>BLFK01000771.1:406490-428761 GCA_014634185.1 Astreopora myriophthalma | reverse complement strand
TATGTATGTATGTATGTATGTATGTATGTATGTATGTATGTATGTATGTATGTATGTATGTATGTATGTATGTATGTATGTATGTATGTATGTATGTATGTATGTATGTATGTATGTATGTATGTATGTATGTATGTATGTATGTATGTATGTTACTTTGTTTCTTTGGTACATTACTAGCGAACACTGAACTACTGCTCGTACTCTAAATATGACAATCAACCACAAAATTCCCTAAACTAGATAACATCAATATAATCCAAAAAGTATTTAACTCATCTGTCCAATTCACGAGTTTGCTCACAGAGCCCTTTGATTTCGTTTGAAATTGGCAAGTAATGGCTTGGTATACTATGAACCAAGTTCTAGATATGTTGTGGAACAAATCTGGTGATGAAGATATTTCTGGCGATGAGTTTGACGAAAATGATGATGCTTATGCAGGTGAGTCTGAAAGCTCAGATCATGATTCTTCAAGTTCTTCGGAGGAGGAACCAGAGGATAACGATCCTGGTGGAAGCGAGTCAGATAATGGCACGGCTGGCCCTCCTCCAAAGCGACAGAGAAATAGACGAGCAGCAGTGCCACTTCGGCAGTGGGTAAGACCTAGTTTATTGCCACCACAAAGCATTCCATTAGCTGGTCAACCTGGAATCCAAGTGAACACTGATGGATTTGAAGCAATTGACCATTTCGAGCTATTTATCAATGATGATATCATAAATTATCTTGTAACTTAAACAAACACATTTGCTGAGCACTTTATTACAGATAATAATTTGAAGAGAAAATCAAGGGTACAAGAATGGCAACCTACAGACCCCAAGGATATGAAGCACTTTCTTGGTCTTACCTTTCTAATGGGGATTATTCAGAAGCCAAATATCCAGAAGTACTGGTGAAATGATCCTTTGTACAGCACACCCATCTTCAAACAAGTGATGAAAAGAGACAGGTATTTATTGATTCTCAAGTTCTTGCATTTCAATAACAATGACAATATGCCTGGCAGAACTGAACCAAACCCTGACAAGCTGTTCAAAATTCAACCACTTGTGGATCACTTGTTTGAAAAATCCCAAGAAATCTACACACCGAGTAAAAATGTTTGCATTGATGAATCCCTTCTACTCTGGAAGGGAAGACTTCATTTCAAGCAACATATTCCTCTAAAAAGATCACGTTTTGGGATAAAGTTGTTCATGTGTGGAGATGGAGGATACACCTAGCACATTCAGGTATACACCGGGAAAGATATACTGGTTGAGGGAAATCAGAACCTGACGATATCAGAGAAAATTGTGGAAGACCTGCTGTTGCCTTTGTTGAATAAGGGGTATCATTTGTACATTGACAATTGGTAAACAAGTATTACCCTGCTTCAGTATCTTAGAGACAATGACACCTTAGCATGTGGCACAATCTGTAAAAACCAAAAAAATTTCCAGATGCAGTCAGAAAGCAAAGCTTCGCCAACAGGGGGAGTCAATTGCTTATCGATCTGATGCCCTCTTGGCTTGTTCTGAACTGCACGTATTGGGGATTCAGACAGTGCTTCGTTAAATCACTGAAATGATTTGAAACGATTGCATTAGATATAATTGGATGGAATTGACAGCAAAGAAAAAATTACCCCTTAGTTCTGATTCTGCAATGGACGTTGTGTATTTAAAGGAAAACTGACTGTGAATATTAATGTTGAACACCTAGCCTGGTCCTGACAGGCTGTCTGTTTACAATACTTCATTAGCAGCTTGTAGTTAGTTCCTTGAAAAACACTTAAAAACAACGGCTGAAAAGACAATGTTATATTTTTTAACATGGCTCTCACTTTCAAAGACACCAGGGAAGTTTACATTCTTACAACTATTCATGATGAAAGGATGCAGAATGTGAGAAATAGGAGAAACCCTGCAAACCCAATTCAAAAGCCAAAGTGTATTATGGATTACAATCATCACATGGGTGGAGTTGATCGCACTGATCAACTCCTCTAACCTTTCAAAGCTGCCAGGAAAAGCATGAAGTGGTTTAAGAAGCTTGCCATGCACCCAATTCAGCTGTCGCTCCTGAATAGCTTTTTCCTGTGGATGGTGGGAGAAAGCCACTGCTGAATTTCCAAAGGAGTGTAACTGCATCTTTGCTCTTTACCGAAAACACTACAGATATTCCAAGAGAGGAGGCCATTGCTCGTTTGACAGAAAGGCATTTCATTGCTCCCATTCCACAAACAGAGAAAAAAGACAAACCCCAGAAGAAGTGCAAAATTTGTACTAAACAGAAGATCCGAAAAGAATCAAGATATCACTGTCCAACCTGTCCCAGCAATCCAGGACTGTGCTATTATCCAGGCTTTGAAAAGTATCACAGAGAGTACTTATTAACTGACATTGTCGGCAAAATGGACACACAATGTTCAAAATGAGTTTTTATTGTACATTTCATTTCTGTAGCTAAAAACAGTGTAGAAGAGTAAAGGTACTTTTATATTTCAAATTTTGTAAAAATACCCAAATTGGGCCCGCACAGGGGTGAAAAAATGGCCCACAGCGAAAGGGTTAAAGGGTATAACAGGCCACTGTTGTGTCTTTGGGAAACAGCTGTGGTCTCATTGATGGAGAAAACTTACAATAATGCAATACAGTAGTGAACTCTACTGAAAAGCTTTTTTATGTTTGTGCATAAGTGACCTCTTCAAGGTTGTTGTTAGTTTGCATATCAATACTTTGTGCTTGTCGTAGAAATTCAGTAATGACCATTAGAGCTACCTCAGTCATGTTGACTGCTCTACTGATATTGTTACAAATCAAACCCAACCTTACAAAAATACAAAATGGACCAGATACAGTTGGCTATGATGCCCCTTTAAGGAAGTAGTTTATAAATTGTACATACCATAATTGACTGAGATGTCAATGTTTTTAGTTCCCTCATCAATTAATACTTCTTTTGCTGTAAGTATAGTGTCAAATATAGTGAGTAACAATTCGTTTGAAAGTAATAATTGTTCCTTCCAGCATCAAAGCTTTTACCATATTGCAAGACAAGTTCAGTGATAACCTTTATAAGCAAACTAACCTGCTCCAGCAGAGTGCCGCATTGCAATATTGTTAATGATGGAACAAGACCCAAGCTTATCATTTGTACAGTAAAAACAGTTTGTCAAATTTCTAGTAGCCACAATCTACAGACGCCTAACCATTTGTCATCTGAGTTTCCATGTTTTAAGAAATGTTCTTGCTGACTTTTTTCTGTAACTCCTAACAACACGCTCATTCAGAATGAAAGCACAGAAAATAAGGTCTTTGCTGTCTCACCTCTCAGTTTATCAAGTGGAAATCACATTCCCTTATACTGAAAATAAATGGTAAAAGAAAATGGAGAGGAGAGGCCATCAGGAAGAAACCTGTAAGCCATAGATGTTTTATTTGCCGATGTATTATTATTTACTCCACTAAAGATTTTGATATACACATGAAGTGCATAAATGTGTATGGTAACCATTAACAAATGATGAACATCTTTCATATCCCAGAAGAAAATTCCCAAACTTACAAGATTAATCCAGCTAAGTGTTCCATATGCAAGACGACAGCTGCAGTGACTCACTGTGCTATAAATTGTGACTCGTGTCTAACACGGTACCACATAAAATGCAGATGCATCACTGTGCGAGGTTATCACAGCCTGGAAATGGAGAGCAAAATTCCTTGGATCTTCCCTATTTGCACAACACCTACTGATCCCCAACTTCCTCATAGTCCAGTTGAGGAATGTAGTCAGGAACCACACATGACCCTCAGGTCTATGACAATCCAGTAGAGCCACTAATAAATGCTCAGTTTAAGGGTCACCCACTTCACTGTTAATGGTTGCTGAACAAAATATCAGAAATTACATTCATTCTCCAGAGAGCAAGGTTTGACATCTTAGCGTTAACTGAAACTCACTTGAACAATACAGACAATGACCAAATATCCATTCAAAGATATAAAATGGTATGCAACGACAGAAAATGTAGTACTTCGTGGGCTGGCTGCATGATTAGAAGGAACGGTTCAGTGTCATTGTAAGGCACGTAGTTAAGAAGTGACTGACTTTAAGCACCTTAACTTTGACCACCTCAGATGGGATCTCAATGCAGCACCTTTGAGTGTTTGTGCAATATTTGACGATGTAGCTTACGTTGCTTGGGCCTGGGAGTACTGGTATTTGTGGAGGCAAATATTGAAAGATCATTTGAAAAGTAGGAAAGTAAAAGTTTGCATCAATGGATGAACAGTAGTGTCAGGAAGGTAATGAATAGAGGGCATGCCCTGTTAAAGAAAAGCCAAAAAGAACCAAGTGATTCAGATTCAAGGAATCAATATAACTAACTGAATAATTGCGTCACTAAGATCGTCACAGAAGCTGAAAAGATCATCACAGAATACTGGAAAGATAAGTTTGAAAATGCAAAAAGCTCCAGTGAATCATGAGGGTGTTATGCAAAGTGCAAGGCAAATCAAAAGGCATGACATGGGTGCAATTAAGAATGAAGATGGAAACATCATAATAAGTGGAAAAGAGAACGTAGAAGCTCCAATCACTTTTTCTCAAATGTTGGTTAAAATCTTGCCAACGATGTCCTCGTGGATAACAGTGCAAATGGGAATCAACAAACTTACCAAGTAACACCTACTACAAGGTTCATACTACTTTGAACAATCTGTTCCAGTTTTCCATGACCTTAAGTTTGGTTGTCACTTTTGAAAACTCAAAATTATCCTTGTTTTAGGGTATTTTCTGACATAATGCATCTTTATTTTTATTTTATTTGCCCAAACACCTGCAATAATTTATCTTCCATACAGAACTTTAATTTTCCATGACTTTTCAGGACTCTCAATAATTCAATTCCATGACTTGAAGAGCATATTTTACTTGTATATACATGTACGAATTGATACCGTGTCTAAATAAAGCTCACCACCACCACTACCACCCTTATCACCACCACCATAATATGCACAATATTTAATACTTGATATGCAAATTTAAACCTGCCTGTGGTAGTATCAGTAGGCGCAAGGTGTTAGCCCAGAACATGAGGAGAAGCAGATGAGCTGAGAAAATGATGAAGCCATGGATATGACATGTTGTAAAGACCGATACATAAACAACCTCTCCAAATCTCAGGTCTGTGAGGTACATTGTTTCTGAGTTATTCACAGAGGTGTCACATGCAACGTGATGCATGCAACTTTATTCATGCATTCATGCATGCACTACTTTTTTCATGCAACTTTATAGAGGTCTGTGTCGATGCCCTCTGTGGTCCACCAATGGTGATGGCCGCAAATCAACAAGAACATCTGGAGTTCACTTTGTGATAAAAGCACTCAGTTTTCGCTTGAGATAGTACACATGTGGATAAACACATCACGTACTTGCAACATTTAAACTGCAGAGAATCGTAACAGGGCACTTTTTTCAACCAGACAGCTTTGTATCTTGCTTTGTGGGCACAATAAGTTATTTTCAGCTATCATGTGTTAAAATTACCGAAGGAAAGGTCTCTTCTGAATAAACAAAAACATTTTAAAATACCAACTAAAATATTTCTTGCTTGATTTTTGGTCAACGAGTTGAACTGTTTGGCAAACATGGCTCTTATCAGTGCAATCAACGAGCACAAATAATGTGTATCTTCTTGCTTGTTCAAATTCCAACTACAAAAGTCTTTTTCAATGTTACCGCCTTCCTGAAGGTCACTGATCTGTCAAATGGACCAGGACATCTCAGACGAAAAGCTACTCACGATCAATGATACTTGTCAAACAAACAGCTGAGAGGACATGTGCTTACTGGTATTGGACAGCACAGCAAGTTACATTGTCCATGTGACTGCTGTATTGTTATCGGTAAACTTGTCAACGAAACTGTCAATTAAATGGTGTAAATGTATTTAGAATCTATCAAAACGAGATGGCAGGGTTTGTGGTGGGTAATGTTTGGGATGAAACAGTGTGCAGGGTGGGTGTCTTATTGGTAGTCTGGAAATTAGTTTTAACCTGTAGTTTCGAGAAGCGCTAAGTACATCTGAATGCAGAAGAGATGATTATGGTGAAATTCTTCTGAATTTTTAGGTGGCACTAATCATCAGACATGGCCTTTGCTTTTGTAGGCAGCAATGATCCACTTGTGCCATCGAAAGTACCGAATTGTGAATGTAACCAACACGTCGTCTTGGCCACCCCATACCCAGGGATTTACAGCTCCCCGCCAAGCGTAGGCGGGAAGGGAGAATTTGCAGGGCACTTCAGAATTTTCTGGACAAGTTTCGTTATAAAAGTTATTTGAATCCAACTGTGGTTTAAAACTGTGAATATGGGGAGGAAAATTAAATGCATTCCGAGAGAAAACAGTCCACTGACATAACTGTATGAAGCTAATCCAGAAATAATGATAATCTATACCCCATGAAACATTAATTTTATTAAACCGTTATTCAATCTTTACCTAACTGGAACATTAATTTTTTCTTTCAAAGTTAAGATTTCCTATGATTCCGTTCCATGATAATGAACTTCTACAAGAATTGTAACAATTTGCTGAACTGTCAACAAGGCCTGATGATAAGACATCATATTTCAGAACTAAACAGAATATTGTACTTTTATAAATTAAATCTTGATCTAACTGCAACAAATTTTCTCTTACCACACAAGTTTTGTCTTTCGGGACACAAATAATGCCTTTTGGGGCATGAACATTATCCCGAAGGACATTCATGTTCCTCAAAGAGGAATTCTTGAGCTCTTCCAGATAGCCATGCATCGACAAATTGTTTACAAAAGTCTTTTCAATGTTACCCCCTTCCTGAAGGTCACTGATCTGTCAAATGGACCAGGACATCTCAGACGAAAAGCTACTCACGATCAATGATACTTGTCAAACAAACAGCTCGGATTAACATTCTTTCTTCCCATCAAAACATTTTCCAAACCGCCCAAGATTCTGAAAGATTCCCTATAACCAATCTTTTGGCACATCCTTTGAAAAATATGCCTGATCAGAAGTGAAAACCAAGGAGAAAACACTTTTTACTTACCACCAAAGCAAAACCCCGATCAACATGAATCAAAGCAGTACCCAAGAAGCACATGTAACAGGATGTAAAATTACTCGGGTAAACTTCAATGTTCATTTATGTTCCATCATTCTCACTTTCGGTTTCGGAAAAGGGGTTCATGTGTATGAAAGAGTCGGTAAAAATAAACTTTGGTTGCTTGTTCACTTTCTTTTGTTCGTACTTTGGGATCCAAAGTCTTCAGAATTTACGGGCTATCTTACTTACAACAAGATGACAATGCATACTGGCTTTATGCCAGTTAGCACAAAAATTACACATTAACAAAAACATCGTTATTCTTGTTTAAATTTATTTCGACCCTGTCAGGGGCCAATCAAAAAGAGAAAGCATAGTGGTGAGGAACCCATGTGTTCTGACATCTGTTGAGGGCCACTTAACATTTGTCAAGCATATTTTGACTATATAAAGCTGGGGCCTGTTTAATCATGAAGTTAATCATGAAGTTTAATCATAATCGCTTTTCGATGGCCACTATTTAACTGTTTAATTTATATTTTTATGTAAATTTATTTGTTGTAACTTTGTGTGCCTGATCATTGTATTATTGTAAGCCCCCTTGATAAGCCTAGGTGCTTTTGGGGCAAACAATGGAAAATATGTTTAAATAAAATAAAATAAAAAAAATCATGAAGCCCACGGTGGGTTCTGCTCACAAGTCCATCAATAATCAGGATTAAGAAATCCTCACTCAACCAGAAAACCTCTTGGCGTGCTTCACTTTAAAATGACCAACAACAAATGCTTCAACAGTTAAGTCAGGTTATTTCGGGTGGTTTGCTAGGGGAATTACAATGCATTGCACATCAAAGGCATCTGGCACAACACTCCAGTGCATGCTTATTCACCACCCAGTTCAATACCTTTGCTTACTTCTCCTCTACCGGGGTGGCCTTGAGTTAATCAGAGGCATCAACAAGATCAATTTCAGACATGGACCAACATACTGGTAGGTGGAGCTGCACTTTTAATTGCTTATTGATAGGTCAAAAACCTCCATTGTTGTCCTTTCCCAACTGGAAAACATCTTGGCTTGCATCTGATTTCAGGCAAACACAAAAATACTGCTGTCGAATCATAAGTTATCTCTGGTGGTTGGCCAGAGTGAAGTTCAAGCCATTCTTGTGGACTCTGCTGTCCAAACCGATATCCAGGTCCAGGAAGAAGAGGAAGTTGAAGAAGCAAGTGTGCAAGCAGAGGTGGAACCTGCTGTTGAAGCTTTTAAACTTGCAGACCACCAACCAAGTTATGACTCAGATGATTCTGCTTTCCAAAGTGAAGAGGAATAGTACTAAGCACTGAATCAGTGAATCACTATTCTAGGGACTTGTGCTTTCCTTTGTAACAGTATATTTTGAAATTACAATGTAAACAGTGGAAGAGATTTTCCACATTCCACCTTGTATTTAGGTTTGGGACATGACTTTTAGTTAAGACTTGTGCAAGTAAGTGATTTGTAAAATTGAGTTCCAACAGGTATAATCAAGAAGGTTTGTTATGTTTAAAATCTCGTAGAAAGTGTTCAAGCAGTCAAAGACTCGGCTCTTGAAAGTCTTAAACATCAAGTTAAGTGGCTTCAGACTGATATAAGTGATGATATAAGACACTCAGTTACATTTAACTTACTTCTGTGTTTTTGCCATGATATGTAACTAAAGTGCACCACGTTGCTATACAGAATATATTTGGTTTAAAGGATTACCCCTAAGCTAAAGCTATATTACATTTTGACCATTTAAAAGATACCAGTTGTGAAAGAGTTAAAAGGTAGCACCTCAAAAGAAATAGTTGACTGTGACTATATCATTGTAATATTATTCTCCTCAAATTTGTTTAAACTAGTTGACTTATAGGAACAAAAAAACCAAAAAAGCAAACAAAAAAGCAACCAAAAAAGACCTGAAAATGCAGGAAAATGCATCTGCGAGAGTCTAGAATTTCAAAATTGTCCGGGGGCACATGCCCCCAGACCCCCCTGGAAAATATACCTGTCTTTTATTCTAAACTACCCACTTGTGCAAAAATTTATTGAAACCCCTGCCAAGGAAAGCCCTTGACTGTGGGCCACAGTACATTTTCACATACACGTAGGGTTGCAACCACATCTACCAGATGAAATTACATCCCTTTCAAGTCCACCTTCTTCCAAAAATCACCTTATGAAATCAATACATCTTAAGAATAATTCAATTTTAGAATGTCAGTTCTGTTGAAGGTAATCAGGAATTAGAATACTAGTATTGTGATTATTCTACCTCACCATTGCGTCATTCAGAGATCACATGAGATTGCGTCAGAAAGCTTGGTTTACAAATTCGTGGCTAGCTCTGCTTCAGACAGTTGTTTATCAAGAAAGTCTATTGAAAAGCTAAAATTTGCTGATTAATGCTCTGAAGTGCAACGTCAGGTAATCCCCCAAAGTCTCTGTTTTCCCTGTTGAAAGTCACAAACCACGTGGAAATCGGTGGCGACAGATGTGCCATCGGACATACTTAATAAGAAACAGGCAACAAATAGAAGTGGAGAAATTCTTGTGTAAACTCCCTGGGGAACCTGGCCATTTTTGTGATTTGTATGATCACCACACACGGTCATCTGTCTTGTTCAAACAAAATGTTTCTCGTGTTTTATAACTTTACTGCAAGTGCAGGGTATGAAATTGCACCTAATATAGTCGCCAATGCGACTAAGATTACCGCGCTGGCAACCAAGATTAAAAAATTAGTCGCCAAGTTGGTGACCAGAACTCTTTGGGTTTTGTATATCTTACCTTGATGTATTTTGCAACTAAATGAAGCTTTAAGGAAGATGAATCGGTGCAAATGATGAGGTCTGTTAAGCAAAATCGTCACGAATGCTACGGAGTGAACATGTCAACATCCACCATTTAGCTTAGCTTTATTTATGGAGTTATTTAAATTTAAAATGAGCAGTGACGTAGACAGTGATCGGGAAGATTTATTTCAAATACTGACTGCAAATACAACCACAAGCGAGGACAAGGTTTTAGAATTCTCGCAGGCTTTGGAAAAAAATATGCTGATGAGAAGCAGTTTTTTCGCACTTTGCAGCTCCGTGGCCACGTTGGTTTGCCAACAGACAAAATGGCAATGTCAATGGTGCCAGAAGATCTACCTCTGGAACCAGAAATAGCAGCAACAAGAACATCCCCTGACGGAAACTGCCTTTTTAATGCTGTGTCATTAGCTTTGGTAGGTGACGAGACACAAATGAGTCTTCTGCATTTGTTTGCGGCTATTGAGCTCCTCCTGAACTGTGAATTCTACATACAGCACCCAAGATTAACTTTGTTTTCCTCGGCCGATCATCAAGAAGACAAGCTGTTTTCCCTTTGCCTGACCAGAGATAGTGATAAGGTTTATGTCAACACCAACAAGAGCAAAGAGGATCCAATTTCGTCGGAAGCTCTGGTTGCAACTAAATGTAAAGAACGGAGCGGTTTTTTCACGTTGCTGCACTATCGACAGTTCTTGCCAGGCCCATTTTCTCTGCATATCCAAATTGTCAACCTTGGATACGGTACTTCCTGCACTCTGAAATATGTCCACGGGAGATTCAGGACATGGTACCCCTTGAACCGCTCTTTGTGTTGTGGTTTAGAGACGGGAACCTAGATAACAGAGCGGGGCTTGGTATTCTCCAAATCATTTTGTTCCCTTATATTCGACTGGTAAGGGCAGTATTTCTAGTGCGAAAGAGAACAAAATTCAACCTGAAAAGCATCAGCAAGAAACCGTAACAGTGAAACCAGCCAACCAAAGAAAGAGACCCCTCACCCTGGACGGCTACTTTGCCTTACAAAGTTCAAAAAGGAAGAAAGAGAAGGAGCCAAATTCTGCCAGCAGTGCTGAGGAAGAACCAGATCCAGCATCCAGCCACAAAGGCAACAAGTAAAGCTACAACATGAACAGGAACCCACGAAAAGCTGTGAAAGACCTGATGACAGCAAACAAGACAAAGATGAACAAAAGCGGCGATTTATTCCCAAATGGAAAGATAAATTCCCTTGGCTACATTTCAATGCTGATAAAAACGTGATGACATGCGACATGCTGTAAACATCCAAGTGTTGTTGGTGTTCTACATACAGGTGGCGTCAATGCGGCTGATCTCCTTGTTATCTACGTCGCTCTCGTACATTCCTTCTTAGAGTATTGTTGCGTGGTTTGGCACAACGCCCTTCCCACCTATCTGTCTAGTGAAATAGAAATGGGAGCCTTAAGGATAATATACCCTCGATGCTCATATCAGGAAGCCTTACAACTTGCTAAAATCGCTAGACTTGAAGATAGGCGCAGCGAACTCTGTATGAGGGCTTTTGATAAAATTACCAAAGTCAGACCCTTGTCAAAACACCTCACCCTGATAAGGTCTACTGCCCATGACTATTCCCTTAGAAACTCTACTGCTTGGATGTCTTTTAAATGTAAAACCGAGCGTTTTAGGTGAAGCTTTTTCCCTAGTACTGTTCTAATGGCAAATGCAACATCCTTTAAAATTAATAAACGTTTAAATTTTAAACTTAATTCTTAGTATAATTTCTTTTAGTAGTTACTTTTGAAATTTATGTGATTCTTGTAGGTTTCAAAATTTTTAATTATTAATTTTTGTAAACCCAGTCCCAATAAGGTTTATTGTAATTTCCTTAATCTTGTAAACACATTGTAATTCATTTTTAATGCGAGAATGTGTCGATTAAACATCTTTATCTTTATCTTATCTTATCTTAAAAAACAGATTTTTTGAAAGGCTGTACTAGTTTAAAAAAAGACCCGATCAAAAAACATGCTACTAGCAATGGCCACATCCGCGCCAGAGAGAACTCCTTTGCAGAGCAAAAAACAATTGAAGGAAGTCAGATCTTCCAAACTTTCTCAAAGATAAACAAACAAATACAGGCTCAAGACCGCAAAGAAATGGAAATCAAACTAAACACTGCATATTTCGTAGCAAAAGAGGAACTACCCTTTTCTAAATTTGAAGAGTTGCTTTCACTGCAGAGAAAAAATGAGTCAGCAGTAACTTTACGTAAAGTACGAAAAGTTTACGAAAAGTTGCAAAGGATTCGTTTCGTTTTTGTCTGTGTGCCTTAAAGAAGGCCTTATCCAAGAGTTAAACTCAAAACTTTTTCAGCATAATGGGGGATGGAAGCGCTGATTTCAGTGGTGTGGAGAACGAAATCATAGTTTACCGTTTTGTGAGAGATGGGCTTCCTGTGAACTGCATGATAGGACACAAAGCTGTTGCACATGGCCACGCTGAGGGTAAGTTTCTATAATGACTATCTTTGCCTTTTACTATTACCATAGTCAAAACCATCCGATATCGTGGTAAGAGTCATGCATATGAAACCACAAGAAACCAACTATGTTCACACTAATGAAGATAAAATACAGTTGAAGGAAATGGCCTAGTACATCATTGTTGTTCTATTAATAACACTTTATAATATATGTAATCAAATTAAAACAGGACTCTAAAAGTATTCGATAAACCCCGTTTTCACTTCTATCTTTTACTGCTCTTTTTAGGTGTTAAAGAAGCTGTAGTAAGCGCATTTGAAGACGTTACTCAGTGGGAAAAGAAGGTCGTAGCATTTGGGGCTGATGGTGCAAGTATAAACCTGGGGAAAAAGGGTGGAGTTGCTGTACTCACCAGAAAAGACATTCCATACTTGGTAGACTTTCACTGTCTGCCTCACAGGCTTGAACTAGCTCTTCTTGAGATTCAGAGAAGTTGCAAGTTGGTTGAGGAGGTACATGACGTGCTAAACCTGGTATGGAAGACCTACCACTTCAGCGCCAAAAGTGCACGCGATCTAAAAGCTTTTGCTGGCAAACTTGGTGTAAAATGTGGCTTAATGTAATTTAGGCAAAGTCAACCTCGAAGCAATGCTGGTCAGCAGTCTCCCCAGCTATTCTAGGGGTGGCCCGATGCCTCTAGTAGGGGCACCTCGTGACTTATATACGCAGTTGCTTGCTTGCAGTTCTTCGCGAAGTGTTTTTGCAATAGCCTGCTGCTTGCATACCAGTCTGCTTTTGGTTTTTGCTTGCTTTCTGTTTCTGCTTGTACAATGACTGCTCGTCGAACCAACAATAGTTTGGCTGCTAGTTTGGATGGGGAGAACTCGTCTTCGGATAGCTTCCTGCCCGCCCACCGAGTCGTCTGGTCCTTTGTCGCTTGCTTCTGTGGCAAACACGGCACCACACATCTTCAACCGTTTCCGCCCCATTTGTCCCCGCTGGCGTCCATGATCCCACTCTCATCACTGTAATCGTCGATGCCATGAAGGCCTCGTTAGCAGCAGAAAAAGGCCCCGGCTCTAGCTCGAGCAATTGGCTTGGACTTCCAGTTAGCGCGGAGCTACAAATAGCTTCTGGGGGCATTCCTGCTCCATCGCCCAGCTTGTCGCAGCAAACAACGACCTTTTTAGCTTCTGGAGGTGCCGTTCCGGAGCAACAGGCGATACCGTCACCTTCAGCGACGCAAGGTAGGCCTAATTTTACTGTACCATCCTTTGTTGCCACTTTTGCAACCCCGCGCTCGCCGATTTTCAGCACGTCGATCACGGCGGGTGCTTCTGTCCCGGTGCCATTCAGCGACAGCACCTTGGCTGCCAACTTGCCATCGGGACTGCTACTCCAACAGCCGTTTGTAGTTGGCCCCGGTTTTTCACCAATTCCGGCGAAAACGGTTGGCCAAATTGTTGCTGGCAAGTATGTGGATTTGGGGGATTTGCTTTCAGCCAACATTGTTCAGACTGAGCCGGAGTCGCAAGCATTCCTGGATGGGTGCTTAGTGTTTTTGCGAAGCGCTAAAAAGCAACGCCGACGCATCGAGGACATCGTGACCTGGTCCGAAGCCTTTACAATTTTCACGCTGATTCTGACGTCGCATTTTCCCCATCGCTGGAAAGATTTAACTTCTTACAAGCTGCTCATCCTGCGCACATACCGCCAGTTCAGTGATCGTGTTTGGCTGGCATATGATCAGGCCTTCCGCCAGCACGCTGCGGCGACGAAGCTCGTGGACTGGTCGACCATGAACGTTCAACTTTACAATTTTCACGCTGCTGGGGCCTCTGTGTGTTCCGGGTCTGGTGGTTCCTTGAGCGAGCTACCTGAACCATCAGGAGCTGACTCCTCCCGGGTCATTTGCCAGTCGTGGAATAGGGGCCGCTGTTCGGCACAATTTGCTTCATGTCGGTTCGCCCATCGTTGCAGCACCTGTGCGGGTTCCCAACGTGCGTCAGAATGCTCCCGTCATTTTGACAAAACCAGAATTGTTGTATACAGATCTGAACAAAAACGTTCAGACAAGTTAATTAAGTCACTTTACTTCAAAGCTAGGAAAACCCTTCAATTTGACATTATTGTATAATGCGTTTTATCAGCTATCCTTTTTTTGTTTCTAAAAAAATGGCTCCTAACTTTTTGGACTTGGCGACCACTTTGGAATATTTAGGAGCCAGAGGGCTCCTTGAAAAAAAAGTTAATTTCATGCCCTGCCCTACACACACGCATCATCGCTTTTAAAGCAGGGACTGATGAGCAAGGTCCACATTCAAAAATCTTGTCAAAATTAAGGCATATTTTTCGGAAGGGACCCGTTGGGAGTCTTGTAGAGTGTTTCTCTGATTGTAAAAGTAAGCTCAACGATAAAAATAACTGAAATCTGGAAAGTTGAATTTATTTTCAAGAAAACTTGACAAGGAGTGGATACTTCAACGTTGGACTGAACTAAAGTTGAGACAGCTGCAGAACGCCTCTAATTACAGATCGCACTTCAACACAGAAGACAACCAAGTAACATTTCATACTTTTAATGTGGCTAAATGTAATTTAGGCTAAGTTAAGCGCAAGACAATGCTGGCCAGCGGTATCTCCCAGGGTTCTGGTGCGGGGTGGCCGGGGGTTTAGTGCAGGGGCCCCACACGGCTTACAGCTCACCCTCGGATGTCAAGTGATTTGCGTTTTGTTATTCCTATCGGATAGCTCGAACAGTGATTTTATTCCCGGCCCACCCCTCCCTCTTGCTTTGGTAAGTATGCGGTAAGTATTTGTGTTTCCACTGACTTGTCAGTGTGACGGTGCCAGGTGGGTGGCTGCTGCTCACAGGGTTGTCATGGATACCCTACGTGTTTGGCTCGGTTCGATTCATGGCCTCACCCTCCTTTCTAGGCACCATTTCCCAAGCTTATCTATTGTTGATGAGTTTAAATCAACTTGACTGAAGCTTGATCGAAGCTCGATCAAAGCTTGAAGTAAACAAATATTGTTTAATATATTTTACTATTAGTATAAAAGTAATAACGGAAGCATATATAATCAAACACTTGTTTCTGAAGTTGTTGTTGCAGGGTTTTCAAAATAAGCCAGCAGCGCATTTCACCACCTACTCTGAAAAAAGCTCCAGCTACTCTGATAATGCTTGAAGTTCAATTTTCAACATGGGGTATGACACCAAGTAAACTTAAAGCTGTGTAAGACATGTAGACAAAATTGAAACAAAATATCTTACTTAAACATGGATCAAATTGCAGCGTGACACAATTGATAGAGCGATAAATTTATGGCGTCAGACTGGAAGACAACTGTAGCTATGATTACTTACGAAATACGATGTAAGTGGTCTGAAGAAGAGAAAGTCATGGTGACCAGTAAGCGAAGCAGGACTCTACTAGATTTTAATTTGGTTAAAAAGGGGAAGGTCGGCTGGGTTAGTGAAGATCAAGAAAAGAATGGCAGCGATCGCGGTAAGACGAGTTACCTGGTAACTTTGTATTTGAGTTTTGTATTTTAGGTGAAGGTATTCATGCGTAAAAAGCCCCAGACATAAAATATTTCAGCCCAGACAACAGTTCTGGTTTGCCTTTTTCTCTTTTGAGAGCAGTATTCTTTTGAATCACTTTCCACTCCTTTTGTCCCTGACAACATTTGTGTAGGGCTGCAACGATACACCAGTGCACCAGTGAATTGTGATGTTTTTTGCCACAATACGAATATTGATATTTAAGTAACATATCGCGATATTATTAACACTCATCAACATTCACAAATCACTATCTTTAATGACTCCTTATGCAAAAATAAACGCTTATGTAGCTAGTTATTAAACAAAGGGGCAAGAAAGTTCCATCCTTGCTTCGTATGGCTTCTGATCTGACACATATTTTTCAAGATGTGTACATTGCATTAATTGTCAGCTGACACAGTCTTACCCGCCCATATTCCACACCATATTCTTTGTTATTTTAAATCCTTTATATCATCCTATCACCCTATTTAATTTCTGTATTCTACATTATGCAGGTGCACGCACGCAATTTTCCTCCAGTTGTACATGTGCTTTGCTTGTTTAGTTTACGTGTGTGCTTAGTTCATTATTTAACGTATTTTGCATTGTTTTCCTCACTAATATGTCTTGTCAGTAACTGTGCTCACACTGTGGGTGGCTCCTCCTAAAATGTTCTGCAATTGGTATAGAATTTAATGGCGCCGGAACCAATTGTAGTATTGCACACATTTTGGGCATCCTACTGATGAACAGTTACGTATTTTAGATATTTTTAGACGCAACATTTATTTACAGTCTGTCCACTTTGAATTAATTTGCCAAGTGTGTTCTGGCTATCCCTGGCACTTCAGTGCCAAGTGACAGAATTTTCTCATCTGCTGGGGACATTGTTAATGCTCTTAGGGCATGCCTTAGCCCTGAGAATGTTAATATTTTGATTTTCTTCAGGAAGAACTTGCAGTTTTGAATTTTCCTACATGCGCTTTACAACAACTCAAGAACAACTTCAAACTGAGTGGAAGCTCCTTAAACATGACCTCCTCACGTGGAAGCTCCCTCAAAGTGTAAAAGATGGTACATTGTCTTGCGCAGAATGGGTTATGCAGCAGCTTGTTAAGCAGAAGTTTTCTTACCAGGCACATTTCCCTTTGATTTCTCTTGTTGAAGCCCTTCTTGTCATCCCCAAAACCAATGCATGGCCTGATATGGGGGCATCGAGAGTAAAGTTGATCAAGAACCGCAAGTGGTTTTTTCATACTGCAAACAAAGCCAGCTGAAAACAGTACCAACACACAAGTTACAGAAACTGTGGATGAAGAGCCATCTGAGCAACTTCCAAGAGGATGTGGAGGTTTCTCTCACAGATGAAAAGGTCTTCCCGATGATGGAGCAGATGATAATGCGTCCGAAGAATCCGATTACTTCAGTGAATTTGAAGACGATTAGTTCCATTGAAAGCAGTTTATTCATTTATTTTTAGCATGAAAATTGGCATTTTTTTAAATAACAGACACACATTGAGCCTGCAATCATAATGTGATCCTATGAATTAATATTAAAGGATGTGATTGTTCAGATTTAATAGTAGATGAAAAACTAGATGTAATATCAGTTGGTTAGCGATTACTATCAAAGTAAAATGGACCTGTTGAAAACGTTGCAATTTTTGAAATAAAAATAAACTGACTGAAACTGGTTTGCATTAAAAAGAGACATCCTTGGCTGTTAATATTACTGTAAGGAGAGCCAAATTTAGCTAGTGCAAAACCCTCAGATGCATTTTGCTGCTGAGGGCTTCGCCCCCTGGACCCCCAATGGGGCTCTACCCCTGTACCCTGCTGGGGGCCTAGGTGGCCCACCAGACCCCCTGTGGGGGGCCTCCGGCCCCCAGTGCTGCCTACTTTCTATGAGTCTCCTGCTTCTCAAAATCTTTCTGACAACTCTGTTGTTGTGTTACACATTTAAATCGCTTGGTTTGTCAAGTTGTGTTACACATTGAACTCACCGTCGTGGAAAACATTTCCAGTCTTTCCAAAACAGAAATTGAGGGGCAGCTTTTGTTCATCGATAACATAACTGTAAAATTATTATCCAATAGCATTTATTATCACAGAACTAATCATTTCATGGTCGCCAAGATGTTGACAGCATTACACCATTGTACTTTATCATCTATTTCACCATAACTGTGCAAATGTAAGTTTGCATTTTTTCTGAAGTTGTTGTGTTACACCTTGAAATCATTCGGTTTTGCCTTGCTTGGTTAATAAATTCTGACACTGTTCCATGAAAATTGCCACAAAATTAAGACTTAGCACTCATTCCCCAATAATATAATTTAGTCCCCTCTTTGCATCTTACTACTAAGTCATCACATTGAGTTGACACCCTTTGAGTTTTACCATGCAGTATTCTCCAGAATGACAAAAATTCCTTCCTCTTTATATGTGGAAGGCCAGCCCAACTATTAGGCAGTCATAGATTGACAGAACAGTTTTGTGGTCATGCACACTGAAGCGTAAAGGTCTGCGATCGCAAAGTGGGTTTGTTAATAATGTTAACTTATTTCTTTGACAAACAGGCCAAAAAAACTCTGTACAATAAATGACTTAGTCTTTAATCGAATAAATTAAGCCGGACTCCCAAAATTTTACTCTCGAGATTCTGTTTAATTGTATTCCAGAATCAGGTGAAACGAATGCGCTATAAAACTGGTCAGCCTGGGGGTGGGGAAAAAAAGAAGGAAAAAAAAAAGAAGGAAAAAGAAAAGGCTTTCTTTCTAAGTTTTAAAGTAATAGATGCTTTGTTCGTTATTTTAAATTTTCTGACCTTTCTTTTTCTTTTCGGTTATTACGCTGTTATATTTGCCATGTTTCAGCTCCCACTTAATTTTGTATGAAGTGTGATTACCACTAAAATTAAGAACTGGTATTGCGCTGTTGAGACATGCAGTTCTGTCATCCAGGTCTCCTATTGTGCTATTGAGACAGTGAAAGCTGCAATTTTGTAATTGTTTTATGTCATTTTGATGAGGTGCATTTTCTTTTGGTGTTTTGACATCGTAATATTCAGTTTGGCATGACACTCAGTAACGAGTTTTCGACATAATTTATTTCCCACAAAAATTTAAACTACTCTAATTTATGTACAACCTCAGTGGAGAAAAAGTACTTGTTGCCCAGATCATCATGGTGGGGTTCAGCCACTTTATGAGCATCAAAGAGCGGTTACTTTGTTAGAAGAAGCGACCCAACTCCTAAGAGAACACTCTGATAGTACGCCAAATGGTAACGTCAATATATCCGGGAATCCACCTGCAGAGGTAAAACAAAGTTCTCAGACACATTTCTCGAGGGACAACAGCCCTGCAAACCGGAATGTACAGCAAGATGGCCAAAGATTTCAGACACAGTCGTCCAGGAACAGTAATGGAAATAATGGGAGGGTTTTGGAAAATTTCAGAAGTCTCTTTTCACCACAAGTTCTCGAGAACACATCAAGCATGCAGTCAGTATCCAGTCAAGGTTCATCAGGCCGTCCAGCCAGTAAGAGAAGGAAACGGGAACACAATTCTTGTGTTCTTTAAACGACATACATGAACACATGAATTCTTTTGTCTAGCCAATAAAGACCAGATGGCAAACCCTAGCAGGTATGTAAAAAGCCAGCTGCAACTGGCTGGCCTAGGCCGCAAAAAAGTTTGCTTCAATGGTAGGGCCAATGCAGTGGAGGTAAAGACAAAGCTGGAAGAGAGCTACCCCAAGTTAATTGCAGGTGGAGGGTTTGAAAGACGTGGTCCGAGCCCTTCTGAACTAAGCTTAATTCCTCCTCCAAATTCAGGATACAGTGTACCTTTTCTATGCGACAGTGCGGGATTAGGACAAGCAATCACCTTCATAAGGTTTACCGAGTTTTAATACAAAACCTTTTTCTTTTCAGGTGTGTAATTCATGTTATTCTCGTCTTAACTAGTTTACACTTACACTTGAAAAACAGTGCTAAAGGTTTCTACTTGATGCCAGGTACAAAACACAGGTCACAGGTCATTGTTTTACTAATACTGAAACAACCCTAACCCTTTTACTAATGCTAACAATATGCCTAAGGATAGCCTTTAGGATTCTTTCGGTACTAGTAAAACAAAGACCTGCGACCTGTGTTTTGTACCTGCTGTCTACTCAAAGTCCTGGCCACACAGGGAAAAGTAAACCAAAGATATTACAGAGTAATTACCTGATTAACTTGTGGTTACCATCGATGTGCCATAAAGACAGGGTTGGAAATAATGGCCGGTGATCGGTAATTACCGATCAAATTTGCCAGCGAAAAATTAAATAAAATTTAATAAATTTTTAAAATATATACCTATTAGTGGTCAAAGCTTTTTTCAGTGTTGTGGCTCCTAAAAGAGCCGTTGTTTATAAGAGCCAGTATCATATACACAATCACCAATTTCTCAATAGAAACTCCTCAATTTCGTCCAAGCTGGCCAACATGTTGAGAATATCTGCCAAGAATAAACAACAATTGTCCAGGAGTGAACGATAATTGTCCATTAGCAAAGACAAGTCTAGTCCGACTGATAAAGTTGTTATGTCTAGGAGCTGAAGTTGTTTTTCATGAAGTTCCTCCACAACATCAAGGCATTCATCTCTCATAAAGTTCAGAATTTCACGCTTGCGATCCATAATGGCGTCTCAAAATGTTAGAGGGGGGTGTTTGAATTGACATTGGAGATTGCAGAAGCACATGGAAAGAAGTTTTCATGGACATTTAACATGGCAAGCAATGTTCCAAAGGCTCGCACTTTCAAGAAGTGGAGTGCTGAATTCAAATGGCTTGAAATTTGCGACAATCGTACGTACTGTCGAATATGTACAAAGTGGCAGAAGAAACTTGCTTCTTGTAGAAACTACAGCGATGTATTTATTACGAAAGGTAGCAACAACTGGCAAAGAAGTGCCGTCAACGAACATAACATCAGTGCAATGCATTCAGATGCAAACGACCACGAGAATCGAGAAACTCTTGGAGATCAATTTCGAAAACACGTGGTCCCTAAAATACTGGATGACAATCCTCTGAAGCAATGTTTCGCACGGATGTCAGAAAACGAGCGCCATATGTTTGTACGATCTTTTGAAGTTGCCTATTACATCAATCAATTCTTCATCAAGTTGTTCTTAGTTCAAGTTGAACTGTTCACCTTGTGAGTTCCCTTTCGACTCAAATAGAATACTCAAATGAAGTAGACATTAACGTCACACCAGAAAATTGTACCTTTATTGGGATTTCCAAAATGTTGGGGGGTGGGTGGTAATGATTTGCACCTTCACAAAAAATCACCTATCAATCTGTCTTTCCGTATTTCCAACCCTGTAAAGAGAGGTCCTTCAACATGATAACGCCTTCTTTGTATTAGCCTTAACTCCAATGTGCATAGAAGTACACCTTCAGGGTTCACTTGACTCCCAAATCCTCGATTGCTGAATTCTGAGAGGGTCAATGACAGTCCACTCATTCGTTTGCAGCCAACATTTGGAAAGTCTGCTATAATGTCTCTGACTACTGAATCTAATTCTGCAACTGACAAGGTAGCATAGTTTCCCCTAAGACTCAGCCCAAACTCGCTTAAACACCTTTCAGCCATATGTTTGTTGACACCAAACAGTCCAGCCATTTCTTCAGCAGTGAACCTTTTCTCAGTGCTCGAAATAAAATAAAAAATCCAGGTTGTCCCTATTTCAAAAGCCAGGCAACCAAAGCCATGAATTTGGTTGCCCTGATGAATCCTTGGTTGCCTGGTAGAAAAACCCACACATTTAAGTGCACTACTCAAAAAAACATCCATTTTTGTCTTCTTGGTGCATTTAATTACATGTTAACTTTAGTTTTACTTTCTACCTTTATTTACACACCAGCTTGAGACGTAATCACATGGTGGTCAAGCTTGAACTAAACCCATAGTTCTTAGTGTGCGGCAATGGTTTTCGCGGAAGTCTGGGTTTAAGTTGTGGCATATTCAAAATGGCGTCTTTGCTCTTGATCGCCTCCAAACAAGAAACTTTGTGTTCGTCTCTTACATTTTCGTACCTGGCAATGTTTGGTACAATTTACAGATATCCAAAACACAGGAAAACACTTAGCTGAGGCAAATTATTATTAATACTACCGGACATTGACAAAACAAAACCATCAGGTAGGTCAGGTGCTGTTCATGGTTAATTTATTTTCTATTTTTGGCTGGGTTGTCCCTTGTTTTTTCCCCGGACAACTAGCCTCTTAATTTTACTAAAAATTGGTTGCCCGGTAAACTTTTTGG
>BLFK01000771.1:334546-385874 GCA_014634185.1 Astreopora myriophthalma | reverse complement strand
TTGCCTAATGAGTTTAATTAGTTAAAGACGTGAACTCTTGCAATTCGAATTTGTGCTGTTTTTGAGATAACCAATGAAAAGGTGACATAAACCTTTAAGCTGATATCACGATCTTAATCGAATCTCGACAACTCAATTACGTACGCTATGGACCCTTGTATTTTCTGCACGCTTCGTATTCGCGCTCGCCAGGAAGGCTTGCAATGTGACGAATACCAGCAATGGCAACACCGAACGTGCCGATCGATCACGACATAATCTTTTTTTATGAACTAAAAGCTTGCTCGATCGTGGAGCGAACTAGATCTACTATGGAGAGGCGAACTTGATCGTGACTTGCTTAAGTGTGGGGCGAACTGGGTTGTATGTGGGGCGAATTTCAACGGCTATAACTCGCTACGGGGCGAATCCACCTGTCGGAAACTGCACAAAGCATTAATTAATAGTAATCGTTGATTGATTATTGTAATAAGGATCGTTTATCTCAACAAGACAACAATAGCTCTTTTTTAGGTTTTGGAGGTGTAGGGTTTTCGTTTTTTTGGGTAAGGGCTGTGGACTTTGTGATGGGTGGGAGTATTTTCTATCGGGAAAAATAAAACCTGTGGATCGTGACATTGTGAAAGTGTGGACGTCTTTCTTGTGTTTCCCACACACCGACATTGGCACAAGCTCGTGTATTCACTTAGTGCTGGTAACGCACTAGAATTTCATGACACTTAAATGTTTCTATCTTCCATCTTTTCTAAATGAGATCACGTGATGTCGAATTCCCGCCAATTTTACTAGTCTAAAAGCACAAACCGCTGACCCGATTGACACTCACCGGGCAAGATATTGGCAGCACACGGTACGACACGTCTCAAATTTATAGCATAGCCAGTTACAGTATAACTATTTGGTACGATGTAATACCATCGCCAATGTGAAATAACCGCCTAGGGTTTACAATGCAGCATTACCGAGTACGATATAGAAGCAAACGGTATAAAGCAATGTCACTGGTAAAATCAATCTCCCGGATAGGAAGTCAACTTTGATTCAACTCCTTTCTTTTCTTGGCCGCTTCGATTACTTGTCGCCCTAACCCGCGTTTGCTCCGTTCCTTAACCCCTTCCCCCCTAGCTTTTGCTGCTTCAGCATCACTCTCTTTAGGCTTCTTGAACTGTTTGCCCCCAAGGTTAAGTGTTGGTACCCAGTCGATGTTATGAACAACCCAATCTTTTGCAGCTCTTCCTGAAACAAACAGAACAAAGTGACGACCACAGACTCGTTCGCTGTCGAGGACACCCTTTGTTTTTGTTTTGTTTTGTTTTGTTGTTGTTGTTTTTTTTGTCTTCTCTACTGATCACCGCAATCCAACGAGTTCTTCTTTCTCTTGTACGTTCTTCGTGCTCTTGTCCTTGGTTTGAAACGATTTTGGGGATGGTATGGAAGCTTACTTTATGTTTCTGCTCTTAGAACCACATCCGACAACTACCAATGAACCATACTTCATTCCTCTCTATCATTGTTTACGATTGAGGAGCACAAATATGGCGGATAGCAACCGTTGTCAAGGCCAGTGTCACGTGGGTGGAAGTCAAGAATACGATATAACCGAGTGCCGTTCCCAATATAGCATTACCGGGTTCGATAGAGCAACCTACCAGGTACGATATAACAGTACAGCGGGTATGTCACAAAAGGTACGAAATCTGGGAGGGGTACCAAAGTGTCTACTAGTCGCTTTTCCAGGAAGATCAGGTAACTCAGCTGTGAAGTTTGTGACAACAAGGACTTCTGAAAACCAAGGTTTTCTCCATCACACATGTAGTTGCGGCTAGGTGAAGTTTCATGTCTTCACCAGTCAAGTAGAGCGTTGATAATCTACCGCAGGTTTTCCTGAAGCGATGGCAGATAAGCGAGCGGGAGTGTCGGCGGCTTTACACTTTGCCGGAATGAAATGGCAACGAAGATCCTTCAGATTATTCAGCGGCACCCAACGAACAAATTCAAGTGAAAGCCTTGGAGGCACATTTCCAGATTCCGTGTAATATACAGAGAGTGGTTGTATGCAATCATTCAGACCCAAAAATCTCGATCCCATGTCCACACATTTGCATAAATCAACAAGGTAAACACAATGGAATAACCAGACCCCAAAACCTCGATTCCATGTCGCATAAATTAAGATCGCATAAATCAAGGTTGGGCGAAGGAGACGCACGTCACGTACGTACACGAGGGTTTTTCATCAATGAGCATGTCAAAAAGTGGGGTGTGCATAACTTAGAAAAGAATGGGGCATGTTTGAGCACAACCCTAGCCGACTCGTGAACCAACACGTGCAAATTTGGGCGGGCAAAAAAGGTAAAGAGACAAGGCGTGCATGAATTAGAAAACAATGTGGCATCTTGGAGCACAACCCTTGCTCAACGTGAAACCAACAAGTACAAAGTTTGGCGGGGAATATATATTTTCGTAAGGTTTTGAGCACGCGCGCGTGTGTAGCGATTGTGTGACGCATACAACAGTATGCGTAAATAATTTTCGAGGTGAATATGCTGGCTTGGAGAGAGCTCTGTCCTGCTCTTAAGGTGAAGAGTAAAGGAGATATTACAGCGGAATAAAGACATAAGTAAAGGCTAGAAACCAATCACAAAGAAACAAGATGAACTCATCGCCAACCTATCAAAAGGCAAATAGGGTATTCTGTGATTGGTTCCTTATGATGTCATCGGTCCATCATACCCTGAGGGAAAGTTGTCATCTTGTTATAAAAGAGCAGTTCTTGCTCACTGTTTCATGAGACAACATCATATCTGGAAAGAAAGAACAAGTAGCACTGATTCGAAAACCCACTCGGCCATCCAAACCTCCTACCAAGAAGAAGACTGAAGTCACACAGACTCGTGGTGAAACAATACTATGGCCATTCTCAAAGAAATGGAGGAGATAAAGCAATTGCCAATTGCAAGTCTTGGAGCAGACCCGCCAAGAAGGGAAGTGGACACCCAATGGCCAAAGATGGTCTGCTACTGTGGTGATCCTTGCACATTGAAACAGAGCAAAAGTGAAAAAAAAAACGGAAGAATGTTTCTCAGCTGTCGGAGCCGGAAGTGCCCCTACTTCCAATGGCTGGACACTCCCTGAGCCAAAAAGATTTTAGTCTTCTCCTTGGACAAACTAGATCCACCACCACAACAACCTGATTACCCTAACTACAAAACCACTCCTGGTGGGTTACCAACCAAAGAAGGGGCAGAAGATAGCAGCAGATCGATATCACCCATACAAGCGGAGTGGAAGATGGTTCGAGAACACTCCCCAAGCACCATCAGCCTTTCAAATGGGTTGTCACATGGCCCAACGCCTATCTGACGAATGCTTTTCACAGAATTGATGTAGTTGTTGTTGTGAGTGAAAGCGAGCAAATATCCAAACCAAGCGAGATCACAGTGATCACGGGCCACGCGAAGGGCATCGCAGTGTGAGATGCGTTTCATGTGCATTCTTCCTTACATCCACCCTATAACCCGAGGGGAATGGGAAAAGTTGGCATCTCTGCGGTGGAGATCACCCAAAACGCGTAGACTCCTCAGCAGTTTGTCATCCGGGGGATTTGTCTTTTGATCCATCGCACAAAAACATTATAAAGTGTCAAAGACAATGATTTTGTTTGCATACATTTTTTACTGATGAAGCGAAACTTATGAGAAAGACAGCAACACCATCTTTCAAGCATTTTCAAACAATGTATTGAATTCTCAAGAGCTTCTTACACAGGCATTGTTTAGTTAAATAAGGTTCCCACTGTGTATTGGTCCTTAATCGTGCTACCAAAGGTGTTCTCGCCTTGTAGGGCCTTTTAACACCCTGCTTTCTGGTGGAATCAGATGTTGTTTCCATGCATGCGCAACGGGTTCCTGAGAAGAAGGTGTTGTTTCAGTGCTGACGGGAATTTTGGACGGTATGGTAGCGATGGGTGTAGCGGGTAGTTTTCTCGGTGCTTTTTTAGGCCTTACCTCCGATGTCGTAGGAGGAGCCGCCCCCTCTTTGACAACCCTTGATACCGTTGCAACAGTTGATCCAGTAAGCCCACTTTTTGGTCTTTTTGCATGGTAGAATCCATCACGTTTCATGTCTTGATCCAAGCGCGTGAGAGTGGTGAGTTGTGGAGGGGACGTTAATCGGTGTTCTGTTTTAATGCTTTGCAATAAATGCTCTGGAACCAACATCATCTTTTGTGCGTGTTTCATTTTAGCACTTTACCCAATAAATCCACGGCTAAAGGAGCTATCAAAGCGGCTAGAGCGGGTAAGACTCCTCCTTTTTGATTGAGAACTTCTTTTTTCTTTGTAAGACTTGGTGACTTGCGAGTCAAATACGGGAATTTTGACTTATGTGGCTTCAACCGTTTAAATGATGAACTTGGCACAACAATGTTCCCTTTAAGTAGAGTAAGAGCCACTTTGCCAATGGCCCCCATTTGTCCCCTGCTAGCATGCGCTAGCATCTCTTTCCGCCGTCTCCCATTGCTTACAAAACAGGTACAGAGGGTAAATGTTGATTAACCTTGGAACCTTTGGGAAGAGCTTGTTTCTTTCTCGCAGTGCCTTTTGGATGGGTAGTCATTCCAGACCACAAGGTCATGTTACCTCCGCGTTGATTGTTTACTCTTTTCTTCCAATGCAACGCTTGCGAAGTCATGGCTTCAATTGAAATCTACCAGCAATGATTCATCTGTTTTATAGGCGTTCTTATCCACGTAAATCACAGGATACGTATCCGGCACCGGAAGGACTCTAGTTCGCAACCGTTGAATGTTTGCGGTACGAGGATGTAGATCCATCACAAGGTAACCAATGAGCATTTAAAGAGATGCTGTGGGAAAACTTTCCGGGTGGAAAGAGGTTTTGTGTTAAATAGATGCAAGTGACATCACAATGATGGGACACTTGTGAACAAATCCGGGATGCGCTCGTCGTCGCTACAGTTTCTCATAAGGTCATCTAACACAAGGATTCCAGGGCGAGTGTGGGGGGCAAATAGAGTGGGAATATCATCGGGAATCCCCTCCACAAATGTCACTTCCTTTGCCATGTCCTTAAAACATTGTCCATAGCAATACACAATCCTACGAATGGGTCGCTCAAATAAACAACTGTGTGTCGAAGTAGCTGACGCGTAAACGTGGTTTTTCCACATTGGCTCGGCCCTGTTATAATGATACTTCTCGGGCTCTTGAATTGAGACATGTTGACGTAAAGAATGAAGACTCAAGAGGTCCCCCACCCTTTAAATACAACAACACGAAAAAAGCAACAACAACAAATCTTTCATTTTACTTGAACATTACTTGACTGATTGCTTGCGACAACACTGAAATGACTCACAACCTTGCTGTTCACTATGAATAAAAGATTTATGATTACTATTATTCAACGAATGAAAATAAGCGTGTACACTCTGTGCAACTTGTGCATCGTTCCACTGTGAATCGAATCACTTAAATTTTGCTTGAATAGTGTCCATGTCCACATTTCACACTCGATGAAGTAAATAAAACACACAGTAGTCTCCACAAACGTCTGGCGTTAGCCCCTCCAGGGGTTTGTCATTGTAATACATAGCTTTCTGTAGAATATAGGTATCCATGTCATATGCCTCAGGAGGAAATCCATGACTGTCGAAAAATTCACTTTCACAAGGCGATTCAAAAAACGTTGCCACCCAGTGTGTTCCGGGCCGGGTATGATGGTCCGTATTTGCAATGAGACAGGCTGGGTAGGTCGTGGTGATGGGCAGTTTGTCACTCAGGAACACACCTTGTATCAGTGATGCCAATACAGCGTCACGAAGACAGGCTTGCCATAGTTCTTGAGTAGTATACATCAAAGTCGACTTAAGATCCTTGTGACAAATCGTAGATCACTCGTCGATTACGATCAATTTCCAACTGATTCTGAAATTCTGCGTAAACAATTAAACTGAGAACTGCGTCAGTTGGAGTGCCAAATTTCAGGTACAGATTGACATTGCCCGTTCGATAGGGTATCAATTGATCGGGGTGCCGGCTTCCCGCTGGTGTTAAATCAAATCGGAACAAACCGTAGCCGTTTCCCCAATCCATTCTGTCAATGTCAAGACCGTGACCACAATTCATGTCTCCACTTCCTGAAAACAGCGTGTTGTAGCCATCGATCTTTTTGCTACCCGACAGGTCTAGCGCAGAATAGGGCGTTTCTTCTCCATTAACGGCTAGCCGAATGCCTTGCAGATCAAACAATGCAAAGTTGGATGGATTTCTGGCGAGGCTCCCGTTGAAGGCATCGTTTCGCCCTAATCCAAAAATGACGCACTGGGGAATAAGCCCCTGAAAAAAGTCTGTCTCTCTGTGATTCAATACACCTTGAGGGATGATTCTGGCATGTGTAGGGGTTCTAGTTAAGGTATAGGTGGCTGGAAGGGCAGTGCTCCCCTTGTGACCTTGCATGATCTGTATATGTTCTAGTTTCGTACTGTCTGCTACACGCACTGTGCGCACTGTCTGTCACAGGTACATCAAACAACTGCAAGCTGGAATTTCCACCGGGGGTAGACAGAGGGTGTGCTGCTGCCATGTTTAATCAAATATAGTCTTGAACGGCGAATGGGATGTTTCCGTTTCTTAGGCTGGCGCTCACCGCTTGCTTTCGCTCTTGCCGTACGCTTATATACTTTTCTTCCACGGCCTTGTTGTGTAGTGTCATCCATAGTACTGATGAGTACACTTTTCCCGGCAGCTTTTGCTCTCGATTTGGCAGCTTTCTTTAAAGGTTCACCATTCGTGACGTCTTGAACAATTTGCATTCCCGTTTCCAGTACAGTATCGAGCAATCGCTTTCCGACTTTCTTCGCTGTTGTTTTCAGAAAGGGTGTCGCTGTACGAAACAGGGACCGAAACATTCCAACTAACCCATTACCCCCTTGACCATAAGGGTGTGTTCCTCTGTAAATACTAATGCACCCTTTACCTCGCTGTGTAGAGGGTATAACTTTTCGTCGATAGGGATAAAATTGATGGTTCATGGGTAGCAACATGTTATAGAATTGGACAGCGTCTAAAATGCAGCATTACACGTATCGTACCAGACGCAAATGATATCAACTGGCCTTTGTCTCCCCTTATATTGGTCGCTACTGATGAAAACACAGATGTACGGAGTCTATGGTAGGTTGGTAGCTTGACCTCTTCTGTGACGATGTTGCCTGGTTGACCTCGAGGTACCAGTATTCGTAGCACATTGGATTGGGCTCTTCTACCACCTGGGACTCAATTAAATCTGAATACACGTACATGGTTTGAAAAGCGCACGTCGACAGCATCCCCCACACCAACTCTTGTTTTCTGGCCAGCGTGGTTGTGGTCGTTAGCAAAGTGATGCTCTGATCCTAGTTCAGTTCGAGAAACCTCTTGATTTGGTACGGGGCAGGAAGCTGAGACTTATGATTTAGGTACCCCGAGGCACGGGCTAATGTCTTGGGCAGTCACATACCAACCATCAAGCAACTTTAACTTGAAGTAATCTTTAGCTTTCTCGTGAATGTAAAAACATTTCTTTCCTCCCAGACTTGCAATGGTCTTCCTACTTTTCAGATAAGTCCTTTAAGGCATCATGAAGTCGCGCCAACATGCTGTGTATTACATCTTTGACCGTAATGTAAATGCCAGATGGTAGATGGATGGTCAATGTCCAGGGGTCAGGGTCTATCTTACAAATCAACATGTAGGGGAGTTGACGCTCTCGAACATTTTGCCACGTGTATGGGTAAATGATGCCCGTCATGGCCACTTCCCACTCTTCACTTAGATGTAACTAGGTTGGCAATTGCGTCCTAAACTCTGCCGCCTTGTTTTTGGGATACTGTTCTAGGCTTGCGTCACTGGTCAACACCATGTAAAAACTGTTTGTCATGACTTCCGACGGCAGAATTGCAGTACCACGTTCACGATACGATCTGGGAATGAAAGTGCCTGACCACAGCCACCTGTTAAATAGATTTCAATGGTTTGAAATATCTTTGCGCGTAGCAGTAAGTAGACAACGTACTCTCTCTCCTCGAGAAGTGTTTATCGAAATGTGCCATTGGGTACCATCTCGTGCAGAAGCGGTAAACGCTTGTCGCCCACTTGCCAGGGTTCCACAAGGTTGGTTTGTACTTGCAACAGCGTCTGCGTACATGGGCACAAAGGCAATGACCAAGGAATTACAAAAATGCCGGGAAATAAGATGGAGGTTTGAGGTGGTATGGTACACCACTCGTAACCAAATTTATGCTTAGGGGTGAGGGAGACATCCATGTTTAAACGAACCCCGGGTCTGATTGTCTTTTAGTCCGTAATCCAACCGAGTGCACGAGTAGTCATAATCCATTCATCCAGAGTTGTCAAAGTTACATTCCATTCACCATCCATTGTTATTTCCGTTTTAGATGGTGGGTCAACCTTGCTCAGACACTGCAGGATTCCCTCTGTCACATACAGGGCTGTTTGATACTTGCCCTCAGGTAAAGTGAACAATCTGAAGTTATCAGAGCGCCGGAGCATGACGTGAGAATGCTTACAGTCGATGATGTAGTCCGACTTCCCAGTCTTCTTCATCTTTCAAATGAATTTGTCGAGGTAGCGCTACACGGAAAGAGGACTTGGAGTTGTTCAGAAATAAATTGTTGCTGGCATCACTGGGAAGCGTCACGTAAGAGTCGCTGTCTTGAATCATGTTTGTTGCAAAGCCACCAACTGGTTATACGGAATCCAGCTGTCGTATTTCTTTGGCCAACCTTTCCAATGTACCAGCACCTCCTTGTTTTCTCCTTTACCTCTGTCCTTTAAAATTGCCTGAATGCGAAACAAGTGATCTGACGTTTCTATCACTTTCTGTAACTCGAACTCGTAAAATGTGCCTTGAATCCAATCACCATCGGCTTCCTTTAGACGGTACACAGGTGGGTCCCGTGGAAGTCTCTCAGCAACGGTGAAGGTCTCCTCCGTCCAGGATGGTAAGTAACCTTTTTTTAAAGATTCCTTTATGCTTACTGACCTTGACTTGATCTCCCACTTTGAATTTATACTGTGCTGGTTTTTTGGACAGATCTCCATACAAGGTGTTCTAAACATCAGTTGCATTGACCTCGTTTACATCCGCCGGTTTCATTTTGATGTTACGGTGTACACTCTGATTGTAATTCCTATTGACCAAGTCGTCCAGTTGGTCCAAGTAATGGTATGAACTCCTGGTGGTGAACATGCGCCGCATTAATTGCTTCAAAGTGCGATGGAATCTCTCCACCACCTGAGCCTTGGTTTCGCTGTATGTGACGAAAGGATCAACATTCTCATTTTTGAGGGAAGTTTGAAACGTCTTGTTCTTAAATTCGGTACCGGCATCTGTTTGCTTTAAAGCCTGCCACCAATGAGGAACTCGTCTTTGATTTCAAGGGGACCACCCACGCATACTTGGAAAGAAATCGATACAAGTCAGTAAATACTTGTAGCCTTGATTCCACCACGTTAAATGTTGCAAGTCCACTAAATCCACTTGCCATTGTGAATCTCTATCAAACACCAGAATTCTGTTACGACGAAAGTGTTGTCGTGGGGGTTTGTGTAAGGTATAGCAAGGTTATTGTTGGTGCCAGTTGAGTACTTGAGAGCGTTTTACGCCATACTGACGTGCAGCGCGATACAATTTATCCACTCATCCTAAAGCGGATGGGCGGCCCACTTCATAATACAGTTTATTTTAAAGTTGGTTCGTCTGATGCAGGGTCCCCTTCTTTGTTTGCAATTTCTTCTTCGCGGCTCTCTGTAACATCTTTTAATTCGACTTGGACTTCACTACCACAACATGCAACTAAACATCGCATTCATTGACAGATGTCACTTAAAGAAACAGTAGGCATTGAACTTCCACACAGACGATTGCTGCACTGCCCATAGTTGCAAACAACTGACTAGAAAGCGTTTGTCCATAGGCGTTTTATTATCAACCACTACATCCACCAAACAGAAGGAAAATGTGTAGGATAGGTAACAGATAAGGCTCGATGGAATTCATATTGTTGAGAAATCGTGGCGTTGCACTATTGAGAAAGCGTGGCGTTGCACTGATCCATGTAAAGATAAAAACCCAACAAACGACCAAAATTCATCGGCTCAAGCTCCTTCAGAGGAACTGACCGGTGTTTGAGGGGTATGGTATGCGGAAACGTGTATCGGAAAAAGCAACGTCGAGCGCAACCGCGAACCAAAAGGAAGTACAGTCTGTCCATGTTAATACGACGACTGAACATAAGAGCTTGGCTTTTTTCTCTTTATAGCCTTCGAACCCAGTAATTCCGTTAAGAATCTATGCAAATAAAATAATGGCCTCCACGCGCAAGATAGTTTTGAAGGGCGGTAAGTGGTAACTTACAATTTAATGATACAAGCCGCCCTGGTAAAACAACCTGTACGTGTTTACTTCTAATTATAAATTTGGCATACTTACCCTTAGTCATATGAAACAGGGACAGTCTTACAAGCAAATTGAATGGTATTCAATGTAGCGGAAGGAGGTAAATAGTGTTACGTAGTGTGTGACCAGGGTGTCTTCAGCACCAATGGAATTGTGGGCTCTTTTGCCTTCGGAGACTGGGAAGCAATGGCAGAGTGAAGACGTGTTGCCCGACCGTCCGCGGAAAATTTTATTTTTCTCTGGTCTTTAATGGCAGAAATTGTAAATCAAATTACAAACAGAAGAAGAATTCGTTCCTCTACATCGGAAGAATCGTCGCCACCGTCTTTAAAACCAGGCACCAAAAAGCTTCGAAGGGAAAAATTACGCTCTGGCGAAGTACACGACCACGAGGACGAAGTCGAAGTCGAAGCTAAAGAGCCTTTGAAGATGACCGAGAGCCTACATGAAAAGCTACATGAGATTCTGACTAAGCTAGAAAAGCTTGATGCTATTGAAAAATCAGTAAAAATCCTCCAAGAGACTCTTGCAAAAATGGACTAAAAAATTCGAGACCTAGAACGTTCCCAAGCCGCGGCAAACCGAGACATCAGCGAGCTAAAGGAAAGTGTAAACTTCTCAGACGCTCAATGCAGAAAAGCTATCGACAGCTTCAACAAACATAAAGAACAAATGGACCTGAAGCTTGTTAACTTAGAAAAGAAAGAAACTGAGCTAGTCTCTAGAGCAAAGGATTTAGAAACGAAAAATCTGTATCTCGAAGCTTATTCAAGACGAGAGAACATTAAATTCGAAAACATCATGGAAGTAACAAACCATAGCAGAGATCCAGAAGATACCGAGCATGTTCTTCGCTCCTTTCTCGAATCGGAACTAGGATACAAGGATGCCGGAAGCGTCGAGATTCAAAGAGTTCACCGAGTGGGCAAGAGGAATGGCGATAAACCTAGAGTTATCATTGCAAGATTCCTGAGATACAAAGATTGCGAGAATATTCTCTCCCTTGGCCACCGCCTGAAAGGCACGGCACATAAGATGTACCAAGACCTACCCTATGGCATTGTGGAAAGAAGAAGAGCACAAATGGAAACGTTCCTAGCGGCCAGAAGAAATAAAATCCCAGCAGCTTTCAGTAAGTCGCAACCTGACAAACTTTATATCAGGGGAAAATTATGGCCCATCGGCAAACCTTTTGATTTATCCTTGTAATCACAAACTTCTTACCAATGCCCGGGTAATAGCCTGTCAGAATTAACAGCCCAAATTAAACCATTTTACTATTAAAACGTTCTACTTTTTTCTCGATAGCGGTCGGTTGAGTGTAACATACAGTCAGTCACGGTAATCTATTTCTGTAGCAGTACGATAACTACCACTAAAATAACATCAATTAATTTCCAAGTGATTTCCCAGTCCGAAACGCAATTTAGGGCGTTTTTAAGGGCCAGTCACAGAGCCTCTTTTATAATCTTTTTTTTCTTTTCGAGTGTTACATGTGTAGTTAAGTTTTATGTACTTTTGTAGTCCTATTCCATCTACTGTTTATGTTCGCTTCTCGTTTGATATGTCCCTTTCTTTTTTGCATAATCAAACTGTGTCTTCAAACTATGATAATAAACCCCAACCCACGGGACCAAAGAAAGCTGTCAAAACCGTAACAATCCGCGCTGCCGATACGCATGCATACTCAAGGCTTATTAATTTACACCACGAATGAATACTAAAGAAAACCTTGACATTAAGTGTCTTACAATCAGTATTAGAGGCCTCAACAAATCCATAAAGCGTCGGTCTGCTTTTCGATGGCTCCACAGTCAAAATTCTTCCTTTACTTTTCTTCAGGAAACACACAGTTCAAAGATTAGTGCTGACACTTGGGCTGCCGAATGGGGAGGCAAAGCTATTTTCAGTCACGGTACGACAAACAACAAAGGTGTTATGATACTAATTAACCCCAAACTAGTCTAGATTGCAAAATAGGAAAATGTATTGTAGATACAAATGGGAGATATATCATCCTAGATATTTCGTTCGACGATTCCCACATTATACTGGTCAATATTTATGCTCCGAACGATGTGACACAACAAATCAAATTTTTTAAACAAATTCAAGACCACATGCAAGAATTTTCACAAGAGAAAGTCATTGTCGGTGGAGATTTTAACTGCGCTTTGACCGCTGAAGACAAAAAAGGTGGAAACCCGGTCACGATGAAGGCGTCCGTAATCAAAGAAATCGAACACCTGTGTAGGCTTAACAATTTAACCGATATCTGGCGCTCTTTAAATCCCCAGGTCGAACGGTACACATGGAGAAATAAGTCTCACAAAATACAATGCAGACTGGATTTCTTTCTAATCTCGGAAGAGCTCACCAATCTAGCTGTAGCCTGTAAAATTTTCTATGCTCCCGAAACCGATCACTCAGAGATTTCGCTACATCTTCAAGCTGATTGCAAAAAGCAGAACAGAGGCCCCGGCTTCTGGAAATTTAACCGTTCGCTTCTAAGAGATGAAAATTATGTTAGTGAGCTTCGGAAAAACATAAATTCTTACAAGGCTAAGTACGAAAACGTTGATGATAAAGGTTTGAAATGGGACCTTATAAAAATGGAAATGAGAGGGTTCACAGTTATGTACGCTAAAAGGAAAGCAAAACAACGTAAAAACGAAGAGGTTTCACTTCAAAACAAAATAAACGAACTGCAATTAAAACTCGAAAGCAGTCCACACAACCCCCAAAATTTAAACGAATTGTATGCCACAAAACTACGTTTGGAAAAAATCTTTCACCAGAAAACAAAAGGCGCGATCCTAAGGAGTAAAGTCAGATAGATGGTACGAAGAAGGCGAACGCAACACTAGATATTTTTACAATTTAGAAAACCGAAGTAAAAGTAATAATGCAGTTACCAAGCTGAAACTAAACGATAACACCTACATCTACGATCAATTCGCGATTTTAGAAGAAGAAAAAAAGTTTTACGAATCCATCTATAAATCTAGAGATGTTGACGAAAGCAATTTCCACGAGTCACCTTTTTTTGACCCTGATCAAGTCACGTCTCTTAGACCTGACGAGCAACAGTTATGCGAAGGTCCCATTACAGAAACTGAATGCCTAAACGCGCTCAAAGAATTTAAAAATGACAAATCACCCGGCACCGACGGTTTCTCGGCCGAATTTTTCAAATTTTTTTGGTCCGAGCTACGAACTGAAATGATATCGAGCTTCCAGTTTGCTTTCCAAACCGGATCATTATCAATTAGTCAACGTCGCGGTGTTATTTCCCTCATCCCTAAAAAGGACAAAGACAAATCTATATTGGAAAATTTACGACCAATTTCACTACTGAACGTAGACTACAAAGTACTCACAAAAGTTATCGCAAAGAGAATAGAAAAGGTGCTCCCGAAAATTATAAATTCTGACCAAACTGGTTATGTAAAAGGCCGCTATATAGGTGAAAACATCAGGCTAATCCAAGATGTTATGTTTTTTACAAAAAACACGAATACACCTGGAATTGCAATTTTCATTGATTTCCGTAAAGCTTTTGACACAATAGAATGGAGCTTCATACTATCTGCACTAAAACTGTTTAATTTTGGTTCGGACATTCAAAACTGGATAAAAGTTATTTACCACAACGTGTCTAGCTGCGTACTAAACAACGGGCATGCTTCACCCTTTTTCCAACTACATCGAGGCGTCAGACAAGGATGCCCGTTATCGGGCCTTCTTTTCGTGATAGGTATTGAGCTTCTCGCAAGAGCGCTGAAAAATGATGATTCCATCAGAGGCATACTTGTCGGCGAAAAAGAAATAAAACTTTCGCAATTCGCGGACGACACCACAGTCTTTGTACGTGATGAAGACTCCGTGACTCAATTATTGAAACTACTACGTCAATTTAAACGAGTATCCGGGCAGGAAATCAATACGAGCAAAAACCGCAGAAGCCATGTGGCTAGGTGCCTGGAGAAATAGAAAAGGAACCCCATTTAACTTCAGATGGCCACAAGAACCTATTCGCGCCTTAGGCGTTTTCTTTTCATACAACTCCGAAGAGGCAAACAAGGAGAATTTCAGAGAAAAAATCCGTATTTTGGAAAAAACACTCCATAATTGGAAAAGAAGAAAACTTACCCTACACGGCAGAATAAAAATAGTAAAAGCTCTAGGTCTGTCCAAACTAATATATAACTCTTCTGTACTTGTAGTCCCTGATCTGTTCATAAAGGAAATTAACAAACTTATATTTGACTTCATATGGGAGGGAAAACCGGCAAAAATAAAAAGAAGGACTAATATCAATGATATCAGACACGGCGGCCTAAAAATGGTAGATTTTGAAATCATGGATAAAGCGCTAAAAATAGCGTGGATCAAGCGCATGGCTGAACCCACCGAGGCTGTGTGGAAAGTAATACCAGAATACGCAACCATTCATTACGGTGGCCTCTCCTTCCTGACAAGATGCCAGTACGACGTCAAATTCCTCCGCTTAGACGATCTGCCACCTTTTTATCATACCCTGCTCAAATACTGGCAAGAATATAATTCCACCACCTTTTCAGATGATGGCCATGTAGAAAACGAAATAATTTGGAACAACTGTAGTATTTTGATCAACGGTCATCCAATATTTTACGAAAAATGGTTTACAAACCAAATTATTTATATCAAGGACCTTCTTAATGTTCATCGTACCTTTCTTTCCCTAAAAGAGTTAAAACACAGATTTAATATTGAAATCCCGTTTACCCTATTTTATGGCCTCATTAGCGCCATTCCTGTAGAATGGAAGAAGTCACTTAAAAATGTCTCGCCTCAAACTGAAGAATCTACATCCACCCTACCAAACTTCCCGACAACTCGGCTTGCCTACTCCACACTTCTTAATTGTGCATCTAGCCCCCCAACAGGCGAAAACAGAATTTTAAGGTACGGTTTTACTAAAGAAAACATTCACAAAGTTTATGCATTACCTTTTCAAATAACAAACGATACCAAAGTAATAGCTTTTCAATATAGCATCATTCACCACATTCTACCTACCAAACTTAGTCTGTTGCGTGCTGGAATTACAGAAAGTGACATTTGCCCGCTATGCAGCATCGAAAAACAAACTATTACTCACTTGTTTTTTTATTGCACTAAGTCAAAAGACTTCTGGGAAAACTTCACCACCTGGTGGTTTCAAAAAACGAAACAATTTATATATGGTTGGCACGACAACGTCGAGAATAAAAAGACACTTAATGTCACTTTACTTATCGCAAAACATCAGATCTTCTCAACGAGCGCACGCGACGGCAAGTTAACTTTTGAGAGTTTTCTGATCCGTTTTAAACACAAATTAGATATTGTAAAAGAAAGTTACTTAGCAAATAATCAATTTGATAATTTTCTTTCTGTATGGGGCAAGTTATTGTAGTTATTACACATAATTTTGTAATACCACTATAAACATATGGTTAACCTAATAATTCACTTTTGTAAATAACTCTTCCAGTTTAGACTGGTTTTTCCTTCTTCTACGTACCTCTCTTTTCGTACTTGTATTGTACCTAGCTTCTTGTTGTGTTTTGTCAATAAAGATTAATTTAAAAAAAAATGATTGTACCTTCGCGCTTTTTTTTATCGTATGTAGTGTTTTGTGTTTGTGCTTGTCGTTCGTATTAAATTGTGGATATTGAACCTTCGGATCCTTACAGTCCTCGATTAGAACCAGCCTTGAGCGAAATAACTCGCCGCCTTCTCGTACAAATAGTAATTCCGATGTAAAACATTCCAGTCAGTCAACTCGTAAGGGTTTAATTGGAAATGGTTTTGTAGGGGTTTACTTGTGCGAGAACACTTTTTCTGGCTTCCTTGATGTCCTTCTGATTTCCTTGATTTCATTATTTATTTATTTATTTTTGCTATGATTTAACTGAGACTCTTACAAACATATTTGGTGGTTTTCAAATTAGCCGACTGCAACAATGGACACTCTTATTTTGCCACGAGAACTTTCCTCAAATACTCCAAAGTTGTCAAGATTGTATAAAAGGGCTTAACGCTTTGAGTATACACGGCTGTCTGTAACAATAGATGCTCGTGATTTTCCCACGGAAAATATTCGTGATTGAACTGCGTGATAAAAATGATTAAACATTCCTTCATCAGTACCAACAAACATGAACGTGTTTAAGGCGGCGTTTACACGAACGGGGTTTCATTTGTAACCGTACCGTTTTCGATGCGGTTATTCCTTCCGTTTACACGACACCGATCGAAACCGTTGCCGAAACCGGGTCGATTTGAAACTGCTGCCAAAAGTGGAGCGTTTTCAAAACGATACGGTTTCATCTGTCGTGTAAACGGCGAAACCGCATCGATTTGAGTACGGTTACCATTTTGGCGCGAAATTTGCATTGTTTGATTCAAAATGGTGGATTCTTTCTTTAATCCTACCCAGATCGCTTTGGTCTGTGATGACCTCAGCATGACGTAGAGAGTACGAAATCGGTTCCGTGTAAACACTTCCAAACCGCATCGATTTCGATGCGCTTTGAAAGGCGTGAAACCGTATCGATGTGAAACCGCGTTCGTGTAAACGCAGACTAATTCATACGAAGCGTTCAACCAAGCCATAACTCTCTGAAAATCCTTTCCGGTTAATTTTTAGAAAACGTTTGAAATGTTTGTTATCGTGTGCTTTCACACTTTTGCTTACTAAGCGTCATAAAGTACCATGAAGGTATACAAATGAAATCCCGTAAGCAAATTAGATATTCAAGTTGCATCTCGCTTGAAAACAATAGCATTACTATTCGACTGGCAGTGAACTGTGACTGTGGAAACACTTGGCTCAAGCCAGGACTTTTAGCGTTATTGCTGCAAAGACTCGAAAATGTTCGCTGCCCCACGATCGGAATTCCGACCATACAGGATCACGAAACAAGACACATGAAAAACAAAGCGTCATTGGGTCGTAAAAGCAACAAAGGACTTTTCCTGGGAACGCTACGCCTTTTTGTTCATTGATTACGACCAACGCCAAGCTACGCCTTTCATTTTTGTTCAAGTAACGAAGGAGAGGGAAGTATCGTGCTTCGCCACCAAGTCATGGAGGGACGCTATTGCTGCAAAGACTCTAAAAAATGTTCGCTGCCACAAGATCAGATTTCAGACCACGCAAGATCAACAAACATAGGTTTCAAGGGCGGTAAGTGGTGAATTGCTGTTTTTTTTTTCAAGTGATACAAATCTTTGCTAAAACAATATGTAAGGTCCACTTCTTTTTTATAAGACTTTGGCATATTTACACTAATCATAAGTTTGCGCAATAATTTAACCCCAATAGTTTTTACATTATTTTCTGACTTTATTGAAGGGTTTATTTTCCATTTTTACAACAGACGCAAAGTGAGTTTTTGTTGTTTCTCAGTTGCATAAAGAAGTTTGATTTCGTAAACTACAGTTAAACAGTAGTCTCCAATTATTTGAGATGTACGCTTGGTATACTTAATTTCTAAGAAAGAACTAACTTTTCCGCTCATAGCTCAAGGGTAGAGCGCGAAAGTGGATATTTTTCTTTCACAAATTGATTTGGTATACTGGACAGCTATCATGCCCAGACATGTTCTCATTGGGTGGCCATGATATCACTTCTGCCTCATTGGCTCTGTGACGAAACCTTTGTAATTTGAATGAGGTCAGAGCCTTCCCGTTGGATGATCATGACATCACTTTTAACTCATTGGTTCGTTGTCTTTCCCATTGTTTTTTTAGCTTTATATTTGCAATACCACCCGGATGGTTTTGTGGATTCGTGACAACACTATACAGCACACATCTCTGTTACTTTCCCAATAAAGATTCAGTCCCCCTCGTGTACGTACGTGACGTGCGTCTCCTTCGCCCAACCCTAATTTATGCGGTCTTAATTTATGCGACATGGAATCGAGGTTTTGTGGTGTGGTTGTTCTATTGTCTTTACCTTGTTAACTTATGCAAATGTTTGGACGTAGGATCGAGATTTTTGGCTCTGAATGATCGCATACAATTACTATAGAGAATGTTTAAAGAGTTGTTTTTATCAGCTAGAAGAAATTGATTTGTCCGGATTTGGTAGCTGAAAATTTAAGTGCCCGAAAATTTTAAGGAATAATATCTTCCTTTCAGAAATTGCAAGTTGAAAGTTTCATTCCACGAACTTCCCAGTGAACTATTTGCTCCTAAAAATGCGAGCTGACCTTTTTGAGTGCCAAAGATTGCAAAAATAACCCTTCCGAAATGGATTGCGAATGGTCGACTGGATTTTGAAACAACGGATGAAATGATATATGAAATGAATCATATATTCAACTGCGGATGTGAAATCAAATGAAGCTATGATCCTCGCAGTTATCCTCGGCTGTGGTTGTTGTTATTATCCTCGTCTGTGGTTCTTTTTGCAACACACAAGGCATTCGGCGTCTTCCGGCAGGGGAAAAACGGGTTCGATTTCGAATCTTTGGATCAGTTCTCAGCAAAGATATTTAAAATAAAAGCGTTCCATTATATTGAGTTTTTGTTTTAAGTCGTTGAAGTTTTCCTCTGATTCTGTGGATTCTGATGAGTCATCAGACTCTGTCAGGTCTTCTCCAGCGAATTTGAACTTCTCGTTTTCCTCTTGAGCCTCATTGAAATCCTTCTCAGCCGCGTCGGAAACGATTCCGATGATTCCCTGTTTGAACTGCAGCAGCACCAAATCTTTCTTAAGAATTGTCAACGCCTTTTTCCCCATTGACAACCCCGCCCTTGTCGGGACACTGTAGGCCGAGATGACGCCCGTGATTAATTTGCCGCTTTTCAACAGTTTTCCAACGTTGTTGGCCGTTAGATCTTTGCCCATCTTCGTTGGGCATGCACGACTTCACCCTTTTCCTTTTTTGCCTTGTTGCGGTCGAAGAATGCTGTTCGGTTGTTTCCCTCGAATTTCAGCTTTATCCGGACTAACGGGTTTTGGAGTTGCTCACCGTTCACTGTCTTGGTCTGAAAAGGCTTGCAGATTTTTTGTTGGATTTGAGATTTTCAAATTTTGGCCTCAAGAGGTGGTTGAAAATCTTCTCGAGGACGTTGAAAAGTGGTGATTTGCAAACGTTTCCGTGTTTTTGGAAAGTGAGGCAGGGGTCGGAAATCACACCTTCAGACTTCAGAAAGTTGCAGTTTTGTTTTTGTCTCTCCGACGAACGAATCTCTGAAGTTGTCTGAGTTATCATCCATCCTTGGCCCTCGACAATTCATCATCAAATTGATAGCACACTCGAAAGAGTTATTTAATTCATCTCGATCCGCAGATGCCCCAAAGAAATCTGGAGTGACAATGGTACGAACTTCGCTGGAGCGGACAAAGAAATTCGCGACTGTATTCGGCGATGGGATCAGGAGGACTTGAATAAGAAGCTGATAAAGGACGAGATTAACTGCTCGCGGTGTCCATTGCCCCAGTGGAAATTCCAACCTCCAAGCGCGAGTCACACGAATGGGGTCTGGGAGAGGTCCAGTCTGGTATAGCTTGGCTATACCAGAAGTTTGAATTGAATTGGCGAGGGCCAAGGATGGATGATGACTCAGACAACTTCAATAAAAACCAGCAACTGTATTTGACGCAAATGGTTTGGTAAATGACTAAAGAAAATAACAGAGTGAGTGAACAGCTATAACGAATCTAAGAGTAAAACGACGAGTACAAGTTAATAAGGAGGATAGAAATACACTTACCTATTGCTGGATTAGGATGGATTGCGAGTGATATATTGAAAGCGATTTCGGTATATATACAAAAATTAGCGACATGAATTTACATATGGTGGGAAAACCACGGTGTGGAATTACGACACCAACTTAAGGCTAACACATGGAACGGAGACTGAAAACAACGGGGAAAAACTAGGTGTTGATTACCAAAAAAAGGCGGAAGGAAATAAAACCCGTAACAGCAGACGTTTGTTTCGAGGCAGTTTGAGATGCCTTTCTTCTCGAAGAGAAGAGTTGTCCAGCCATCATTTGCCATGACCAGCTCTGTCTTCAAATGGCAGCCGAAGGCAGGGTTCTGGCGCTGTCTTTGAAATCACATGTTTCGGCCCTGAACCCTGTGTCAGGTGGCCTAAAATTTGATCCCCGAAACGATTTCGGTCGCTGGTACCCTGCGGCTGGAGTGCTCACACACTCATCGAAGGTGACAGTTCTAGGACACCCTCAAAAATCACGTCCCCGACGACCCGACTTTGAAGGACGGGAGTCGGGGAAGTGATTTCTGGGGGTGGCCCAGAACTAGCACCTTCCATGTGTGTACTTAAATCTTCGTTTTGAAACTTGTACTCACGCGAAAATTTTTGTATTATCCTTTAAGCTTTAACTTGACCCATAGAATTGATAAACCAGAAGAGTACATAATAACTCATATTCACTTAATAATATCTTCATCAGTGATGTAGAACACAGTATTTCCAGTGGTGACATAATTTCAGAACTAACCGACCACTTTTGTCAATTTTGCATAATCGAGTCCCCAGGCCATCTTTTCAATCAGCAGAGATCTAAACGCCTAGTTCGCGATTTCTCACCTTATTCAGAAACCAACTTCTCAAATGAGTTGTCTCAACTTGATTTGCCTTGAGTAGCCGAGATATGTCCAGAAATGCACGCATTGGTGGAAATGACAGAAATGGCGCTTAATCGCCAAAATCGCCAAACTGTAAACAAAAATTTAAATGAGATGGCAAAGGGGCCCTTTGGAAAGTGGCGATTTTGGCGAAAATGGCGTATTTGGCAAAAATGGCAGAAATGGCGCTTAATCGCCAAAATCGCCAAACTGTAAACGACAATTCAATTGAGATGGCAAAGGGGCCCTTTGGAAAGTGGCGATTTTGGCGAAAATGACGTATTTGGCGAAAATGGCAGAAATGGCGCTTAATCGCCAAAATCGCCCAACTGTAAGTACATGACATTACTTTTGGTAAGTCAAGCGACATCGAAAGTAAGGAAATGTTTACTTACCCTGTGAAGTACATGGCACAAATACATAACGTTAACTGAAACGACTTCCATTCGTTGTTTTCAGATATATTTGATTCAGTTGTATTTGATAAATGTTGCCTCACAGTTATTGGGGCCTCTTATTAGGCAAGTAATTTGAACTTTTTTTTCAGTACTGTTGTCTCACAGTTATAAAGACTTCTTTAGTTATCTACTTTGAAGGGGCCACATTTGGCATCCAATTTGAATATTTAGCCACATTCTGGATATCGCCAGCCCTCTGGCGAGTTTCGCCAAAATCGCCAATTTCGCCAAAATCGCCACTTTCGAAAGGGCCCCTTTGCCATCTCGTTTGCATTTTTGTTTACAGTTTGGCGATTTTGGCGATTAAGCGCCATTTCTGCCATTTTCGCCAAATCCGCCATCTTCGCCAAAATCGCCACTTTCCAAAGGGCCCCTTTGCCATCTCATTTGAATTTTTGTTTACAGTTTGGCAATTTTGGCGATTTTGGCGATTAAGTGCCATTTCTGCCATTTTCGCCAAATCCGCCATCTTCGCCAAAATCGCCACTTTCCAAAGGGCCCCTTGCCATCTCATTTGAATTGTTGTTTACAGTTTGGCGATTTTGGCGATTAAGCACCATTTCTGCCATTTTCGCCAATGCGTGCATTTCTGGACATAAGTGGAGTAGCCTGCAGCAAAACATGTAAATAAATCATTCGCTTCTTTTTACAATAAACTTAACAAACTCCTCAATAAGCGTGTACCATTAAAAACACTTTCGAAGAGGAAAATAAAACAGTTGAGAAAACCCTGGATAACAAGATGTATTAGAAGGTCAATCCAAATCAAGAATTTGCTTTATTGTTCTGGCCCCAGTTGTTCGAAGGGTGCATAGCGCTATCCACTGGATAAATCACTATCCACTAGATAACGCAATTGGTTTTGCTATCTGTTATCCGCTGGACAGTGATTTATCCGGTGGATAGCGTTATCCACCTTTTGAACCACTGGGGCCAGATGACAAGACAAGCTATAAACTTTACTGCAAGCTGCAAACTTTATTATCTCCTAATCCTCACATGTCCTAATCCTAAAGTCCTAATCCTCACATGAATTAGCAAAAATACTTATTTTCACAAGTACTTTGAAGAAAACTTTACTAATATTAAAAAGACCTTAGGGAATAAACGATCTTTTAGGTCGAACACAGAATGCACGCAAAAACATAACTTCGCTCAAATGTCCGGGAAACCATCGAATTTCATACAACACCTCAATTTCCAGATATTATAATAAGTATTTCTCGTGAATCGGACATAACCTCGCTTCCAAAATGCCTAATCCCTGTAAGCAGTTTTCTGAATATCTTCCAAATTTGGTTGACCCTGGCTCGTTCGTTTTCAACCCTGTGAGTCCCTTGGAAATAGAAAATAAAATAATGAGCACTCCACTAAACAAAGCACACGGCTTATACTGTTTTCCAAGTCGAATCTTAAGATAGGCAAAACATATTATCAGCCAACCTCTATCGGTCCTTATCAATAGATCGATTGAAAATGGAATATATCCCTCGAAATTAAAACATGCTAAAGTTATCCGACTATATAAAACTAATGATGAATCTGACCCGTCTTACTACAGACCCATATCGCTACTCTCAATTTTCAATCGAATTTTGGAAAAAATGATGTATTATCGCCTTAAAGAGTACAATATTTTCGATAACTCACAGTATGGATTTCGCGAGAAAAGATCGACCAAGCGTGCCATTTTAGACAATTAATCAAATCCAAACCAACCTGGATGAAAAGCTGTACTCATGCGATGTATTTATCGATCTACAGAAGGCTTTCGACACCGTAAACCACTCAAAACTACTGCAGAAACTGAGTTATTATGGTATACGTGGTATTATAAATGATTGGTTTGCCTCATATCTTATAGGATGTAAACAGATTACTGAAATGGGCTCCAGAAACATATCTAGTAAGGAAATACTACTATCTGGAATTCCACAAGGATCGGTTCTTCGACCCCTACTCTTCCTTATTTATGTAAATGATTTTTATAATAGCTGTAACCAATTGACGTTTTATTTATTTGCGGACGACACGAATCTTTTATATTCGGGTAAAGACCTCCTTTCTGAGGTTTGCATTTGGCCAATAGCAAACAAGTTATCTCAAATATTAAAAAAATGTAATTTCGTAATTTTTCGACCTAGACAGAAAAAAAACAACAACAACATTTTACCAAGTCTATTTGAAAGTTTTTCACCACCTCAGCAATTCATATGTTTCTTTGGAGTGCAAAACCTATGTCAAATATCTGGGCCTGCTTATTGACGAGAATCTCTCTTGGAAACATCACATTTCTCACATTGCATCGAAAAGAAGCATGTCAGTTGGTATTATTTCTACATTGAGACACTTTGTATCCTTGGATTCTTTACATCATATCTATAGAACACTTATTGAACCCTATCTATTGTATGGAATAGTCGCTTGCGGCGGTGCTGGGAAAATCTACACAACCAAAATCCTACGCCTCCAGAAACGGGCCCTCCGCCTCATGTTTTTTGGTGACGCTTGAAACGGTGTTAGAGTCTGGAACAGTATACCTGTTGAAATGCGTCACATGTCTAAAACGAATTTTAAACGGAAAATTCATAATTTGCTTCTTCAAGAATTCTCGGAGGCAGATGATTATATTGATGCATTTGATTTGATTAAAAATTGAAAATATCTTGAAAACTCAGTGTATTATATTTGCATAATCCATCCTACTATTGTCAACATTATCTAAACGTACTTGTATATTATATTTCGTACCATGGCTATGTTCGCCTACCTCAAGTATTCAAAGTAATCTAATTCCTTTATTCTTTTTTATTGTAAATATTGTTAAGTAATCGGCTAAGTATCTTCCTCTCTTTAATTTTTTAATTGTATACACTTGAAAAATTCAAGTGACTCCAACGGGATTCGAACCCACGAAGAGCACTGCACCGGCATCGCAGAGGTCGTGGGTACGAATCCCGTTGGAGTCACTCGAATTTTTCAAGTGCATATAAGAGACAATTGCTTAAACTGTCCGGAAAGTGTGAGGATCACTTCTTCAATTCATTTCTAACCCGCACTTCACAATCATTTCATATACGCTTTTACGTCTTTAATAAACTTGAACTTGAATTAAACCTATTGGCAGCTTCTACATTTTCAGGATGAATTAGTTGACTATTATCAAACAAGATATCACACTGAACACCTGCCATGCACTGTATACCAAGGTTACACTGTTTTCAATACGCGAGACAGAGCGTGAGAGTGGTGCCGAAAACCGGAAAGGTCTCGTAAGTAGTGTAGGCTGAGGCAGTTTGTGCAACGGGTTTTTGGAATTCGCACCCGAGCCGAACGCAAGCTAGGCTGGGTGCGAGTTCCAAAAACCCGTCACAAACTGCCTCAGCCTATATTACTTGCTGCCTGCTGCCTGGGCAATGTTGCCCCTTCTGTACAACGTTGTGACATTCCAATTACCGACTTCATGGTGTATTTGGGGTTTACCAGTGGCCTCGTCAGTCCGGGAGTGTCCAGATGGCTTTGACTCCCGCGCGACATTGAATCTCTCCTGCGAGGCCATGGCATCCCCATAACATGAATTTGCTCTGCTACGCTACTGGTTTCTGTAATGGAGTTTTTTTTTTCCGGGAGTGGGTTATCAGCCCCCTTCCCAACCCCCAACCTGAAGGAACATTGGATAACTCTTCGTATGGCCCCTAACTTTCGAACTGTCCGGCATGAGCGCCCTACCAGGAGTCTAAGACTTCAACCGGCATAGTTCTAGGGGTCATTAGGACACGGAAGCCACCTCACCACGATTAAGGTGGTGTTTCACCAATCTTTTACAGCCAACGTTAACATAAGAGAAACAAAATAACGAGCTGAGAATGAACCCTAACAACACACAACTTTCACTCCAACATCTAGATCCCGCTCGCATCTTTCAGTTTGGCTGTGCTCTGAATTACAGAATTCGCACGATGTTCGATCATGATTTACTTTGTTGACAGCTGCGCTATGACGCAGGCTCTGGTTGGTCATTGGCGGAATTTGACAGCTGCATTATGACGTCACAGACCGGTGGAGTCTTGACGTTGACAAACGATGGAGTTGTCGTGCTTCCGGTGTACTTTCAGCGTTACGGATCACCTTGTACTGCATTACAGTGTACTATCGGCATTAACGATCGCTTATCGACAACCTCAGCAAACATTTTTTCCCTGGGTCAGCATTAGATAACATAGGGTGAAAGCAGGTTTCTGCGCCCGTAATGACGACAATCCTCATTAAACCCTAACCTTAACCCTAACCGCTGGACACTGGATGTACTCAGTTCACCCTATCTTATTTAACGCTAACCTTTTCAGTATGGCTCAGTGTATATCTGCGCAATCGCAATAGGTACAAAAATGCAAACAACGACGTCAGCAAAGATTGCCCTGTGCAGATTGTGGAAGCATGGCGGACGGTTGCGCATTTTTAAGCTCCGATGATGGTCAAGTTGTGGACGCTGAAATGGAATCGCTCTTACTTAACCTTGAGAGTTCTGATTTACTACCTCTTCAATTAAACGCAGATTGGTTGAGCTGGAAGATTATTTTGGATTCGTTGAAGAGTTTCGTGAACAAACGACTTGCAGCAACCGGGAAAGTGGTCATCGCCTGGCGGGAACATGAAACAGTTTAAAAGTACCAACAAAAAACTCATCATCAACTGGTACAGTGAGAAACAACAGACCATGTTTCCAGGGGCGAGATGGTCGTACATTAAAGGATAAGTTTGTTCAATTAGTTCAGAACATGTCGGGAAAGACAACTAACAGGCTGGACTCGAGTACATCTACAATTGCCGAACAAATTTAGAACCGAACAACGTCGCCTCCGACGTTGTCAGAAGTCCCTTGTACAAGTGGTATTCGACAAACATCGGCCAACAGAGAAGGGCAGGAAAGCTTAATTCAAGACCGATCAAATTCCGTGATTACTGCTGATATAGACGGTCTAAAACTTGATCTATTCATCCTGCAGAAAAAGGCAGGAGAAAATTGAAATATCCTGTCAACAAATATTCGAAAACAAGAAGAACATACGATAGGCGGTGAGGATATTGATTACAAAACGAAGTATGGATATTTGCTGTCAACATGACGCAGAAAAGAAAAGGAGATCGAAGAATTAAAGGAGAAATGCCTGCCCTTTGGAAATCAAGCATTGTCCATGGAACAAGAGAATGATTCATTAAGGCTGGCGTTAAAGATCATCGTCCAAGAGAGGTATGAATGTGACGGCCATCCACAAAAGGCAAGTGAACGTTGGTCCCTGGTGGACAACTCCCATACGACGAAAAGTACTGAAGAATAAACGCAATCAACAGACAATTCTCCACGACAAACGTGATGCTCACAATAGATTTGAGCCTCTTAGGAATGAGGTTCAAGGTCGTCTGATCAATGTGAGCCCAACGCCAAGTAATGTAGTTGGTGAAGATAAAAGAAATTGGGTGCCATGCGCGAGATGTTCCCAGACTTCAAACTCTAGAAACCGCATCTACAGGGCAACGCGAACCTCAAATAGTGAAAGGGAAAATCCAGCAAATCAATCAGCAAAGAAAAAGGAAGTGTTCATGGTGGGTGATTCTATCTTAAAGAACTTATAGGGGCGGAAAATCTCGAGATCTGCAAAAGTCAAAGTTTCCTCGTTCCCTGGATGCACTACTTTGGACATGAGAGATCGTATCAAACCGATTCTGCGGAAAAACCCTTATGCGATTGTGATTCATGTTGGAACAAAAAACAGCCTTCGATCAAGTGCATCGGTGCGTGATTGTGCTGAGGAGATCGTTAACCTGGCCACCATGATGAGTAATAAATCCTCGGCCGATCTTGCGATATCTGGTATTATTCCAAGGTCTGATGATGAATTCCTCGCCGTTTAAGTGTCTGGTGTCAACAAGATACTCAAAACATTCTGCAGCCAAAATGGATGAGGCTATGTCGACCACTCAAATATGTCTCCTGAACACGATCTCAACAGGAGTGGTTTGCGCCTCAACACAAAGGGAACTGCCCGACCTGTAACAAATTTTCTATAAATTCTCAAAGTTCACGAGTCGTATAAATTTCTTGAAAGATTGAAGATTGGACTGAGTTCGCAAATTATCATCCAAGAAATTCCATATCTTGGGCCCAAAATACCTAATGGATTTAGATTCATATGATGTAGTTTTTATTCTAGGTACAGATAAAATATTAGATCCTCTAAGTTGATAATTTGTGTTACGAGTATTAAATAAGTCCTTAATATAAGATGGAGCAATATTGTTCAATGCCTTATATATCAATATAGCAATATTTTGGATCCTATGATTGTAAAGCGTGGTCTTGTCAACCTTATTTAAAAGGTATCGATAATCATTTTCCTTATCCTAAAAAACACTTCTAAGGGCACGTTCATTTAGTTTTTCAAGTTTATCAGAATCACTCTTAAGAGAAAAGTGCCATACCATAGAACAATAATTAAGATGAGATAAAATAAAATAATTATACAACTGTAATTTAGCATCAAGTGGAATAAGACACTCATTTGTCTGCTGATTTTGCGGCAAAGTCCAGCAATATGGTCATGAAAGTTTAGTTTATCGTCTATAGTAAGACCGAGTAGCTTGATATGATTCTCTTGTTGAAGTTCCTGACCGTCCACTCTGAACTTTAAGTCAATGGAGGATCGTCCATGGGCCAGGCTGAAACTTTGAAATTTGTCAGGATTAGCTTTAAGTGAGTTTTTTCATCAAACCAAATCATTGACTGTTTTAGGTCTTCGTTGATAGTGGTCTCAATGGCCATAGGACTCTCGTGACTAAAGTGAAGCTGATTATCGTCGGCATAGGCATTCACGTTAGTCGTGGTACCACAAAAATGCAAGTCGTTGACAAAAATATAGAAAAGAAGTGGTCCCAATACTGATCCTTGAGGAACTCCCCTTAAGACCATCCACCAATCAGAGAAACTTTCGCCAATTTTTCCACGTTGTCTACGGCCAAGCAAAAAACTTTTCATCAGACTAATGCTCGTGGACGAAAGCCCAGATACAACGCCCACTGATCTTTCAGAATCGAGGTTAAATTTCCAGTTTTCAATCAAGTCAATTAGTGTAGTATCACAACCATGGTATTTACGAAAAGCAGATTGACGACTGACCAGCAGATCATCAAACCATGTATATAGTTGATGGTAAAGAATCAAATATACGCACGACAGAGATTGGTCTGTAATTTCTCTTATCTAAAGGTTCATCACTTTAAAAAATCGGAGTTACCTGAGCAGATTTCCAGGGTAAAGGCACAACACCTTTACGAGTGCATAAATTAATGAGTTGAGTTAGGGGTTCAATAATCGCTTTCGATGATAATTTAACAACCAAAGAATTTATATTGTCAAAGCCAGGAGATTTGGATATCTTGAGCGTTTTGATTATATCAGCGACAACATGGACTGGGACTTCATTAAAAGAGAATTTTTCCTGTGGCTCACGCTTAGTGTTCATAAGATCCCTGATGGATGAGATGCTAGGATGAGATGCAAAGTCGTCTGAATTCAATCCGGCATCAATTGAAGAACAAATAGTAACAAAATAGTCATTGAAAATCTCAGCCACATTTGTTCTTCCTTTAACCATCTCGCCATTCTCTTGTAGAACAATATCATTCGCCTACATAGCACTTTTCGTATGCAGAAAAGGCTTAAAATGTCTTCCAGAATTTTCTTGGATTTTCATTTCCATTTTTTGTAACATTCCTAAAATATAAAGTGATTGCTTTTCTTCTCAATTTAACCGTAAGATTCCTTTGTTGTTTGTATTTAAGATGGTCATAAGGGTGTCCAGTTGTCTTGTATTTACTCCATAATTGTTTTTGTAGACGAATTGCTGTCCGCCGTTCTCTGTTCATAAATGGCACTTGTTTACCTTTCAGCTTTACTTTCTTTAAAGGAATGTAATCGTTGATAACATCATTATACATCTTGTTCCAGGCTCAATATACATCATCTATTAGATATGTAAAATGGGGTGCAGTTGAGGTCTTCTAACAAATGCTGTTGATTGAGATCTTTCATCTTTCGATAAGTAACAACTTGGGTTGAGATCGGGGAGGATGAAATTTCATAGAAGTACAAACAAGTTTGTGATCACTTAGATGTGATTCAAGAACCGCAGTGTGAAGAAATCTATGATGGTTGTTGGTCAAAATTACATCAATAAGTGTCGCGGGGCTGTCAGTGCCTCCGCGTGACCCCCCCCCATCCCTACACCACCAATAAGGGCAACCCATCTATTATCAATCCATTTGGCCGGGGTTTTGTCACGGCGGCATTAAATATCAATAGTTTGCTCGCTCACTTGGATGACCTCAAATTTCTTGTACTCAACTCCAAAATTGACGAACTGGCTATCAACGAAACGAAGATAGCTCAGAAAAAGATAATGAAATTCACTTGCCAGGATTTGAGGTTGTTAGGAAGGATCGCTCTGTTAACGGTCGAAGTGGTGGTGGTGTCTGCCTGTATTTACGGAGTAACATAAATTACCAGATCCGTGACTATTTATGTGATGGTGAACTTGAATGCATTGTCATCGAAATAATCAGACCCCACTCCAGACCTTTCTTTGTTAGTACATGGTGTAGACCCCCAAACTCTCCCCAGAATATCTTTCGGCAATTTGAGTCTGTAGTCGATAAAGTGGATTCTGAACAGAAAGATTTCTACCTTCTGGGTGATGTAAACTGTTACATGCATGACGGATCAAATAATCATAATTCATCCACTTTAAGTAACATACTTGACACATATGGACTAGTCAATTGATCTCCGAACCGACTAGAATTACACCCAGCTCGAGAACGTCGTTGATTGACCTATGTGTAACTAGTTTGCCCGAAAAAATATCAAAACTCTGGTGTAGTTCATTTCGGTTTCAGGGATCATTCTTTGACGTTTATGACCCTTAAAATTTGCTACGAGCAAACTGGCATTCATCGTAGAATTGAGACACGCGTTTTCAAAAATTTTAACCACCACCACTTCCTCGACGATGTTGCGCAACAGCCATGGAATAGAGTCTTTTCACAGACAAATCCAGAAACGATGTGGGATATTTGGAAAAACTTATTTATGGATGGAGCTCCACTTCAAAGTAAACGGGTTTCCAATAAACACTCCCCGTGGATTACACATGAACTGACTCGCAAAATTTATAATATGAATGATACGGAGAAAATTTTTATTCAAAGAAATAAATCGATGGCTTGGGAGCGATATAAGCAAGCTCGAAATGAAGCCAACAATGCTATTAAATCAGCAAAGAAACAGTTTTTTAATGCATAATTTAAAAATGAGTAAAAAGAACCCCGGAAGAGCATGGATGCTAATTGAGTTCACGCAAAGGTGGCAGAACACCAAATATTTCCGAAATTAAAACAAACAACGACTCTATTAATTCTGTGGTTGAAATGGCAGAAGTGTTTAACGATAATTTTGCAACTATTGGACCAAATCTGGCAAGTGAAATTCAGCCCCCATCCATCGAGCGGAATTCTATCTGCAGCCCACCGATACAATATTTTCTCTCAAAGCTCAAAGCGCTAGCGCTGTATGCAGGTTTTTGAACCAGCTAGACGCAAAAAAAGCTACTTGGTTAGATAGAATTCCCGGTTAACGCTTAAAACTTTCTAGCAGTATTGTCGGGCCGTCCTTAGCACATGCCACATTTCCAAAAGAGTGAAAAATTGCCATCCACCAAAATCAGTATTGCCACTCGTCCCAAAATTTTTCGAAAAAATTATCTATCATCAACTTTATGATTACCTTCAGGAGAATAGCCTCTTGAACACGTACCAACCTGGCTTTCGATCAATGCATAGCACGCTAACAGCGCTACTCGAGACAACCAATAAGTGGTTAACTAATATTGACGGTCTCTTGAATGGCGTGCTATTCATTGATCTTCAAAAGGCCTTTGATACAATGATCATGAAATAAGTTTGCGGAAACTTGCGAACTACGGGGTTGACTCAAATCCTCTACGATCTTTCACTTCCTGCCTATTTAAGAGATCCCAAAAGTGCAGTGTGTTAGTAGTTATGTGGTGTTGTTCGCGACCCTTTGGACGGTTGGAAAGGGGGGCTTCTGATTGGTCCATTCAAATGTTCGCGCCAAAAACGGAGCACACGGATTGGTCGAGAGCTGCGATACTACTACGTTACTACTACAAAGTCCAAAGGTCAATCCCGAGGATGACGTCATCCAAAACCGGACATGACGTCACGAACAAACCGGAAGTCACACTCCAAACACATTTTTGAACGATTAAATAACGAATTTTAATAAAAACAAAAACTATGTACAAACGGGAACGTGGGGGACTCTGACCGAGTCCCCGTCCCTGAATTTTTTAAAAAACAACCATTGACTTTTTTTCTCATGGGTCCTCCTCTTCGTCTTCCGTGTACGGGGGCGTGTCGGGCAGGACGACCCCAGACGTGCCATCGTCCGTCGAGAGCTCGTCATCCGCGACCGGATCCTCTGTCTGCGTCTCCGTGTCAGTCACGCTGATCGTGTCCCCTCTCGCTCTCGACGTCTGAGGGGAGGGTGTCGGCCAGGGCCGGGTCCAGGCTCATCCGGCGGGTGCGGCAATGGGGGCAGGACCAGTGTCGTCGGTTATGCGACCAGTGTCGTCGCCATACTGGGCCAAGCAAAACCGCATCAAGCAGAGGATGTGCATGGATTGTCGGCAACAGTAGGTTTTGGCAGGCTTCCACAGCCGGACGGGTGGGATGCCGGTGTTGATGGCGTACTTGTTCACAGACGCCAGTCGGGCCATCAGCTGGAGGGTGGGTACATACGGGACTGTATGATGAAGGCACACCAGACAGGGTTCTTGCTGGGCACCCGCCATGTTGGTTTTGGGAGGGGTGCGAGCGGGGTGCTCTCTTATAGAGGGTTGGCAAGGCACGTGACCCGACCCGAGCGAGCCAACCAGACCCTCTTTTTTAAAAAACCCCTGGAGGGGGGATAGGGGGGTATCCCCCCAACAGACCCCTCTAGGCCACGTGGGGCGCCTCTTGACTCCCATTGGTTGACCCGACCTCGATAAAAGGATGAAGGCCCGAGAGACGCCCCCATTCCGAAAACATGGAGAGTCTGCTTCCCCCCGAACTGCAAGAAATCATTTTAGACATGCGAGCCCGGACCGAGCACCGTGAGAAGATGACTGCCGTGGCGAAAGAGATCAAGAGTCTCACCGTGTGCCCCTACAAGAGGCTGGCCCTGATCCCGAGGACCAACCCGCCCAGCTGTTCCCACCCCGGCTTCATCCACTGTTCCCGGTGCACCCTGTTCCACCTCATCGGGAGCCGCTGGCTGTACCTGGTGCCGCTGCCGCCCATCCTGGACGTACCGTACCTCGTCCCCGACCCGGACCGTTTTCCTCAGTGACTCAGCCTCACCCTCAGACCTGGACCGTCCCCGGACAAGCCTTGGGGGTCTCTTCAGACCCCCCACACCTTACATGCTAGGAAAGGCATGACCACACAGTTATGAATCACAACGTATTTAATACAATTTTTACAATGGTCAATCAAAAATCAAGGGTGGGCCAAACGCTGCGCCTGCACGAGGTTGACAAAACGCATGTCTCTTTTCCGTCCCAGTGCCCCGCGCATCCACTGTACGAAATGATAACACTCTACCCTGGGGCAATGATGGCGGTCGGGATCGTCGTGGTGGCCACAGGTCGCCACGGTGGTCAAGCGCGTCAGGGAGTCGAACTTGGGGCAGTTGTATTCTTCCAAGTCGAAGGAGGGTATGTTCAAACTTTTCAGCAAGTCCTTTTCGTAATGACCCCCCTTGAAAGCCACGCGAGGTCGGTCGGGCATCTTGAAATGGGCGTACAAGGTCTTGAGGTCTTCGGGCAAGTCGCTCAAGGGGGCGGCGTGTTCGCTCTTGTGGGCATAGAAAGGTAGGCCGTGCACACGTTCTCGCACGTACCAAGCGGTCCTACGGTCGGCCACGTCCAGGCGACACCAGAGGTACGGGTGAGCAAAATGTTTGGACCCGTGATGGTCGCCGGTCCAATCGCACCACCCCAGTTCCCGCGGGACGAAGGTGGCCCATCCGTCCTTCAGGAGATGCATGCTGTACCTGTCCAGGTCGACGACCAAGCACACCTCGTTCAACAGCGTTCGATCCATGACTGACGGACCAAGGTCCGACCGCTTTCTTATGTACATAGTCCACGCATGCACCCACGCACGCACTCACTCACTTATGCAACCCATAACTGTCACTGATGCCCTGCCACTTTGGGGACGGCGTGAATGTGTGCCGAGGACGCTCCACCACCGGCGACGGCATCTTCTTCCACTGATCCTCGGGCACCGGAAAGATCGTGTGGAGGATCGGGAGCTCGGGTGGAGGCTGCATCTTGTGGATGACCGTGGGCGGGGACTGCAGGGGTCGTCGCCACCCCGACGGAGCAGGAGCAGGAGCCGGTGGGTCGAACATGGCCACGCATCGCCACATCACTTGAGGGGTCCACGGACGGTCCACCCACTGGAAGAAGTTGCACCCTCCATCGTCCGAGCGACGGCACATCAGAAAGCCGCGTCCTCGGTTGGGCGTGTCGCGCTGCACCACGGCCACGCGGGCGGGGAAGCCACAGTAGCAGAAGAAGGGGCCTGCCTGGACGTCGGGGTGCACGGCCCCTTCCAAAGCCTGGAGCAACGCGGGAGCCTTGTCCAGACCCACCCACACGGGACACTGTTTGTGGATGCATTGAACGTACCGCCAACCTTTGCGTGAGACGTTGTGGTGGAGTGGCAAGGCGTGCAGGGGGCACCTCAGCAACGGTGGGGGTGCTGCAGAGTCTGCTTCCTTCTCCTCCTGAGGGGCGGGAAAGCCGCCACAGTAAGCTTCGTCGGGCGTCGAGCCAGCCGACCCTTCCTCCAGCACTTCCACCATGTCTTGGGTCTGCATTTTGACCGGAGCCCACGGCATTTGCTCCTGGTTGGGAGGTTCCGGACACGTGTGGCACAGGACCCACTCTGTCGGTGTGTCGGGCGGTGACGGAACCTTCTCCGGGACAATGGGTGGAGGTGTGGGCAATGGCGGCGGCAACGGGTCCGGTTCGAGCTCGGGGGGGAAGCTGGCGAACAGTTCCTCCAAGGTCTTCGGTTCGGGCGTGTTCAGTTTGGGGTGCTTAGGTTCAGTGGTAGGCACGGGCGCCGGGCAAGTCCTCTTGCATGGGGGTGGGCCGGCAGCATCCCGGGGCGTGGTGTCGTTCTCCAAGTGGGTGCTCAACTCGAGATGCTGGCCGCCTTGGGCGTGGCGTTCGGCGGCGGCTTTTTGGCAGGCTTTTCGACGGGCTCCGGTCGGTTTCTGACGGCGCGTCCACGAATCCGTGCGCACCCCCGACAGGTGGTCCATCTTTTTGGGTGGGGTCTTCTTCTGGGTCTTCTCAGGGCACGGGTATTTGGCCGGAGACAGTGCCATACTCCCACGCGATCATCTTGTCGTTGCTAAACTGTGTCGAGACCCTTGAATGATGCAGAGTGAGCGGGGTCCACACTCTTATAGAGTGGTCGCACGCCCGACAAGCACGACGGGATGACCTCATCGTTGTCCAATGGCAGGGCACCGGGAAATCCCAGAGCACGTGCCCACGCGTGGGAAGTCTGGAAAACTACGGCCGACCCGTAAAACTTGGAACACGTGCTCCATTCCACACGCGCGTGGGCAGGTTCCCGTCTGACCGAGCGGGTGTGGCATGCATCCCTATAAGATGGAGAGACAAAGCATGTGGCCATGTCGAAGAGGTCATAGCCCATTGGTACGCGTCCGACTGTGGATCCCGATGGCGTGGGAGACGAGCCCACCCTCCCAACCGTGGTGCCCGAGCCAACCCATGACGTGGGAGACGACAAGTGCGACTCCCTCGCACGCGATCCCGACGGGCTGGGCGCCCCGGGAGCAGGCGACTATAAGAGTCGGCCCTCGACACCCTTGCTGGCTGACATGAGTTATCGGACTTACTACCAAGACCTCGTTAAGTCCGCTTACCCGACGGAAGACGCCTACTGGTTGGATCGTGTACGCCGAGGTCTGGCCGCGGGTTACTCCTTCCAAGAGACCTACCTTCATTTTCTGCAAGATTTTGCCGACGCCCTCGAATGCTTGGACACGGGCCCCCGGTACCATCCGTCCACCTGTCATGCGTTCGCCCCTTGAGCCCCTCCGGCTCCATCGGCGTCGGCGTCGCCGACGAAGCAGGGCGATCCCGAAGCCCCCAGACCCAGTCCCGACGCCTCCACGACCGGATCCAGGGGTTGGAGTGCCAATTGAGTGAGGCGCAAGAGGCGTGCCACGACCACGAACGGGTCCGGGCGCAACTACGCGATCCGCTCCGGAGTCTTCGGGAGACCATGGAAGAATGGAAGCAAGTCACCCAGCAACTGCAGGCCCAGCTGCGTCGACGAGCCAACAAGGAAGCCGAGGAACGCCGGATGTGTATGACGCGGTGCGATCGTTTGTTGGATCGCGTCTTGTGCGACGACTGTAAAGAAGAGAAAGATGGAGAGTATTTCGATGCCTTGCATTCCACGTACGCGAGGGCTCGCGCGTGGACGCCCACCGACAGTCCGGAATGTAAACCGTATAGACACTGTTTTTATTTTCCCGAGGTCATCGACGCGTGGTACCCGTGGAACCCGTGGAACCCGACCACGCGTGAACCCACGCGTGAACTTTTTTGTCAATAAAAGACGTTGTGTCCAATTCGGTGTGCATTCATTTTCTTTTTGAGACATCATGACGGAACTCGTGACGGGAGGTGCTCGAGGGACCGATACCCTGGCCGAACAGGTGGCGAACCAGCTGGGCATCCCTTGCTGTGTGGTGGTGGGTCCGTCACATGCCCGCGCCAAGAAAGACGTGACACCCTTGACGGACGACGCCCTGGAAGAAGGGTGGCGAGCCTTGTGCCAAGTACGCCCCCCGCGTCCCGACGAACGGTTGCGCTGGCGCGTGTGGGAACTCTTGAGCCGCAATCACCACATCGTCAAGGACGCTGACACGGTGGTGGCGTTCGGGGTCCTGGAGCAGGTCGGGGTGAAGGTGCGTGGCGGGACCGGTTGGAGCGTGGCCTTGGCGTGGCAGCAAGTAAAACCCATCTTCTTGTACAAGGTGGTGCTTGACGCGTGGTACTTGGCCTACGGTCGTTCTCATTTCGTGCCGACCCGGACCGTGAACGGCAACAAGGACAGGATCCCGACGCTGTCGGGCTGCATCGCCGTGGTGGGGACGCGTCACCTGGAGTCCCTTGAGCCGTGCAACAATTGAAGACCCTGCTGTGGCGTGCCTCGCCCTATCCCGAGGTGTATCGGACCCTGCCCGCTCGATTCGAAACGTGTTGTAAGATTTGAATTAATAAAAGCAGAGAACGTCCAACGTGTGGGTTCATTTGTGAGGGAGATGTGGGGTGACACGGGACGACACTGGGTGCACTGGCACTTGACGCGTTGGTTGTGCACCAGTCTGATCGACTCGGCGGGGGTGCCGTGTCGATGGCTCGACCTGGAGGACGACGAGTCGGACCTCGAGTCCCCCATGACCGTCTTCGAGGTCCTGCTCGAGCACCCGCTGTTTCTTTGGGGGCACTACGCCGCCTTCGTGACGTGGTTGGTGCGTCGGAACCCGGACCCCGAGCCTTGGTTCCACCTCATCCATAAAACGTATCCCGACCGCGTGCTGAGCGTGGGTCGATTGCTCTGGATTCGCGTACGATGGTGGCTCTGTCCGCCCCCGGCCCGAAGAAGAAGAAGACGTCTCAGAAGCGACGTGCCCCCGCCTCACGGAAACGAAAACGACCCTCTTCCCAGCACGTGAGGGCTCGGTATGCGGATCTGTCGACACCAGGCACCTTGGGTGGGGTCCGACGGTTCGCCGACACCCAAGGTCTGTCGCTCCGGGACGCCCGAGCGGCTTTGGAAGGCGATCTGGCCTACACGTTGCACAAACCCCAACGCCGTCGATTTCCCACCGCGCCGGTGCTGGTGTTTAACGTGGACAACAGTGAGTGGCGGATCTGGTGGAAGTGCAACGGTTGGCCCGTCACTACTGCGGCATCCATTACTTGTTGACGGTGGTGGACGTCTTGTCCAAGTACACGTGGGTCCGACTGCTCAAGACCAAGACGGGGGCCGCTTTGGTCCGAGCCTTCGACTCCATCTTGAAACAAGACGGCCGACGTCCCCAAAAGTTGCAGACGGACAAGAGCAAAGAATTTTACAACCGCCCGTTTCAGACTTTGTTGAAAGAGAAGGGCATTCATCATTTTTCCACGCACGGGGATGCCAAAGCGGTGGTGGTGGAACGGTTCAATCGCACGTTGAAAGGGTGCATGTACTGCTATTTCACGGCCGCCAACACGTTGCGGTTCGACGACGTGCTGCCCGCGTTGGTGAAAGGCTACAACGCCAGTCGGCATCGGAGCATCGGCCGAGCACCTCGCGACGTGACCCCGAAAAACGAGAGCCAGGTATGGCACGCGTTGTACGGTCGAAGACTGCAGAAGAAAGGCAAGCGCCCCCGCTGGAAGGTGGGCGATCGCGTGCGGTTGGGCAAACACCATCGCCCGTTCAAGAAAGGGTACTTGCCCGGTTGGACCGAAGAAGTGTTCGTGGTGCGCGCTGTGCGCCCGGGACCCGTGCCCACGTACCGGGTGGAAGAGATGGACGGCACGCCGCAGTACCATCCCGTGCGCAACGACGTCATGGAAGTGTTGGAAACGCAAGTGGCCGAGACGGATGGTACGTTGGTCCGGTTCGGGCAAGGCCGCACCCTATTGACCTTGCACTTCCGACGGGACGTATAAAGTGCCCTCGGGGACGCACGGGTCGTAGACCATGGACGCCTTTTACGTGACCTTGCCCAGCGACGGCGATGACGCCAGGTTCCCCGACAACACCAACGTGGCTTTCCGCACTCGCATGAGGCTGCCCCTGTGGTTACGAGGCAGACGCTGGGTGGTGGGGGTGGTCCGTCTGAGCATGCCGGACGATGACGCCGACGCCGACGAGGACGAGAGTTGGCAAGGCGCCTTGTTGCGTGTGTACCCACACGGCGCGTTGCTGGCCTACTTCTTTTCGTTCGAAGAAGACGACCAACGCATCGACGGGGCGTCGTTCGTTCGTTCGTTCGTTCGTTCTTGCTCAATTACACCAATGACGACGGGGACACCATCTTGCAACTGCAAGGCTGGTTCAAGAGCTACCGCCACGGCCTGAAAGCCTTCAACGCCTTGGATTTTCACACCCCCTTGACAGCCAACAAGTTTGACGATGCGGCCCTGCACGCCGACTACAGGGACTTGAGCGAGAGCCAGAAAGCGGCGGTGTTGGAATCCAAAGCAGCTCAGACACGGTACCAAGGGGGGCACACGGTCACGTTGCAACTCGTGCCGCATTCGGAGATCTTTCACCTGGGCAAACCCTTGGTGCCCAACGTGGAACTCAAGATCCGGTTTTACTTCAACGCACCCGCCTACTTCTTGAACGGGGTGGCCTTGAACGGCCGTTTGCAAGAAGACGACGTCAAACTGACCTTCCACGTCTGCCAGTTGCGGTTGTCGGACACGTTGTACCGGGAATTGGAAGGGGCCCGACACGATCCATGGAAACGGCAGGTGGCCAAGTACACGGTGGTGGGCAGCGAGATCCGGGTGTTTTCGCATCCGCAGAACCAATTGGATTTCGACGAGGGCAACCTGTTCCAAGGCCGGATTCCCGACCGGTTGATCGTGGGGTTGTTGCACACCAACGCCTACAACGGGAACGTGGCCTACCATCCCTTCGCCTTCCAGAAATTCGGGTTGACCAGCATCAAGCAGATCGTGCGGGACGAAGAGTACCCTTACCAGACCTTGGAATTGAACACGGGCGACACATACAAAGATCTGGACGGGTACCATCGCTTCTTGCAAGCCAGCGAAGCCTTGATAAAGAGCCGGTCCAGCATGATCGCCCCCGAGCAGTGGGGTGGCACGGCGGGGTGCACCTTGTTCATGTGGAACAACGTGCCCAGCGGGTCGGCGGACCGGGGCATGCTGAACCCACGTCAAGACGGTGACTTGCGCGTCCTCTTCAGTCTGGGGGTGGCCAAAGCCCAGGTCATCAACGTGGTGTTGTATGCGGAATTCGAGAACGTGTTGGAGATCAACCCCGAAGGGGCCGTGCTGTACAATGTGTACCAGGTATAAAGCCCGGGCGAACACCGAGAGAGGCATCCGTACCGAGATGGAATTCACAGCCACCACCGACCGGCAGTTGGACTTTTTGGCCCACAGCGATCCCACCTTGGCGCGGTATTTTGCCGGGGTGTTTGCCAGTGACACGTTACCCGTGCCTCGGGACAAACCCATGCCCCACGAGTACATCGTCAACACGGACCCGCACGACCGACCGGGCACGCATTGGATCGCCCTGTGGACCAAAGACGACCGATGCGAAGTGATGGATAATTACGGCTTACCGTTGGTGACCTACGACTGTCTCCCCTTGATGCAGTGGATCGTCACCCATTGGCGGCGGATGGACACGAATCGACAGAGTCAGCAGACCATCACCAGCCAGAGTTGCAGGCATTACGCCTTGATGTATTTGGCCACCAAGAGTCGGGGCGACACGATGCACGATTTCCTGGCCTCGTTCGATCGTCAGGACCTGGTCCAGAACGACCATCGGGTGGGGCAGTGGTTGAAACGTCAGATCCGACGTCAAGGCACCGACTGGACGCGTTTAGATTTCAAAGACTGGTCCCAGAGTAATGCGTTGTCAATAAAACTGTTGGAACAAAAAAAAAAGAAGTGTGTGCGTGTTTTCTTTCCCTTCTCCCACCAGAGCACCCGCCCATGGCTCAATGGCAGAGCGTGGGACTGTAGATCTCGAGGTCGTCGGTTCGACTCTGGCTGGGTGGAGGTCTTTTTTTCTTATAAAAAAATACAGAGGGAAGGTCAAGCGGGTACCCACCATGCCTCGCCTGACGCGTAGACAATTTTGACGGGAAATGATCACCGGGGTGCTGGACACGCTCCACGACATGGAGCCCGACGACCTGGATCTGGGAGCCCTGAGCCAGATTTTGACGCTCTTGTGTGGGGGACGCCCTTACGATGCCTTCGTGCAGGGCCTTGGGGAAACCGCCGTGGAAGAACTCGTCATGACCTTGGAGAACAGTGCGTATAAAGCTTTGGGGCATGCAGCCCCGCATCATTACGGTTATTGTGACGCGTCTGTTGGCTCAGGCGGCCAAGCATTTCGCCGTGCCCCCTCGGCCTAGGCGCAAGGCACGGTTGTGGGGACCCCCGGCCCAACGCGCGGCGTTGTGGTGGTCAAGAAGGAGACGGGGGCCCGACCCAAGACGGTGCCGGTCGGACGCCCTCGGCACATGAAAGAAGGGATCCTGGAAGAAATGCAAGCCACCGGGTTCAAACCCAAGCGATGGAGCCGCCCGAGCGCCGACGACCCACCCCTGGGTGACTTGTTGGAAGAGGTGCAACGGACCCGGGCCAGTGCGGACGAGACTATAAAACGATCCCGGGACGCCCGGCAGGCCAAGACACCGGCCGAAGTCCGACGATTGCGACCTCTGCCCGGGTGGGAAGCGTGGGCCGAAGGCAAAAAGACGCATCGGAAACTCGATGGCACCGACTACTAGAGCGCAGGCCCGACGACGACGGGCAAAAGCCCCCAAGAAGAAAAAACAGCGCGGTTGGGGGTTGGACGTGCAGAAATGGTTGGGCAAGCCCGGCCTGGAATTTCATTGGCCGGGGTACCAGTACATGGGGCCTGGCACGCATCTCGCCAAACGTTTGAAACGCAGGGATCCGGGCATCAACCGGTTGGACAAGATCGCCAAAGTGCACGACATAGATTACTCAAACGCCAAGACGTTGCAAGACAAGCACGCGGCCGATCGCAAGATGATCCGGGCCATAACCACCCTCCCGGGGAAAAAGACGTGGACCGAAGCCATCGTCAAGAAAATCATGCAAGCCAAGACCCGTTTGAAATTGTAATTTTTTTTTCTAAATAAACCACAAGCGTTCGAGTTCGTCCAGGACGTCGGGGGTGATGTGCACGGACGTGGCCACGTCCCCCGCATCCCACGATTGTAGCAAGGTCTGATCGGCTTCGGCCACTCGTTCTAAAAAAGATGGACCTGGTCTCACCCTGTCTCGGCGTCTTAAGTGCACGTCGAACCGATCCAACTGTCGGGGTCTTGTCCGGGGACTGCACGGCTCGCAGGGTGCAGTCCACGCGTTCGGTGCACGTCCAGGTGGTCCGGGTCCGGGCGTCGGCGCGAGCCTTGTGCCGACGGATGTGTGCCAGGTGGGATCTTCTGCCTCCACCTCGGATTTGGGCGACTCGGATTCCTCCGATTCGGACGACGCTGAGGCCACGTACGGGGGATCGTGGATGTCATCCTCCTCGGAGTCGGACGACTCGACGTACGCCGGAGGGGTCCTCAGCATCTTCCGGGGCGACGTGCGACGCTCCGACGTCCGGCAAGCGGCGTCCAAGGCAGCGGCCATTGCCTCTAGGTCCGAGTCCTCTTCCTCCTCATCGACGACGGGCGAGTCTCCCAGCAACGCCTGAGAGTGCAGGGTGGGTAGATGGCGCTCCCATTCCTGCAATCGGGCGGTGCAGGCCGGGGTCCACGGGCTGGCGAACCTGCCACAACGTAGGCACAGGCCGCAGGCCTCGCAGTCCATGGGTGGGGGGTCAGGACGGTCCGTCGTTCGGAAAGAACGGCGCCGAGCTCGGCTTCGGGCGCGTTCGGCGACCAGATGGGCGGCCCGACGTGTGGGGTTGGCGTCCTAACGACGATGGTAGAGCCGGTGCTGGGCTCGTGCTCGAGCCAAGTGAGCTGCGTACCGCTCGGGGTCGGCTCGGAGACGGCGGCAATAGGTCTGCTGGTGTTCGCATCTCCGGGCCATGAACAAGGCCCTGCGCTCGACAGGATCGAGCCGGGGTCGGCAATGTGTCTGGTGACGTCGTTGCCGAGGGGCTCGGGCTTCGTTGCGTTTTCGGGCTCGGTAGGCTGCATCCCGTTCGGGGTCAGCTCGTCGATGTTGACGGCGGGCTCAGTCCCGTTCTCATTGATGGGTCAGGTACGTCGCGTAACGGTCGGGTTCGGCGCGAAGACGATGGTCAGGAACAGGGCTCGGCGCTCGACGGGGTCGAGCCGGGGCTGGGGTCGACGCAGTGGTCGTGGGGGTGGCGGCAGTGCTGCATGGCGATGGGCCAACAGTTGGACCTTCTTCTGTTTGGCCAGCGGACAGGCTTCCAGTACCACCCGGCACGGGGTGGTAGGATGTCGACGAAGACGGTCCCGGGTTTTCTGGGCCCGTACGGCGTCGGAATGGGTTTCTGCGCGCGCACGGCCTCGGGGTGGGCGGCTTTCCAGGCTTTCACGCACGCGCACGTTTGGGCGGGATCCCGGTACGGCATGACGACTCACAATGGCGTCCGCCCACGTGGTCACCCTTTAACACACCCCCCTTCGACCAATCGAAAGCCAGCATTGGGTCCATGTGACCTAGAGGGTCTGTTGGGGGGATACCCCCTATCCCCCCTCCAGAGGGGTTTTTCAAAAAAGAGGCTCTGATTGGTCTGCCCGGGTCGGGTCACGTGTCTGTCCAAGGGGCTATAAAGTCGGACGCCTCGCAAGTCGGTGTCATTCTCTCGCTCACTCGTCCACCTGGTGAGCGGTCCTCTTCGTCTCAAAAACAGAGACCATGGAGATGTCGTGGGATCCCGCGTGGAACGATGGACATGATGAGCTCATGGCCCAAATGGGGAGGGTGTACGACGCCACGGTCCATGAGGTACATGTGTGCGTGTTTTTCTTTTCTAAAATTTGTTTTCCTTTCCTCACGGATCGCGTGTTGCCTTTTTCTTAGGACGAACAAGTCGGTGGGGGTGCCGCCCTGGCCCCACCTTCCGACCATGGACGGTTCGTGTTTCGTCGCGATCCTGTGGTGGATCGCCGCAGTGAGCATTTTGGGGTCCGGGAACGCGTGTTCCGAATGCGCCTTCGTCAAGAGGGACGTTTTGGGTCGCATCAATGGATGGCCGATGCTTTGGTGCACGGGTTGCGGTCGGCCCTCGACGATCTCCTCCGAGACGAAACCATCGCCGATCGAGATCGGGTTTACATTTCCTTGGCGTCCAACCATTTGCAGAGCGCCTTCACCGGTTGGGGTTTGCTGGCCAGGGCCTGGCGGACCGCTGTCACTCTGGTGGAAGGCCCTCTTGGACACGCTGAGCAGGCTGCTCAATTCCAACGAGCAGTTCGAGATGGACGATTCCTTCAACTTGTCGTTCGTCCACGTGCGTGGGACTCTGCGGGGGTCGGGCCCCAAACGTCGAAAAGCTCACTTGCCGGGCTATCAAGCGTCCACGTGGCTCAAAGCCATGAAGAAATGCCTCGTGGAGATGCTGCAGGACGACGAGGGCCTGTGTTGTGCGCGGGCCATCGTCACCGCCTGCGGCCTCTACCTGGCGGGTTGCGACCACGCCGAGAGGGACAAGTGGACCCAGAAAGACCGCTGTCAACGGCCATGGGATGTTGCAGCCATCGCCCTCTTGGAGGAAGTCGGCTTGGGGGCCAGACCCTGTGGGCCCGAAGAACTGACGCGTCTGGCCTTGGCGCCGAGTCTCTACGACTTCAAGCTCGTGGTCGTTGACGCCAACCGGGCCTACGCCGGGTTCGGGTACGGTCACGACGAGATCCTGCTGGGGTTGCTGCACGAGGACGACCACTACGCCGCCATCACGTCGTTGCCCGGGTTGTTCCGTCAACGGTATTTCTGTCCTCACGGTTACCGGGCCTACCAGAACGAGGGACGCCACGATTACCCCAACAACAAGGCCAACCATTGCCCCTGTTGTTTGCAAGATGGCTGCGAGGACCATGCAGAGGCTTACCGCCAGTACCAGTCGCCCACCGTCCCCTGCCCGCACTGCCATCGACTGTTTCACGGACGAGCTTGTTTCGACCAGCACCGTGCCCTGACCCACGACGGGGAACCCGCTTCGCTCGAAAGACGGCCCGTCTGCCAGACGCGGCGCAAGTGTCCCGAGTGCCACCTGTACCTCAAGGGACACGAGGCCATCGAGAAGCATCGGTGCGGGTTCGCCGAGTGCCATTGCTGCAAAGAGAGGGTGAACGTGGCCGAACACCGGTGTTTCATCCAGGTGGCCAAAACCCCCGAGCAGGAACGGGAGGAACGCCAACAACGACGGCGCTGTCACCGATGCGGAGGTCATGGTCGTGGAGCCGCCGCTGGGTTGCAGACCTTGCAAGCCAACAACGCTCTGGACGACACCCTCCCCGACCCCGACAAAGCGGCCGCCCCGCCGGAACGCCGGCCTCCCTTGCACGTGTTCTTCGACATCAAGTGCATGCAAGTGGAGACCCGGCACGTGCCCAACCTGGTGGTGTGCCAGACGGCCCAGAGCGACACCTTCGAGTGGTGGTACGGCGACGATTGCATCGACCAGTTCCTGGACCGGATGATGGAATTGAACAAGGACGGCGACCAACCCCTCACCATCCTAGCCCACAACTTCCAGGGCTACAACAGTTACCCGGTGGTGGACGCTCTGCACCGTCGAAAACAACATCTGGAGCAGATCCGCAACGGGGGCAAAGTGTTGCAACTGGTGGTCGCCGACAACATCCGCTTCATCGACTCCATGTCCTTCTTCCAGATGAAACTGTCGAAGTTTCCCAAAACGTTCGGGTTGACGGAACTGAAGAAGGGGTACTTTCCCCATCTTTTCAACACGCCGGCCCACCAGACCTACGTGGGAAAAATCCCGGACAGGGAGGAGTACATGCCCGAGAACATGAAGGTCGAGGAGAAGTGTGACTTCGAACGTTGGTACGCACAACAAGTCGACAACGACGTGGAGTTCCACTTCCGCAACGAACTGTTGGCGTACTGGCAGTCAGACGTCCAACTCCTCAAGGAGGGCTGCCTCACTTTCAAACGTGATTTCGAAGCGTGTGCGGGCTTCGATCCCTTCGACCAAATGACCATCGCCTCGGCCTGCAACCGTTTCCTGCGCATGCATTGCATGGAGGCCAACACCATCGCCTCCGAACCCTTGCAGGGCTGGCGCCGCCAACCACTCCCACGTGGCCATGGAATGGTTGCTGTGGCAAGACAACCGAGTGCGATGGGACGCCTGGCACGCCCTCTCCGACCAGGCACGTCACGACCACGACGAGCGCGCCCTCGACCATGACTTCGAACACCCGTTGCACCGCCCCGGATCCAGCACGCTCGCAATCAAGGCAAATACCGGATTCCCGGTACGCGGTACACGGTCGACAGTTGCGATCCCGAGACGCGGACTGTCTACGAGTTCCATGGTTGCTACTGGCACGGGTGCCGGCACTGTCACCCGCAACGCACCAAGTGTCATCCGCGGTTGCTGGGCAGGTCCATGGACGACATGCGGGAGGAAGTGGACTGGAAACGCATCCTGTTGGAAGCCCGAGGGTACCAGGTCCACGAGATGTGGGAGTGCGAGTGGAAGGCTCTCAAACGCGTCGACCCGGCCGTCCAAGCCTTCGTACGGGACCTGGAGTTGATGGAACCCCTGGATCCCCGCGACACGTTCTTTGGTGGCCGCACCAATGCCATCAAACTCTTCCATCGCATCGCCGCCGAAGCCGCAGAACGCATCCAGTACTTCGACTACAAGAGTCTTTACCCTTGGGTAAACAAGAACTGCGAGTACCCCATCGGGCATCCCGAGTTCTTGTACGAACCCGGCACCACCGACCTGTCCGCTTACTTCGGACTGGCCAAAGTCACCGTGCTGCCGCCCGAAGGGTTGTTCCATCCCGTCCTGCCCTACCGCAGCAGTGGCAAGTTGACCTTCCCATTGTGTGCTGCTTGCGTCGACGAGAACATCGACAAGCCCTTGCTAGACAAGGTAAGTAGGGGTCGCACCCAGGCCCTCCTCCCGACGACTCCCTTGACTCATCCCTCGTGTTTTTTTTCCTGGTGTCTTGCAGGTCCCCGAGTGCCATCACACCGACGCCCAACGTGCCCTGGTGGGTGTCTGGTGCACGCCCGAACTGGTCAAAGCCGTCGAGAAGGGGTACGTGATCCAGTACGTCCACAAGGTCTGGCATTTTCCCCAATGCCGGACTGGTCTCTTCCGAGACTACGTGGACACGTGGCTCAAACTCAAGGAAGAAGCCAGCGGTTGGCCCGACGCGTGCACCACCCCCGAACAGAGAGAAGCCCACGTCCAACAGTTCCAGGAGAATGAAGGGATCTTGCTGGATGCCGCCAAGATCGCCAAGAATCCCGGGCAGCGGTCGTTGGCCAAACTCATGCTCAACAGTATGTGGGGCAAGTTCGGTCAACGCACCAACAAGATGCAGGTCAAAGAATTCACTGACCCACAAGACTTCGTTCAGTTCCTCAACAGCGATCGGTACGACATCCGGTACGTCAGTGCCTTGACCGAAGATCGCGTCGAAGTGCATCACCGCATGCAGCAACACGAGGATCTGCCGCCGGTGAATTTGAACATCTTCATGGCCTGCTTCACCACCTGTTGGGCCCGCCTCCGTCTCTTCGAGGCCTTGGACCATCTTCAGGACCGGGTCCTCTACTTCGACACGGACTCGGTCATCTTCGTGGAACGGCCCGGTGATCCACCCGTGCATCCGCCATTGGGCGAGTTTCTGGGCGATTTCACCGATGAACTGGGCTCCGATGACCACATCGTCGAATTCTGTTCGGGGGGTCCCAAGAACTATGGGTACGAGGCGGTCCGGGAAAAACACATGGTCAAAGTCAAAGGGCAGATCTCCAATGCCGAGGGGATGGCACAACTCAATTACCAAACGTTGTGCCCAAACACCCTGGACGAAGTGTATCGACCTCGAGACACCACGCAAACCACACGCGTCAAACAGACGCACAGCATCCACTGGGACGCCAAGACCTACCAATTGTCCTCTCGTCCCTTACACAAGACCTGCCGCTTGGTCTATTCCTAACGTGTGCTGGACCCCGTGACCACCTCGACCTACCCCTATGGGTATCGCCGTCTGTCCGCGGACGACCTGGACAACGTGCATCTCCTTAGCGAACTGCTGTCCGACGACGACGAGGAGGACGAGGTCATGGACGTTTTGTAAAGGGTCGTTGGGAGGGGGCCTGGGTCGGCACCAAGGGGTGGGTCTGTCGGAGACGGTCGGCGTCGTGGTCTGCATTGTTGTGACGGACCCCCTTCTTGGCGACCACCAGGTCCATTTTTGTTCTTTGTCATTCGTTTTCTTGTTGGCTTGGGACGGGAGCGTCCCTTGGACCTCCCCCACGTTCCCGTTTGTAAACCTAGGTTGAATTCATTAAAATTGTTTTTTTAATCGTTCAAAAAATGTGTTTTGAGCGTGACTTCCGGTTTGTTCGTGACGTCATGTCCGGTTTTGGATAACGTCATCCTCGGGATTGACCTTTGGACTTTGTAGTAGTAACGTAGTAGTATCGCAGCTCTCGACCAATCCGTGTGCTCCGTTTTTGGCGCGAACATTTGAATGGACCAATCAGAAGCCCCCCTTTCCAACCGTCCAAAGGGTCGCGAACAACACCACATAACTACTTGTGTTAACGGAGCGTTATCCAGTGCAAGTAAATTAATCGGCGGGGTTCCCCAGGGAAGTATACTGCAACCTTTGCTCTTTCTAATACATATAAATGATCTTCCTAACTGCCTCAATATATCCTGCGCAAAAATGTTTGGGACGATACTAACATCACGATCCCTAGATGCACTTTTGCCGAACTCGAACAAGCAACCAATCCTGAACTTACCAATCTTTACAGCTGGCTAAATGCAAATAAATAAGCTTAGTCTAGATATCGTGAAAACCGAGTTTATGGTAATTGGAAGTCGTCAGAAGAAGAAGCAGCAAGCAAGAATTTTCTGGAGCTGCAAGAATTCCCTGATGTGATTTACTCAAACCTAAAGTCAGAGATTCCAAAACAAAGTTTTCCTTTCGTTCATACTTACAATCCAAATTTACCATCCAACAACGGGTTGATTAAAATACATTTCCATCTTCTGGAATTGTCCCCCACACTTAAGGAACTTTTCCCGCCAAATTCCATCATCTCATCTTATTGCAGATCTAAGAATCTCAAGGAAATTCTAGCACCTTCATAAAGACGAAAACACATAACGACTGATGAATCAGAGTCAGGCTGCGGCAGATAAATGTGATTTTTGTAAGAATTTTCTTGTAGGCTCTATAACTTTCTCCAGTGCCCAGGGCGCAACTATTTTCTCTCTCACCGTTTGGACTTCAAAAAACCGCATACATTTCACATGAGCTTTTTCCGACAGGTTGCGGTCTCTTGAGACAAATAACTGGTGCTTTTGTCACTTTTTCATTTTTAAACCTTTTAGCTTGTGTAACATTCTTTACCCTTCCGTGGTTGCTCTATTGTTCAGGGGCCTTACTTAGGGATTCTGGTATTTTCTTGTGACGTCTTCTCACCCAAAGGCTCTCTGTAGGGAATTTATTACTAGGGAATTTAAGACTGACGACCACGGTTAACGGCTACGGTTGGACGAGTACGCGGGATCTGGGTTGAGCTTTTTTTGCGCATGCGTAAAAGTTATGGGATGGCGTTGTGGTCGTGTTTCACTACGGTAAGTTTTAACAGCTTTTCTCGTCGTACTCAAAAATCTAGAACGTGTGACTTCAAAGGAGAAGAAAATTTAAATTTGTGGACTCGTACTCTTCGTAAAGAATTACAAACTCTTCTTCAGTGATGATTCCATCAGAAAAGTGCAAACTAAGGCTTCACGAAGTTCATGAAACGAAATGTTTCACACGATGGGTGACTCAACCGTAGTAGCTTGCTTGTTTACAATCTTAAGCCCCTGTTACACGTTGAGACTTTTAGCTGAAACTTGTGTGCAACAGCGCTGCGAAACAAGTTCCAGCAGGCGTTGCACCATGTAACATGGTCGGTTTCGCGAAACTTTTTAAACTTCCGTTGCGAGACAAGTTTCACGAAAAGTAGTACTTCTTTCTACTTCTGCAACAGTCGCAACGATCGGAGTCGTGATAAAAACGAGAGTTTCGCCTTGTAACACCACTTCGTGAAACTTGTTTCGCAGCGTCGTTGCACATAAGTTTCAGCTAAAAGTTTCAACGTGTAACAGCGGCTTTAATTTCTTTCTTTCTTTTTTTTCACGCCAAACGGTTCGTACTCGACCCAATCCACCGTCGACAAGAACCAGACCTCTCCTGCTCGTCCAACCGTAGTCATTTAACAGTGTGTCAATCTTAAATTCCCTATACATCGCTTTCACTGTCACGCAACAAAAAAATAAATTCTTAACCGTTCAAGGAAAAAAGCCAGGAAAATTAAATGTTTTAAAAGAGAAGTACATAAGCAACTTCTCAAAGTCTCAAGTCTGTGTGGTACACCATTTTTTAGTTATTTGCCGAAACGTTGCATGCAACTTATAAGAGCTTTGTATAGCGGCGCCATCCTTGTGTACACAAATTTGGCCACCGGAAATCAACGAGAACATCTGGAATTCACTTTGCAATGAAGAACTGCGTGCTTCCGGTACCCCGTCGTCGGTCCTCCCGTCGTGGTGCTTAAGGTCTCTAATAAACATGAGAGTGCGCCATTGTGAAGAAGCGGTTGCTGCCTAACAACCTTCCCTTTGTCTGACGTCATTCATTCTTTGTTTGCGCGCGCACTGCTGCCCGGCAACAGCACGGACATTTTAGCGAAATATATATACACCTATTTTCAAAAACGTTGCAATTTCAAAGTATATACTTTTGTCTTCTCGTCAAAAAGGTGAGACACGAAGCATGTGTATTTCACGCTGAAGGAACAATACGTTTTTTGTTCTAACAAAAATAATATACTCATGCTTCCTCGCTATTGCATAAGGAGGATGACAATAGTTTGTGGCTTTCTCGGGATGACAAGCAATCGCAAACAATACGTGTTTTGGGGTAGACTTTCATATACCGGACTAAAATGGTGGAGGACAAAACCATTGTTATTCCGATTAGGCCTTGCTAATTAGGTAGTTATGTTCGCAGTGTTAGTTTGTTTTATGGACATTAATTGTTTCGAAGCCTACAAAAGGTTTGACAGCAGCCATTGTTCTTTTCTTTTGTAAAATGGCCCCATGTTATATTTCCTGTGAACACTTTTCTGATGAGAAAACAAAAGACATGTATATCATATATACTTTGAAATTGCAACGTTTTTGAAAATGGGTGTATATATCTGACTGAATTTGCAAGAACATGCCTGCTAACTTTTTTGCTTGAGCACGGGCGCAAAGCCTCTGCTGTGGCTGAAACTTGAGGGGGGTATCTGTCTAGGACCAGTGTGTGACTTAGAATAGTGTGTGACTTAGATAGGCCAACCTGGTGGTTGGTGTTTTGGGGTTGCCAGGTAAAAGGCAGATAATTTAGGGGGGTAGTGTTGTGTGTGCAAATATAGGCCTCTTCGTGCTTTTCAATTTCAGCCACGGTGAGAGTATGTGGAAAGTGATGACTATCTCCACGGGACAATATGACAGCAATGACTAGTTGACTGTGAGCTCAATACAGGTGACAGACGAGGCAGTCGGGGGGGGGGGGG
>BLFK01000771.1:304738-309904 GCA_014634185.1 Astreopora myriophthalma | reverse complement strand
TAAGCTATACCTCAATAGAAAGAGCCGTAAATAATCTTCACAGAAAACATGTTCCCTTGCCCAAAACAACAGCACAAACTCAGTGAATGATTTCAAATAAGCATAAAGGGGGATAAATTATCACCAACATTTCAACTAAGCATGACTACTTTATTTACAAGCATATAAAATATAACAAATGAACTGCTGCTCAGTTTATCACATGAAATTATGATGCAAAGTAAGAATAGACATGACAAGTGAAATTCAAGGCTGACAGCTGATGACCTTAAGACATGGCCACATATTCGACTCAAAATTATTTACTGTTTGCTTCATCGCATTTTTGTTGCTTTTCAATCTCAAATATAAATCCACAGGTTTATTTGAAGGTTAAAAGCAAGGATTCTTGCGGAAAGAGTACAAGTAAATGGTAATTCTGCTTTGCTTCAAGGCTTGACATGTGAGGCACTGCATGTGCTTGACATTATGCATGCATTACGCACTACAGTATTCTGTTTTCTTACCTTGATTCTTCGCTGAAATTATGTAGCTGCCCATCCAGATCCAACTCTCTCCCATTTTCCATACCACCGTGATCATTTCTTTCATCAAAGATCATAGCAATAGCTACCTGTACACTGTATCACAAAGGCTTAGTGTGAGACGCCATTATCTTGATTATAATCAGAGAAAACATGAATTTTGGAAAAGTGGTCCAAAGGCTACTGTATATTGAAGGTTCGGAACTGAAACTTGCCATGTGAGTGGTTTAGACCGTAAACGAGCCACAGCTGAAGTCTTGAGGCGTTCCGAAGTAACCAGAAAATCTCTGAACATTTTCCGACAGGCTGCAATGTGCAGCCACGCACAAAGCGACAGTTATCATTAAGTTTTGTTACAACCTTAACTTTGTACTGTTCTACACCTTCTTTGGATTTCAACTTTTCATATTGTAACTGTTTGATCACAGCATTCTTTACAGAAATTAAACCTGCAAGAAGGTTCATTTTTGTGGCCTTTTTTATGCAGACAATATGCTGTGGAACATTGTGTACGTCTCTGCACTGAATTTAACAGGTCTTCGTAATCTTTTTCCCAGTTGTTGTTGTTTTTGTTGACATGCTCAAACTATGCCCTACAAGGATGAACTTGAGGTTTTAACCAATTGTCAGCATTGCATGGATTTTGAGTTGACATATGAAAATCAGCATAGTCGCAAATTGCCTTTTCTGCTTCACATCCCTCTTCAACTTCCTGTTGTTTTTGGAGTAACATTTCATGTGACAACTGGTCTTTGGCAAGTGACTGCATTAAGATATCCATGGAGTGCTACATGTAGTTGAGATGCAGATCACACAAATGAGCATCAGACTTCAGTTTTGCCACTCTATGGCAATGAATTGAACCATGTTTTACAGCATATTCAAACCTAAAGTTATATCATGTTGCACCAAATGTTTCTTTCAGCCAACATTTCACAACATTTGTTCTATGCCTTCAGTAAAAAAAAAAACAGTCAAGTAAATGTGGATTGTTAATCACATTTGCTCTTCATTCAGAATCTAAGGTTTTACCATCGTTGCTTAAGAGGTTATGAAATTCAGGCCAATGGAAGTCAGCATAAGATAAAGTCCAGAAATTGTTGGAGGTCCGCCTCAAGTAATGATTGCTTTTAAATCATTTGCACGATTCCAGTAAGCATTGGTTCCAGACACTCTTTTAGCATAATGCAGGAGTTTTTGACATGAGTGAATCCTAGGACTGAGGGTGCAACATTTCTTTTAAGTCACTAATTGTAAGATTAGCTTCTGATGGGTTCTGGTTTAGGAAAAAATTTTCCCTGTTCAAGAATCCTTTGGTACAAAATATTATAAGCCTGGTAAGCAAATCTGAGGTGTGATGCAAGTCTATAAGGCCATTTACCATCTATCTTTTCTAAGAACGTAACTAAATGTTTCAGTTTTGCTGCAAAAGGTTGGGTGGTATTGTTTGAATTGTCAGGCAGTACTGCACTATTTGTGGACTCACCTTTTCCATGTGGAAATATGGTTGGAAAAGCCATTGATGCTAAGAACTGACTTGAATTAAATTCACTCAATTGCTCATCACCAATATTCCAATTGTTTGGTTGTGGAGCATTAACAAATTGTTCACTGAGTTTTTATTGTCTTTTGGTGCCACTGTTTGTTGGAACAAACCTACCCATTTTAGTTGTTGAGTTATAAACTTTCTCATCTTGTTTAAAATTAACTGGACTGGTGTCAATGCCAACATCTTTGTTTTTAACTGGACTGTTTCTGCATTCAACTCTGGTTACATCAGAAAGAATTCCATGTTCTGTTAAATTAGCCAGGGTTTGCTTTATCTAACCTTACATTTTTATACAGTGGGTTATTAGGTTCTCCATTTTTGTCTTCACCAGTTAGCCAATTAAGTGCTTATGTCACTTTTTTGCACCTTACTACAAAATCTGAAGAGCGATTATCCTTCCTATTATTGGTAAAAATAATGAAAATCTTTCGGGCAGCTGGACAGTATATCTGCAAGCTGTTGTACATTCTGAGGCAAGGTAATAACCTGCCCTTTGTATGCCCTTTGGCCACCTCTTGGTTTTGTATATACATGCATTACAGGAAATGATCTCGCAATAAACATCTCTTCAAACTGAGTTAAGTCTTGGAACTCTTTTGGAATTTGGGGGGGGGGGATATCATAGGCTACGTCCACACTAAGCCGGATAAATTTGAAAACGCAACTTTTTTTATGCGGATAGGCCTTCCGTCCACACTAAAACGGTGTTTTCGGTGTCCGAAAACGGAACTTTTTGAAAACGCTCTCCAAAGTGGATAAATTTGAAAACGCTGGCTAAGTATGTTAGTGTGGACAGCGAAAACGGAACTTTTTAAAAACGCTGACGTCACAACAGGCATGTGACTCTGTCGCAATCCCTTTTCAAGAGACTCCATCCGTAAGGCCAGGGAAGGGTTTTTTGGACAGGGAAACAGTTTGAAAACGATTAATGTGGACGGAGAACATTTTATCCGTTTTCGCGGCAAAAGTTGCGTTTTCAAATTTATCCGGCTTAGTGTGGACGTAGCCATAGATTCCTGAGTTGAAAATTTCTTTGGGACATTCTTATCATGCGGACATTGAGAACACTTGTAACTGACAGTATTTTTTGGCTTTGTTTTCAAAGGCCAAGCTTCATGGCACACACAGCCGTGATAAATCTGAAATTTTTGGGATTTTTGAAACTTTTTCATGTTTTCCTGAGATGATCTTTGATGATGGAGTTCTTTGCTGCATGTTGTGTCACTGTCAAAATCTGTCTCATTGTTTGAAATCTGGATGTGTTTTTACTCAACAATGTCAGGGGTTTGGTGTGAAACAACATTCCCTTCATTTGTTTGAAAGCTGCAACATTCAACTGGTGGGTTTTTTGAATTTTGAACACATGAATCGGACTTGGAACACTCTCGTATGTCAATGTGTGGTGAGTTAGCTGGTGGGTTTTGAGAAGGCAGTAAAAATGCCTCAAATTTAAAACACTCTGGCATTCCATTTTCTGTTGTAGAATTTGATTTTTCAGTGTTATTTCTACTATTCTTTGTCTTGTTTACAAGTGCCTCATTCTCTGAAAGATTTCTTTTTCTTGAAGTAAGCACATTAGGATGTTTTCTTGTCCCTTCTTGTTTTTTCTTACCGTGCACAACTGTTGCACCTGACAAAGATGTGGATTCACTGATTCCAGGATCACAACTGCTGTTACTTTCACTGTCCATACCATCATTTAGTGCATTAGGATGTTGTCCTTGCATTCTTCGTTTTTTATTACTGTGCACAACTTTTGCACCTGACACAGTTGTGAAATGACTGATTTTAGAATCACACTTTCACTGTTCATACGGTCATTTAACACATTAGAATGTTGTCTTGTAGTTGTTCAGTTTTTTGTCACTGTGCACAACTTTACAGAAGACAAATATGCGGATTTGCTGATTTTAGCGTCACTATTCAAACTGCCATTTGCACATCCTGTCAGTATGTGGCCCGTGCAATCATTTTCTTCACATTGGACTGACATTTCCCTGAGCTCATATATTGTGAAAAACCACCCTTCTCTGTAAACTTGTTGCAATGACCGAAAATTGGAAAACTCTTGAAAATTTACTGAAAGATCATCAAATTAATCAAAATAAGTCCATTTACAAGTATTATGATCGTCAACAGCACAAGTAAAGTGGTTGCTGTGACATCCCTGAGCTCCACTGATTTCAATCTCCTCAAAACCATTTGTCTTTCATTAACTCAGGAGGGAATTCAATGAAAGGAAACTTGAGTTTAATACATTCCTTAAACCAGGTTCAGTGGTTTGAGTATCACAATTGCTGCAATTTAACCTTCCTGGATTTGTATGCTTTTCAGTAACAAAAAGAAGCTACATATTGTTATGTAAACCCAACTGGTTGAATCCATAAACCGCAACTACTGTCAAAAGTATACTGCTATTCAAAGTCACAAAATTCAAGCATGAGCTACAAAAAGAATCAAATGTTCGTAGTGTCATGAAATGGCTCTCTTCCTCTTCATTGAGATAACCAAATGTTCTTTTATCAGATATCTGGCTAAAACAGGCATTACAATCCCTAGCCACAAATGAACTACAAAGGCCTGTTATGTATGAACAAACAGGCTCGTGAACTTCCCTTAGTAATGAAAAATCTTCTCTTGAATAGATATACTGTGAGAAAGCATTTAAAAGCATGTCTGTAAGCTCATTCCTAACAAGTAGATTTCATAAATCAGGAAGAAACATGCATAGACATTTCCAAAAAAGCATCACAAGCAAATGAATAAATACCAGGGTTAACAAAAAGGGAATTCATTAAGTGCCCTCTTCGAACTGTAATCACCGACTTCTTTACTTTTGAAAGTGACATATTCAAAAGAAAATTGATATAACAAACATCTTTCAATATGAAAGCGGCCTGCAAAGAGCCTTCCCCAGCATTGCTATGAGGAATTGTCAGCACTGTCAGTGCAACTTTGCTCAACGAGGGAAATATCTTCCTCAAATACCCCCAAATTATGTCCATTCTGTGGTACTGAGTAATTTCCTCCTCTTCGTCTTCATTTGATTTCTCAACAATAAGGGCATCCTCCCAAACATCTCTCGGGATTTCA
>BLFK01000771.1:292238-297238 GCA_014634185.1 Astreopora myriophthalma | reverse complement strand
TTCTTTGTCCAAGCAGATCATGCTTGCTCGATAAAGGAATATTGGAATGATAAGTGTCTTGATGATCTGAATTCTGCCAGTAATAGTAAGGTCTCTCCACCTCCATATCCTTAACTTATCTTTAATAGATGCAATCAACTCGTCAAAGTTCATCTTTTGTTTGATGCGGTAATCATATGTGAAATGAATCCCCAGAATTTTGACATATGCTTTTATCTTTATACTTTCAAAAAGGCTGTGGTTCAGTGTTGAGTGAGCCCAATCTCCAAGTAATATCATTTCTGACTTATCATACTTTATTTTGAGACCAGAACACTCTCCAAACCTTTTTGGAAGCTCCAAGAGCTCCAGTAAAGAATTATCATTTAACAGAAAAGCGGTCAAGTCATCTGCGAAAAGTTCCAATTTAATTTCTTCTCCATCCCCCATAATACCCTGGACATTAATGAACAAATAGGAGGATAGAGGATCACCCTGCCTAACCCCCCCTGCTGAACTTCAAATGGAGCAGTGGAAAAACCATTGTTCATAACGCAGCTTGATATATTGTTCCTCGCGAAGCGAGGTTAATGAATTTGTCGGGCCGAAGGCCCGCGCTTGGGAGCTAAGCCGTGCGAATTCGAGCGGAAAAAAAAAATATATATATATATTTCGCTGAAGGTGTCTGTGCTGTTGCCTGGCAACAGTTCGCAAACAAAGTATGAATGACGTCAGACAAAGGGAAGGTTGCTAGGCAGCAACCGCTGCCTCACAATGGCGCACTCTCATGTTTATTCATTGAGGCCGAACGTGTAATTTCATCGAGGAGTGGAAAATGTTTAGTATGGGTCAAACACGACCAAATTCTTATGCAAGTGAACCACAGGAGCACGCACAAGGGACAAGACATACTTGCCGAAGGAGATTAAACAACGAAACTCCTGAACAACGTGAGAGGCGACTTCGCTCGATTCAGCGCGAGCAGCGAAGAAGAAGGAGACATCAGGAAACCACAGTGCATAGACAACATCGCTTGGCTCAGCAAAGACAACACATTTTTACATTCCAAATTAACTGCCCACCCAGCCCTTGTCATGAATTTTATCTATCTTCTTTAATGTTCCACCAAAAATACAAATTTCCAGCAAGCGAACGGGTTTCAACACCGAACTCTACAACCACATCCATACAAAAAACACATATTCTCCTTCAACAAAACAACAGCATGTTCAATGTTCACGTGATCACGTGTCAACCGCGTGATCTGTCCACGTGCTAAGAAAAATGTTCAAAATATGTAACGCTAATCTAAATGTCACACAACGAACGAAAAATAATCCGTGACAGCCCTAGCTTCGCGAGGTTTTGCGAGTCACGTATTTCTAGTTATAAAATGTATGAATCCATTGTATGAAAGAAGGTCCAAAATGAAAAGCAGACATTACAAAACAAAGAATGTCTACTTACAGAGTCAAAGGCTTTCTTGAAATCAATAGAGATCAGTCTTCCTTCTATTTGATATCTTTTTGTGTAGTCCAAAATATCCTTGATAGACCTCACGGCATCACAGGTAGTTCTATCTTTGACTTATGCACATTGATTATAATGAACAATGCTAGACAGAACAGCTCGAGTCTTTGAGCAATAGCTTTAGAGCCAATTTTTACATCAACATTGATAAGTGATATTGGCCTGCAGTTAGCTATATCTCCTGTCTTTATCTTTTTTTTTCAACAAGTGTAATGATAGCACGCTTCTGTGAGCTCTGCAATTCTCCGTGATCATAAGAATAATTTAAACTATTTACCATTAGATTACCTACAGTATTCCAAAAAGCCTTGTAAAACTCTGCTGTTAAGCCGTCATCACCTGGCGACTATTTTCAAGTAATTGGAGACACTTAAAGCATTCTAAAGTGAAGAAATACTTGTTACTCTTTTCTCCTTTTTTATACCAAGTTGCTCTAGATTGAACGATTGCGCCTTGAGCTAAGTTTTCATATATGCTGTTATACTCTGATTTTAAAATTTCTAATTGTTCAAGGTTTTCCAAGGACGGACATCTCCCACAGTTTTCCTCGCAAGTCTTTAAAGTTGCCTCAGTGTCAGTAATCTTTTCCCTTCTTTTATGTGCCTTCTCTTTGCCTTATTTTATCGACACCTAAATTAAATCCCACAGTACTCTTTTATCGCTAATTTCCTTAAACTCATCTAACCAGGATGGCATGCTTTCATTTAACATTGTAACAAAATTGACATCTACTAAGCTACAACAGGTTGCAAAAATAGTGTAGACACTTTATCTTCTTCGGGCGGTATTAATTCACCTCACCTCTCGCACGTTGTGGGCCCCCCCCCCCTTGACAATGTTGCTAGCAATACAAAATCATTCTGAAAACTTGAACAGTCAACATTGAAAGGGGGGAAGGGGGTGGGGAGGTGGAAAAGGTTCAAGTTGTAGATCAGGCGGGTATTGAAAGCTAGAAAAGGTGTTTTTTAACGGGAGTGTCTCACCACTTTTGCAACTTGTTGTAGCATTGAATTTCCAGAAAGAAGGACCATGCTTTTGTCTGTCTATATTATTAAAATGAAGAACAATTGCCCAATGGTTGGAATTGGTCAATGAAATATTGTCGGGCTTTTCGATATCCTCTTGACAGACATCACTTATTAACCAATAACCTAATCTTCTCTGAATTAATGGATTTCTTTGCCTCCAAGTGAAACGTTTAGTTTCAGGATTACTTATTCTCCATGTCTACCAAATCATAGTCTAGGCATAAATCTTGGATGTTTTTAACAAAATCTTTTTAGAAGGGTTACCACCTGAACAGTTGAGGTTGGGATCAAGTGCGATGTTAAAATCTCCACCTATAACTATCTTTTGTTCTTTGTCAATGAGGAAATTCTCAATGATGCTATTTAGGTTATCAAAAAAGTAGCATTGTTCTTGCACCTTATTAGGTGCATAAATATTAACAAACAAAAAATTTGAACCTTGCACATCAGCTTCAGTTACAACATAGTCACCTTGAACATCCACTTCGACAAATTTTAAGTTAAAATCTAAGTCACTTTTTACTAGAACCATTACTCCACAACTATGATTAGTACCTGTGACGTGGGTCCCAATGGCCCGAGAAGAAAGAAACAAAATACAACAAAATTGAACGAACATACACACCTTAGCACAACTAGCCACCACAACTAATGATTTTAATTGAGATACTGACACGCAAATCTACGAATACGAATAAAACTAAGCTTACTTAAACTAACTTAATGCTAAAGACTATAAACGATAAATTAATTTCAACCTATTACAAGCTAAACTACATGTATACAACGACTCTAAACTTATAAATATTAACAACGGAAATGGTTCAGTTCTTCACTTTGCTGAGTCTTGCTTCCCAGAACAGTTTAACAACCACCAACCCAAATCTGCTCACCTACCAAACAGTCAGTCTTCGTTTAAAAGCTCTCTTCCTTGACTTTTATTGTGCAACGTTAACTGAATGCTGCTCTCTCTCGTTTGTGGTTTTGCTTTGTCACACTATTCATAGCTTTCACGACTTAGAAGGGCTTTCCACGTTTCTCTAGTATCAGTCTTTTCAGCCGGCGTAGACAAAGGAGTTTTGTCTTTGAGTTCAAGCTGTCTCCTGCCAATGACTCTTTGGCAGTGGATTTATCTCTAGTGTCTTTCTCAGTGCCGTCAGTCGATTCTTCCTTCACTATTTCACTCAGCGAACTGATGAACTACTTATTGTTTAAACAGTCCTACATTTACAATCATTATACAAAATAATTATTTTACGAACAAATAAAGTTACAAGCTATTCCTAACGTACTAATTACGGTTTACTACTAGGATACATTGACACCAAACAATCAACACAAACAAACAAACCATACAACCGGAAAAACAAGGGACAACGGAAGAAATTAATTTTATGACAGTACCATGTGAAGAAAAAAGCCTACCTTGCCATTGTGTCCTCCAGGTATCTTAAACTTCCGAGGTGCAATATGTTTCTAGAAGAAAAATGATGTCATATTTCCGCTCGTTTAGCCACATAAAAAGGGCTTTCCTTTTCTTTGCAGAACGAATCCCTTGAACATTTAGTGACAGCAACTGCACATAAATAAGAGTAGATGAAATAAGTTGTAATTTGTAGAGAGGTTCTTGTTGTGCAAACATACAATACACTTAACGCTAAACACAATAGTAAATTATAATGACTGCAGATAACTTTATCTGGCATGCAGCCCGTGGGATTTGGAACTTTATACATGCTTCTAAATTTGAATACAAAATACAAAGCGAAAAAGGAAAAAAAAAGAAACAAACGTTTCTATAGCGTCCATAATATTTCACTCTTAAATAGTTTTTAGCATGGCATTACATTACATTACATTACATAGGAATAAACTGTCCATCAATATATTGCTTATCGGGTTCCTTCTTATCAAAATAGAATCACTCCGTGTAGGCACCGTTACAATCTGCCGCAACCCTGTTGCCATAGTAACGTCAGATGATTTAATTTGTGTAGATGTTGGGTTAAAATCACCAGTTATAATCACCATTTTCTCGGGGTAGCGAAACCTTACGTTTTTATGTAAAATTTTTCACCAGAGAACGCTTTTTTACATGAATATGTTTAGGAATGATGTCTGCCTTAAGACTTGGGAATAACTGTAGAATTACTTTGCGGGTTCCTAAAAACGAGTTGAGATTTCAACCACAATTCCCCATGGATCCTATCCCATGGGCGGGAAGACCCATGTGTCTGCCTCAAAAAGCGAAAATTCTCATCGTAGAATTTCCAGTTATGATCCCTCCCAGCCAAATCCTGAGCAATTTCCCCATATTTCATGAGGGCGGAGGCCTCATGAGGAAAACCTTTCGTGTAAACCCCTACAAACACATGAAAGCTGCTTAACCAAGCTTCTATGGAAGAGATCTTCTTCGGCTTAGATACAGGTTCAGTGCAGAGGGAAGAGGATGGACCCCTTCGA
>BLFK01000771.1:266361-271361 GCA_014634185.1 Astreopora myriophthalma | reverse complement strand
GGTAACAATTTTCCTTTTGAAATCGTCTCAGGCTTTTGGACAAGCGAGAACACTTATCACACGAAGGTGGACTAGGAGGCCTTTCCGCACCGACAGAAGTTTCAATGACACATTGCGGCATCGGCTCCTGATTTTCTGTCATAACTACACCTTCCTGACTTTGTGTCGCATCAATGCAATCAAGACCCTCTTGATCGATAGCTGCCTCTGGTGAAGTTATTGAAGCTGAAGTGGATGGCATTGCATTTAGAAGCTCTCTAATTGTCTAAATTAAAAGATTAGTTACAACAGTTAGCCTAAATTAGGGGATCGTGCCATTGTTTCACTGCAGACCTCATTGAATTGAGCGATATTCCAACAAATGAACATTACATTCTACACTCACAGCTGACACTCACCATCCTTCGTTCCCGATCGGTCGAAACCAGTTGCTCTTGTTGCTCTATTGCCACATATATTGTCTTTTATGAGATGAAAATTTTTAGATACATCTTCACTTGCGTCTATCAAATAAATTCTTGTCGTAAAGCAGTCTGGAGTAAAGTGAGCAGAGCAAAGCACCGAGGTCTTCGTAGGCCGAAAATCAGCGCGGTGTCTACGCACGAACTTAAGCCACTGGTTTCTTGAAACCTCGTTTGTAGGGAACAGATGCATTGAAACTCCTGGTGTTGCATTCGTGTTATTGCAACTTACTCCTCCTGCCCTGCCAGCCATACAAAACTTTCCCGGGAGACGTTTTTCTCCGCTTGTCCGCCATGTTGTCCATTGGAATGTAACACACCAATAACGTCATTGGCGGCATTTTGGCCGCGCAGGAAAAGTCAGAAATTTTTGTGTCCGAAGTGCATTTTGAAGCCGCGAAAAAAGGCAGATTCATCTCGTGCACAAGCCAAACACAATTCAGTCAAACAAGGTGTATATAAACTACGTAAAAACCTAACAAAAAATAGTAGTGAAAATTCGCTTCATATGCACTTTATGCACTTTAAACTTACCACAATTTGCATAATGTGATATCATTTGATTACTCTCTGACACCACAAGATCACAATTTTGCGTTAAGAAAGCTAAGCAAGGAATGACCATATAAATGACAACAATGGTCATACAACACACACAATGGTTTCTACTTACAGGCGAGGCCTTGTTCCTTTTTATAGGGATGCCTTTAAAGTGAGCAAGTTTTTCCTCGGTGGCGTGATGAGGAAACCTTTTTTGCAGGGTTTCCCAGCTCTCTTCTCCTGTGTATTTTAGGATGGGGGACACTAGCACTTTCTTCCTCTTTATGTTCGCTGCTTGGCACATCTCCTTCAGTGAAAGCTTCTTTTGCACAACTCTTAGCAGTAAGTCTTCTTTCTTTTCTTTCTCGAGGCCTTGAAGTGGCATGCCACCTTTAAATACCTAAAGAGAACCATTTCAAATCAAATAGTCTTAATAGTTTTAGAAGAAATCCACTTGCCTACTGTCCTGCTGTTCTAATCTGATTCGCTCACTTCTAGTATGTGAGTGGATTTTGGTTAAGATAATTAAACTTCCTGTTCTTGTGAAGCTCTTGTTGTCCAATGTCATTAGATACAGGAACCATTTATAGAGAATGTCAATGTTAGTGCCTTTTCTTCTTTCCTTTTTGTTTTAAGTTGACTACGAAACCTTGTTTTTGGTATTATGAAATGGGAATTGGCAACTTACTGTATTTAATCTGACCGCGATCTGCGTTCAAAAGGAATTTTGAGCAAACACTACAAACACGATCAGAATGACCAACCTATAAAAACAGATTGACAAATTCTACATGTTATAGAAATTCAAACAAATTATTTTTATAGCCGAAAAGAAGTTATATTTCCGACTACAAAAGCAGACTTGGGGCAATTGTGTCACATTTGTGTGCAGTTTATTGCAAGTCTAATGAGATCTTAAAAAGTGTTTCCTTAAAAACCTGTTAGCACTTAGCAGACAGTTACATGTACCTGATCTTGTGTCAGTTGAGGGTTGCTCCTTCTTCTGGAAGGCTTTTCCTTCCTTGCTCCCTTCAATGACCCAGCATCAAACATTTTTGACACCTCTGCTAGGAGGTCCCAGGTCGACTTAGGCAGCAGTGCTGCGTGAAACATGGGTTCCAGGATGTTTACATCCTATGGAAAAACAATAAAGACTGCTTTATCGTTTGTTAGATACAAAAAGAGATCTCATCAATCTTTATTGGATCATGCTTGATACCCCCTCTAATGAGGAATGCTTCGTTCGTTGTTGATGTTGTTATAATGTGTTATAATATGTGTTACAATGTGTCAGGACAGCAAGTATGTGCAATAATTGGGGTTTGATAATTAAGTATTGTTGGTAGTCCCAAGAGCCTTAGTAACATGTAATCAATATTCTGTTGAGCTAAAACTTAGTGTTAGTTTCATTTGCTCGTCATGTAGTAAAGTTCTGTTCTTTGCTTGCATGTCTGTGTGCTGTTATTGCAGATGTTTATTCTCGCCTTTTGACAACATTCATTTCACTTTCTATGAATGAAAATTTATCGATAGCTTTATCGATTTGCGTCAATGTCGATTTCCCCTCTGCACGTTAAGTAATTGAGATAGACAACAAATTTGTTGTTTCTTTCAGTCTTTTTAACCCAGGAAAGTGTCATTTTCATATCCACAGTGCGTCAATTTAAAGAAATACTGAAATGTATTGTTTAGAAAGTTTAGAGAGGCATTATAGTGTTCCCCATTTAGGTTTCCTACTGAGTGCAGTTTGGCAATTCTATATAACAAACAAGTGTAGAACAAACAATCAAAGATTGCATCTTATTGCATTCATTTGCCACTTAGAACTACAGTTCTCTGGGTCATTGTTTAATTACTCAATAATTTACATGGCTGTGGGAAGTGAAGCTGATGAAGGGAAACTTATTTCGCAACACCTTATCGCTGGACAAGTACATAGTCTGGCAGGCCTTTTTCCACTCTCTGGAACACCCAGGAGTCTCGTCCTGCTCGAAATTCTTTCCATTCATGTGGTAAAGCCACAGCCTACTTTGTGGTGATACGCCGGAACCATTTTGTTTGCTCGCTTCCGTGGTTGTCTGTGTTTTGCTGCGATGCCAGCCAACGAACCTCTTCATCCGACAGCTTTGAAGAGTATATGTTTACCCAAACCTTTTCCAAAGCCTTCTTTGCTTGCTCATTCCGTGCTACAACCTGTAATTTGAAGTTACGCCGACATAAGAGAAGATTTTATATTTGCCACTTATTTTATTTGCCATTTGTAGTCTCCACATTGCAAGCAAATGTTCTTTTTTTGTTTTACTGTGCAAGGTGAAGATCAGTCTTTGCAACCTCTATTTATTTATATATTATACTTAGCAAAGGTTTCTCATCACTGCAAATTTATTTAATTTATGAGTCTTGTAAAAACTCTTAAACACAGTTTCCAAGGAAAAGGAAAGAAAGGGAAGTTTCCTCTTACCTTCTTTACTGTGGCCTGACGATGAAGACCACCTGTTAGCTCAAGTTTGGCTCCACGAATCAAATTTTTGTCTCCTGTGAGGTCGTCTCTAGTGACATCTGCTGTGGCCAACCATGGCTGACCATTGTGGATGACGGCAGGGTCAGCTTCGACCTCTCATGATATGTTCTCAACTGTTCTTTCGTCCAATTGCCTATCAAGCCACCTAGCAGGACATTCGTGCAAAGTGCTTAGTTTATTGTTAAATGACCTGTGAATGGAATTGGACATAACATGGAATCATCCACCGAACTTAATGAAAATAGAGATGAAAACACTTTTGGCAACGATTGTCAACGGAATCAGAGACAAAATCGTCATCGCTGCAGCCACATGGTCACTATGAATTGTGGGTGAAGAGATCATCGCACTTAGTTTGGAACTAAGTAGTTGCAAGGACTTGAGAAAAACCTAGACCTGAATGGGAATTGAACCCATGACCATGGGATTGCACTGTACATTGCTATGCCACAAATCTGGTCATTGGACAAGCGCGAGTTCAAGCGCTTTGCAACTGTTAGCAAGGCCGTAACACTGTGACATTTGTGAGCTTTAACAGAATGTGAAATTGGAATACAATTCGTTTTAGCTTTGAGTCATCAAGCTTGAAATCTATTTGCAACTTTGATATCAGTGGGGGAAAGTAGCTATTCAAGAAGCGTAGGTGGGATGCTAAATTTTACCACCCTCGTGTGTGTGTCGCTTTAGATTCAGATGGCACTAGTTGAATCATAAGCTCATACAATATGAGATTTTTTGACATTTGGGTTTTTGGATTTTGAACGTAGCAGAAATGACCTCACCCATGAAATTTGACATGCCTGTCTAAGGGTTTTTTACAATACTGGATTTGCAAAAGGAAAACCACTAGTGATGACCAGAAATTAGCTCATACCCAGAAAAAATGGAACATTTCATGATGTATAATAAATGCCTGATGTTTGGCACTGAGGCAGCTCTAAAAACCACAGGTTTTAACCTTTTAACCTACAGATCTTGCACAAGCATTTAAAAAATATCGCCTGTAAAAAAAATCCCATTTCAAAAGGTTGCGGTCTCGAAAGTGACTGATTCTCTTAGCCCTCTTGCATTGACATTACGATCCCTGAAGAGAGCTAGTTTTGGGGGCGTTTAGGTCTTAGTTCATCAAGGTAATTTGTCAACCGATGAAATAATTGTGAGTTGCAAACGGGACTCTGAAACCATCATTAAAACACCTTTTTCCTCCTAAAATATTATTTCACTTGTAGCAGGCCTTTGGGAACATGGACAATAGGAATAAGAACAATTACTAGTGCTGGCCATATTTCCACAACAAGAACAAAAGTGCTCATATTTGGAACATACAACATACCTAAATAATGCGCATGAATGTCCTCATCAACAGTGTTTGGCTTGAGTAGTTTCTCAGGCGAGGGAAGTTATGTGCCCTCTGGTGCCAGTGTTGTCTTTCTTTTGGTTGCTTTCTTCCCAGCTTTCTTGACTGGCGTTTTGTGTGT
>BLFK01000771.1:258861-261361 GCA_014634185.1 Astreopora myriophthalma | reverse complement strand
TTGGTTGTGTTTGTGGTTGTATTGTGCTTATTGCTCCCAACCACACTCTTTGTTTAAATACTTTTTGTTAATTGTTCTGAACTAGCAAAAATGTTAGAAATCATGCTGTTGTAGCATTTAATGTTTAAGTTCAGCAACTATTTACAGACCCTTTTTTATCATAATCTGTTGACACATACTTTGCAATGTGCTGAACAGATGTTACTTATGCTGACTAATAGTTTTCAATAAAAATAAGTTGGGAATCATGCAATCAGGCTGTGTTTATAATTTTGTTATTCAGGAAATATTCTAAAAATCTGCATAAAGGTACCTAGATATTAGCATAAATGAAGAAAGTATATATATATATATATATATAAGATTAAAATGTAATACATCTGGAGGGTTGGGTGCTGGGTTTCCCCACCAACTTTAATGGGCTCCTTTACATAAATTAAAATTTAGTTTGATAATGAGATTCTGAGAACAGAGACAGGGAATGATTAAACAGCTTGTTAAGCTCCCTTTGTTTGTGTCCTCTCAGCCTTGCTATTACTGAGGGAAGAACAAAAGGAGGGAATGGATTGTATAAACATTAATTTTATGTAACATTCATTAGCAACGTTATATTTGTGATATGTCTGGATTATGGAGAAAGTTAGAAAAGCACTTGAGAACTTTTAAAACTGAGCTGTTTAATTAGCACTTGGCAGCATTTGTAAGTGCCAGCCCACCTTTTCTCACTGAAAAAGAAATGCTTTGTTAGACTAGATACACAGTTAAATTTGTTTTTTTTGTAATATGCACTGGTTGTGTAACCATGTAGATTGTAATGCATGGATGATGACTGCTTTTACACTTGTAGAATGTGAGGAACTCTATGAGGGGTGAATCAGGAAGGGAGAGATCTCTCATCCCACCCCCCCCTTCTCACAGACCTTGCTTGAAGCAACAATTAAGGCTTATCAAAAAATAAAATCTATCTTGTCTGAAAGTGAAATTTAAAGGATCCTAATTTCAAACTGCAAATGACTCCTTTGCAGTTTGAAATTTAAAGTCCATTTTATGTAAATTCCCAGCTTAAATAAGATTGAGCCATCTCACTACTCACTTCATATAGCAGAATTACAACTGGAGCTAATATACACTTTCATGTAGGATAATATTTCCATAATGCAAGAACTTTACGTAATCTAATTTGCATTCTGAGATTTATGATCATTATCACTTATAAAATGTCAGGTTCAAGTGAAGCAACACATTAATGAAACATACATTTGAAATGCTATGAAGTGTACCAGTTAGGAAAACTGCAGCCAGAATGTGTATGTATATGTGCCATATAATCTTCCACCACTGTATAGCCTCATTCATACTATTTACAACAAAGTAGGAAAGGTGGTAAGATACTTAAAACAGATTGCTTTGCTTTGCTTTTACATGGTAAATATGGATAAACATACATTGATGTTATTCCTGTAGTTTAACCCCACATCTTAGGGCTCTAGTGCCTAACTAACTTAAGAAAAGTACTCCTGCAATAAAGGTGGGCCGAAGTTGAAAAAACTGCCTTTGGATGTTGGGTATAAACAGGTTCTAGCATTAGTTAACAGGGCACAAACAATGTACATTTTGCCCACTGCACTTAACCCTATCTAAGCTAAACCCTAAGTTTTTCTTGAAACCAAGGAACTTAAAATAGTTGACTATATCTCCAAAAACCCATTCAACACTTGATCTAACATTGCTCATGGATGTATTGAACTGCTGTTGGAGTGGTGTTAGGTGTAAACCCCTAAATGGTGTTTGTAGCTGCGGTCGCAATGGGTATCCAAGGCCACCATAGATGCATAAAGGATTTCCTAGGGGTGAGTAAGAGTGGAGCTGTAACTGTGGTAACAGGCCAGAATCAGCTAGCATACCACTATCATGTCGACGTCCCTCAACGGGGCTGTACAAGTTGGCAATCAGACCATTAGGAGCAACCACTGATTGGAATTTGATAGCGTGAACTCGCTTGTGTCCATTGTATAAAGTCCTCTGTAAATTTTCAGGTCTACAAACTGGCCTAACAGTCCCGTCAACAAATCCCCAACAGTTTGTGAAGGGAGCTCCAGCCTTATGAATAACATCTGCATAGGTTTGAAGACTCACAGGGGATAGCCAAGCCTGGTGAAAGCTTCTTAAGTGGTGACTGTGCTGGTTGTATATGATGTCCATCAGTTCATTTGTTATAATGCTAAACTGTGGTACAGGTCTTGCAAATCGAGGGCACATATCGCTGTAGCGAGTGGGATATGCAAACCGTTTTAAAAGAATACATAGGGCCTCAATTCCATCAAGAACAAGTCTGTTATAATGTACAACTTCATCGGGTACTTGTAGCACATCTTTCAGTAGATAAATATTGTTCTTTAAAAAGCGAAATTCAGCTTTACACTCGTCGTCACAAAGGTGATCTAAATCGAAAGTGTCGTGCTGCCAGTAGGGAAAATCAGGGTTCTTAGAGGTGTTCATA
>BLFK01000771.1:222090-234590 GCA_014634185.1 Astreopora myriophthalma | reverse complement strand
GAGGTTTGCATCAAGGCTCGCTGCGACATCCGGGCTGATGAATTCAATTTCTCCATGGAGAGTTTCAGGAAAGCTGCCTATAGACAGTTTGTTCTGTGGAGGTTTGGCAAACTCGGCCGGGACAATAGGAGGGTAGTGCCCTCGTGTGTAGTACTGTCAATAAGAAGAATGTATCCCTCAGCAGATGGCCAATACATGGGATACAGAAACAGCTAAATAGTTCTATGATAGTAAGAAGACTCCCATATTTTTTTCCAATTTCATTGACACTTGCATTGTGAACTAGTCTATTCTATGCTTTGCATTAGAAGTAGTGCATGCTAAGTGTTTAAAAAACAGGGTTATTTTCTCCCCAATTTATGATGCAAAAAATTTAAACCAATTGTATTTCATGCAACCATAAGCTGGATAAAGTCTGTCTCTACAAAAAATAACTTTTCCAAAGTGACATTATGATCACTGGTATTAAAACATGACTTTTGTTCCCATAATTTACGATGAAACAATGTTTGTATGTTTTATCTTTACAGGTGCAATACTAATATTTTAGAAGAAAAACTATAAATGATCAGGTGTTTCCCCTGCTGAACTGTTCCACTTTTTCAAAGGTGGCTTATCAAGACGAGATGGCTCTTTCATCAATTCCTCAGTAGAGGGTGCTGCCTTCATGGCAATAGTGGGAGCAATGTGCTTTGGGTTGAAGACATTGTCATCAGTCAGACAATGCTCCTTCAACATTTTGGCCATGAGGAAGGGGAAATAGGAGTACGCTTTCTCTTCCTTGACAGTCTCCGCGTGGAATTTTTGTGTGCGCTTAGAGTACTTTCTGTGGCCACGCTCCTTGCCAGCTGCATTCAGTTGCTGCCCTCTACAAAGATGCATATTGTGGTCGATGGCAGCCAGCATAATACGCACGATGAAGTATGGATACCTAAAAAACACCAAGTCAAAAGATGGGGCTCTTTCAGCTATGATTACAAATTAACATTACACAACTCTTACTAGTTAACATGATCAATTCAAAAGAGCCGGTCCAGTGTGAGTAATCATCATCACATGAGTCACTTCAAATGTAAGTTCTAAGTTTCTTACTCAAATGCCATTCTCTTGGGAGCATATTTTGTCCGCGTACTATTGTAGCTTTCAAGAACACTTGTGTGCCTACAAGAAACACCGATACATCTAATCAATTAAGACAATGGTCTGTCTACATGACATAGTCCCCCCCCAAAACCTTCAAAAGAAAAGAATAAATCTTATACTGTGATTCTTCCCTACGTTCAGTTGTGCAACGATAACTGTTATCCCTGATTACTGAAACCTGATGATCTTTTGAACCAAATTCTCTCTCCCTTCTAGGCTTGAAAAATTTACATTCCACTGATAGTAGAGGAATGATAGAAACATTAACTAGAATCAGTTAATGGACTGTGTAGTGTTATTCTCCTTCTCACTTACAGTACCATATATTTTAATTACCCCAATTTGATTCCAGTTTTATTTTTTGGGGAGAAACTTGCAGAAATTTGAGGGAAAATGGTGTAAAGTGATGGTTGACAAAAGGTTAAGTTCTGCTCGTGACCTAATAACATTGTAAGGTTAGTGATATAAATGAAGATGAACCTGAAATGAACATAGAATGCCAAGTTACTAAGCCACTTTTTATCAAGGACCACTTTTCTTAAAGCTGCCAAAGCTTTTGAAGATTTCTTCAGGTAGGTCTTTCCATTTGATGGTGTCTCCCCTGGAGAATGCCGGCATTCAACTTCTGCCCATTTGTGATCACCACAAACATGATGTAGTACCCCAAACCAAACTTCCTGCAAGTGAATGATTCAAAGCAGTCTAACCTGCCACTCAGTAGACACTAAAAAATATGTAGTATTGTTGATTTGGAGGTTTCAAAGGTTCGCATGACTTGTGTAGTTGGAAAGTACATCTATAAATATGTGATAAGTGTTTATTAGTGAGAGAAATGTATCATCATCAATTTTTAACAGGAAAATGAAATGGCCACCTACTTGGTGAAGACACTTGCTAAGTTTCTTGGCTTTATGCCAAATGTCAAGCGAGTGGAACAACTCGAGTAGTTGTGGAAATTTATCTGTCAAGAAATAAAACAATAAACAAGCAACATTACAACTAGTGACATAAATTAAACCACAGCCACACATATAGCTCTATCAGACATCGTATGTCCTTGTAAGAATGAAAACTGTATGTAATGATTCTCTTATAGAAAGTTCAGATATATCACATATGACATGTCTGCTTTAATTAAAATTTCAAGCATCAACTTAATTTGAATCCAGCATTTGTTATTGCATATTCTTTAATAATCAAGTTTACCAGCAGAATTTGCTGGTAAAGATAAAGTGATTGCTTGCCTACAAGTGCAGTACTTCTAACTACACCATTAATATTTTTTACATAAATCCCTAACCAACGTACCTTTCATTTCGCGCACCAATTTCATGATAGAGGACGAAGCATCTGTGGTTATTTCACTAAAAGGAAGAACAGTGGCCATTTTTTCCAAGAGTCGTCGAAGACCCTCCTTTTCCATAGTGACAGAGTTGCCACCAGTTTCTCTCTTGTCAACAACAGCCATGTCAACGACAACTTTAGTGGCATGTTCCATCAAGGTATAGACACAATACCTTGCAGAATGACCAGGCGAATCATTTCTGCCGTCCCCACACAAACATATCTCTTCATACTGCTTAAGTATGTCGACTATCAGGCCATTCATTTTGTTCCAAACATCACTAATAACAGGTGCAGCACAATGCTTCTGAAAACGTGTAAATGTATTGCTGCTAATGATGCTCAGTCCTAGTGCCTTGCACAGTAGAGCAAATTTGCTATAATTGTTACCAGAAATTATTATCGCCGCAGCCAACAAATAATCATTAAGATAAAAATCTGAATTGTGCTTTGCTCCCAGGACCTCTGATGAAATCCATTTTTGGCTGTGCCCATTTCTACATTTCCTTGTGATCTCAACTTGTGTTCCAATGGAAGTCACATCTTGTGTTACACAGAGAGCTTCTCCACAAACTTTCCCTCAACTTTGTAAAGCACATGTGTCTGTGGATAGTTCGACCAACTTATTGATGGAAACAATCACCCTCATGCATGAGTGTAAAGCAAGGTATGCCTTGAGGTCTTTCACATCAGTCAACTGAGAAAATGCTTCTTCTAGCTTTTTCAAGATTTTGTCTTTGTTTTTCTCTGCTGACTTTGAACCTTCAATCACCTGCTCCTCTGGCTGTGTTCTAGCCTCATCACCAGCTACACATTCATCCTCATTGGATTGGCTACTGACAAAACTGTCACCTTGTAGAGGATCGATCATTGTCAGTGTCCTCTCATCTTCCTCAGAGCTGATGTCCGTGCTGTAAATAAGCAACAAAGAAATATTTCATTCGTGAAAATAAATTCACTGAAGTAAAGAAAAAGAAACATCTGACAATGATAGTGGTTCATTTTAACATGAAGTGCTTATAAGAATTTCATGTGTAATAATTATGACAAAATAATGACTGTGCAGTTGTGCATAGTATGTTCACAAGAGTTATTTGTTCCAGTTTATACCTATGCGATAACCAAACATCACATACCAAGCCTCATTAAAATGTTGAGTGTCTTCAGTAGTCTCATAAGGTTCATTTTCACCTAAATTCCACTCGCCAAAGTCACTATGTTCTTCCACATCCTCTTCACTGGACATGTCACTCTCATGGAGTTCTTCAAGAATGACACTCATGCTACATGTACAGAATGTAGAGATTCATAAGTTTGAGTATTTTAGGAGTGTCCCCAAAATTCAGGACATTATTCCCAAATTTGAGGATCAGGACTGTTATTTGCACACGGTTTTGCTTGAGGCTTGCTTTTGTTCGAGCTCACCCCCCCTCCCCTGTCCAGCCACATACAAACAGGATTAACATATGTTTAGGCTCTTTCATCAGCATACAACACTTACTGGAGCATGCTCATGAGAAGTCAACATTTCCCAGATGTAAACAGGTATACACAGGGTATACAGTATAGCCACATGTGAGCATACCTTTGTTCCAGCTCTAGAAATTGGTGGTTGTCCAAAGCTGAGATGGCAAGGACACTTTCAGCTGCTTCACTTGCATTGTCGCTGTCTGCACTATCATGATGAGGACTACTCGACTTGATGAGGACTAAGAACAGAAAATGGATTCCCTGCCAAACTGTTATTGGTTTGTGCAAACACCTCCAAGCTTGATTTCTCTGGATCTCCAGTGATATCAACAAAACTTGAATACAATAAAACAATCAAGTCTAAATACCTGCTGCCATTTAAAAAATAATATTATCACACATGTTGGCACCGTTTTTTGTATGCACTAATTTCTGGAAGCAACCACCAAAAAGGTCCATGAAAAAAGAGTCAACCAATACACACTGTACACAAATTAGGTTTTGTTTGAATCACATATCACAGTATCTCTAATAATTACAGTAGCAAAAGCTATTTGGCATAAATATGTAGTAAGAAATATTAAAAAATATATATATATTTTAAAATCCCTGTGCCAAATGCTTTTAATAACTGACATTTTTTCCATCAAAAATAGTACCTGTCAGATACTTCACTTGACGTTCCAATCTGTTTTGAAGGGGAAGCAAATCTGGGCACAGGGCCGTTTGCACGAACTGGAGTGGACATAGCTGGAAGGCCACTGCTATAGTCATTTACAAACACTATTAAAAAGAAAAACATAGATTTGGTGAAGAACACAGTAAACAAATTTGCAGCTAAATATTTGAGACTGAAAAATCATACATCGAGTCTGTGTATAAAACTTGTACAAAGCTTACCTGATGTTGAAGGAAGTTGTTCGGCTTCAGCACTAAATAAAATATAAACAAATAATCAATATTGGCCAAAACTGATTTACTCTACGCATTTCAATTATAGAATAATGACTTATACAAATGAGACCGCTTACATACATATCTCAGGATCTCAAGTAAAAATCAATCAAATAATTATTCTCACCTCGAAAAAATCTCCCCTCTAGTTCCATTGTAGGAACAGTGCAATAAGATTTCTGCAAACGCACTGTCTGTAGTGTTGCCGAAACCCATGGTTGTTTTCCTTGCCCTCCATAAATCATACACGGACTCTCGAAGTCGAATAACCTTTGCCGAGCCGGGCAGACTCGGCCTCCCTCTTGACCGCTTCTTCGGCGGCATCAACTTTTCAAATAACGTTTTTCACCATCTTGCATGTAAGAAGTAAAAACTATTTACGGATGTGTATACTACGATAGTTTGTTGTTCGCACACGATTCAAGATGGAACTTTGAAAGCCCTAATTAAAAAGATGGAAGAAGATGTCAAAGCGATTCCACAACTACAAGGAAAATGGCGTATTTTTCATATATGAAAAATGATCCGGGCGCGCAAGGGATCTCGGTTGAAAATGGGCCTTTAAGACGATGCGACTGTAAATATCGAGAATTGATTTTCAAAACTGAAATTACCGATTTCTTCATATTTTGCCAGGTGAAACCCATTGGTAAACTATTTTCGAAAATAAGACTAAAACTTGCCAGAGAGTTTTTGATTTTGAGAAATCCAACAAAATTAGAATTTTGGTTTTCGTGCTGCGGCCACCATAAAACTCAGCCGAAAACTTGTGCATATTCACATCGCTCTCAGACAAAGACGACTTGGTGTACTTAAATTATGTTTTGCATGTATGTTTGGTATCACAATTTTAACACAAATCTGAAAATATTGTCAAGAAGTGGTGCACTTTCACTTTGGATTAGAAGTGCCCAAAGATTGCTAGTTTTTGCATTTTGAAAAAACCCCCAAAATGGGGCATTTTTGAATGCGATTTTCGTACCTTGGTAGATGGAAATTTTAAGTAAAAAAAATTATTTTTGCAAAGCCCTTTTATTGTCTTATAACATACAAAAAATTCAGCGTGGGCAATTGAAACGCCGCATGATACGAAATGTACAAAAAAGGCTTTTTACATGTAATTTACATGACAATTACCACGGTCACGCAAGCACAAGTCGGAAGTTCTCATGCTCCCGCACGGCGATAAGTTGTGTTAAAATGGGAAAGGAGCTGAAACATGGGTCAGAGCTGAACATGAATTCAAATTATCATTATCTTTTATCTAGCGACAAGCAAACACTAATGATGGTGAAAATGTGGAAAGGTCAAGTGTCCTGTCATAGCCACGCGAGCACAAGTAGACCCATGTCACCGAAGTTAAGGATTTCTTTGTTCGACCATAAAAAGTCTTTTTTTTAAATGCTCATTCTTTAGTTGGTGCGAAGGGAAAATAGAAAAAGGAAATGAAACTCTCACAAAATAAAGTCTGAAAAGGTCAAGTGTCATGTCACGTTTCCTGCTTTGTCAACAACATGGGACTGAGACGAACGAGTTGAAACAGTATTCTGTGGACATGTGAAAAGAAGCAAAAACGGAACCAGAGTCAACGAAATATTTGTTTGTTTTCTTGTTGTTGTTGTTGTTGTTGTTTTTTTTTGGCTTACCATTTGACTCAAGATTAATAGGTACGTTTAGGGACTGGTCATTATTTATTGGGTGGGGGGGCTGTTGCAATGTAAAATATGCCATGCTTGATTTTTGCTGACCCCCCCTTTTACTTTAACATGATTTTTCCTGACCCCCCTTTTACTTTAACATGATTTTTCCTGACATTTCATGTTAGTTGTGTTTGGAAGTACATCTGGACCTGGCAGTCCCATCTGATTCAGCTCCAAACCCTTTCCAAATTTTGAATGACTGAAAACACCTCCATCACTATTATGGCCAGCACTTCCAATGTCATTGAGGTTAAAAAGGTATCTGGCATCACATGCTAGTAGAACAATGCTATGGGTACCTGAGTTTCAAAAAATTATATCCTTTGAATAGCTGTTCTGTATACCTATACAAATGCTAGTATTATTTGTCTCTTATGACAACCCCTTCGGCCCCACTACTGTAGTTTTCATTTTTTGTGGTATAGTTTTGATTGAAAGGGGGCATACCTTGAATCAAAGTGTAAACTTTGATTAGCCAAACCAGAGGAGAAGACAACAGTTTCATAGTCCACTGAAAAATCATCTGTGAATGCTAAAGGTGTTTTTCATATTCTATAGGTGAACCTCATGGATCTACTGAAGAAATTTGTAGGCTTATATTGTCTGTAGTAGTTTCCTTTTTTCTTAGCTTTCGTGGGTAAACTTCAATTTTAAACTTGTATATATCCATTTCAATTTAATGTTATTACTAAAAATTATTCTATTAAAGGGCCACAAGTTTTTTGGTGTAATGCCACTATTTAAGTGTCACGCTTATCATTCTCTGCTCAAGGCTCCTACAGCACGTTCCTTTGATGGCTAAATGGGGCCTTTGACCCCACCCCACAAATTCTGCCACTGTTTATCTTATGATTAATATTACCTTTATAATTGAAAAAGGATGATCCAGCTCCAGGGGGGCACTGCATCACTAGGTGTTTCCCATCTATTGCTCTGCAGCACATTGGGAAGTTCCAAAGATTCCAGAATTCATCCGCAGTTCTTTTCCATTGTTCAGGCTGGGAAGGCGCTTTATGTATTCCTCTAGTGCACTCCACAGTGCATCGCACACTTCTGGTATTATTCTACTCACAGTTGTGTGACCAAGGCGATAGCTAAATGATATCGTCTGTAGGGAATCACCACGGCAAGACGTTCATCAGGACTGTTGGGTTCACTGTACCGAACTTGTGGGGCACAGTCAAACTCATGAAAGATTTCTTTTAGTCACTTCGATTTAATTCACTTATTCTCACTGTCTCCTCACTTACAAGTCTCATTCCACCTCAAAAACTGTCAAAAAACTCTACCCTATCTGATTTCACATCAACAGCTACATCCGGATGTAACACAATCACAAGAGTTTCGATCATCACAATAAAGAGATTTCTTTGACAGCATCGGGCCCACAAGAGAAAGGAGATGATAAAATCTTTCATGTGTCATCCGGAAGTATTTATAAAATGAGTCGTGATCATTTTCACGCATTTCTTTCGCTAGGGTTTGGTATTCACCCAATTGAAAATGATTTTGAAAAATCTCTCGTACCCAGTATCTCTTGAGGTATTTTCGTCTTCTCTTTCGCCTCTGCCGTAAGTAAAGCAGGAGAACAAAACGCTTGTTTACAGCGGCTGCCATTACTGCAGCGGTTGCCAAATCAAACTTCCCGCGATTTCTTTGCCCTTTGGTGCCCAATTCAGGTACTTTTATGTACATTCAACGCACGTAAAAAAAGAGACGAGTTGTATTAATTTTTATGCGAAAGTGGAAATTGCCAATGTGCGTTTTTTTGCACGTTTAACCATGTAATTATTTGCATGACAGTGGAAATCCACCTTTACAGTCAAAACAGGAATGCCCTGTCGAAGAGAGCCAGAGGATCTCAATACAAGGACATTGATGAGACAATCTACTCGTGGTATCAGAAAGCATGAAGCCAAAACATTCCGGTGACGGGGCCAATGCTACAAGAAAAGGCTGCTAGAGCAAGTAAGGAGCTTAGCCTGTCAGAGTTTAAAGCTTCAAATGGATGGCTTGATAGATTTAAGAAAGGTTATAATATTAAAGCCTTGGTAATCAGTGGTGAAGCTGGGGACATTAAAGAATAAACAATAGACCCTTGGAAGGAGCGATTGCCAGGTATTTTAAGTGGTTATACTGCAGAAAATATTCCCAACATGACAGAGAAGCTGTTTCGAGCTCTTCGGAACAGATCTCGTGCTGATGTTCCAAAAAGTGCACAAGAGGCAAGAAGTCGAAAGAAAGGATACCCTGTGGATTTTTTGTCAATACAGCGAGAGGCAAAGAAAAGCCTAGTCAGCAATGTTTTAAAGGGATTAAGGATAGGTCTCTTACCATGCACTTGCTTCAGTCAAGTAAACGCTTGGATGGATTTCAGCATGGGCCTGGGAAGGAGTCAGTGCGTTGACAATTAAGAAGTGCTTTGCCAAGGCAGGGTTCCTCACAGCCGATGGGAGCATCATTTCATTTTCCAAGGAGCAGAGCAAGATCGATCCATTTGTAGACCTGGACAACGAGTTAACTCAGGTGAATGCCTTATTGAAAGAATCAGTTTACACAAGGCTCGGCATTCGAAACCATAGGCAGATTCATCGTGACATCAGTGTTTACAAACACCGGCACAGAATTGTGGGATTGGGTGGCAAAAACATACTTGAGAGCACATGTGTTGTGTGTACAAGTGTGGATTATTTAGCCCTTTTCTTTCCTGACGGGCCCCAATGGTTCATTTGTGTTGTGTTATCGGTTTTATGGCGAGGTGGAGTGAAGACGATAAAGGATTTTGTAGAATTCCTTCTGAGAAAGAACCTAAAAAATGGCATAAATGGCTGCAAAGCATGTCACCCTGATCTGAATGACCGAAACAAGAGTTGGAATCCATCTTCTGGCGATCGAATATGCAAGCCTAATTTCTTGACAGGTAAATCTTTAGAATTTTCATCTGTGGAAGAGAATTCTTTTTATGTCGCCAAAAAGGTGCATTTCTGTGTCTAATATCAAACATCAGGTTAGCTCCATGTTCATAATAAGAAAATTGTAGCAGTAAAATACCAGCATCAGAGAATAGAGGAATGGCATGCTGATTGTGGTCAGAAAAATAAATAAAACGTAGAGCTCGTTTTTGCATCTTGAGAAGCTTATCAAGATATGATTTACGTGCCTGGCCCCAAAGTATCAGCCCATAGCTCAAGTAAGGCGCAAGAAGAGATCGATAGATATTTATAAGAGGGTGTTTTGGAACAAGATGCCATAGTTGAGATATTAGACCTATAGTTTGACTAATTTTAATTGTTATATGATCAATTTGATGTTTCCAAGTTTAATTATTATCAGTTTGATCAATTTGATGTTTCCAAGTTAAATTATTATCAATTAGTATCCCTAGGTATTTTATAAATTCCTTACATTCTAAAGCTACAGTTTTATTCTGCTCTTTATCAAATATCATAAATTTAGGTCGATAGGTAAGTTTTCTTTGAGCAGGAGAAAATATCACAAAGTTTTTTTTATATTCAGGGTCAATTTATTAGCCGTTAGCCAATCATACAATTTGCAGAGCTCCTGGTTTACAATTAACCCCAATGACCTAAGATTTTTGTCAGCATATAGGATATTCGTGTCGTCAGCAAACAGAAAAAACTTAAGCTTTTCAGAGCATTCTTGAATATCGTTAATATAGATTAGAAAAAGTAGTGGGCCTAAGACGGAGCCTTGCGGTACACCACAGATAATATCATTTCCAGCAGATATATACGAATCAATTTGAGTTGTTCGGCCTTGTAGGTAAGACGAAAACCATTTATTGATGACACCATGGAAACCATAGTGATCTAGCTTATGTAGTAGAATTTTGTGATTTACAGTGTCAAGAGCTTTCTTTAGGTCAATAAAAACTCCACATGAGAATAAGTGTTTGTCCATGTTTGTCTGTATGGTGCTCGCAATATCCAGGATTGCATGCTGAGTTGAAAGTGTTTTATGGAAGCCATATTGAAATGGGGAAAGCAGATTATGTTAGTCAATAAAAGATTCCATTCTGTTGAAAATCAATTTTTCAAAGATTCTGTTAAATTAGATAGCAGAGAGATTGGCCTGTAATTACTTGGATCAATATTATCATCTGCTTTAAAAATAGGAACGATCTTTGCCATCTTTAACTTATTCAGGTATACTCCGGTCGAAATAGATAGGTTTATGATTTCTGCAAGAGTATTGCTGATAGCATTCGACGAGCACTTCAATACCTGCATTGGACATTCTTCTTGTAAATTTGCAGATAATCGCGTTAGGTTGTCTTCGACGGCCATTATCAATCGTTGCATTGTGTTGTGGAACCCTATGTGCAATGTCATTGTCATGAACAGAGATACCAGGGACCTTAAGATTTGAGGACGTCCTCCTAAAATACAACGTCGAGGCACAGGGGAGACTGGGGAGAGTACGGCGTTTCAGACGCGGGAAATTTGACTTAAGAAGTTGGACGTAAACAAGAAGTAGAACTTCATCGCGTTTTCAACATGGCGACTTTTAGAAATGCTCGTGATCTTTTGCTTTACAACGCAAACACATCGAAAAATCCAGAATATCCGTACTGGGAGTACGAGAAATTCTGCCTAGAAGACAAAGATGAGGCTGAGTGTAAAACCGAATTCCGTTTCCACAAAAGCGACATTCCTCTTCTCGTTGATGTCCTTGGATTACCTGAAAAGATAATGTGCAACCAGGGTACAATCTGCAATAGCACTGAAGCGTTATGCATGTTACTGAAGCGACTTGCCTACCCATGCCGATTAAGCGATTTGATGAGCACTTTTGGCCGACCGGTTCCTGAAATTTCGATGATAAGCAATCAAGTTGTTGACTTTATCTTCGAGCAGCACAGTCGCCGAATCACTCAATGGAATCACGCCATTTTGAACGCCAATTCCATGCAGATGTATGCTGATGCTGTCTCAAACAAAGGAGGAGCCCTAAACAACTGTTTTGGCTTTGTAGACGGGACAGTCCGCCCTATTTGTCGCCCAGGTCTCCATCAAAGAGTTGTCTACAATGGCCACAAAAGGGTTCATGCCCTTAAATTTCAATCACTTGTCACTCCTAATGGCTTAGTTGCCAATCTTTACGGTCCTGCAGGTAAGTTCTCCTTTAATATAGCTTCTACTTGACAAAGTCTTGAGACCCACTGTATTTGTTCTTACTCGATTAATATTGCAATTTCTTGTACTGCCAAAATACCGTTGCAAAAAATAAAATAAAAATAGCTACAAAACAGGAGATAAACATCATCATCATCAAGCATACACCGAAAGGTTTTAACTCCTTTTTAGTGGAATCTGGTTCATGAATCGAGTGGCAGTTTTAAATAACTGTAGAGGTGAAATCATTGGACTACAGAGTCCAAAAAAATAAGCAATACTCCAAAATGTTCAATGTTGTGAGATTTTTTAATTAAGCAATACTTTTGGGGTTCCTTTGTTCATAATTTTCAGAGGGCAAGAAACATGATGCTGGGATGCTGCGTGATTCTGGACTGTACTTTGATCTTCAGCAATATGCATTCTCACCAACAGGCCAGCCATTATGCATTTATGGAGATCCTGCTTATCCATTACGGATACACATTCAAGCACCATTTCGAAATGGAAATTTAACTCCCCTGATGCAAAACTTTAATGAGGCAATGAGTAGAGTACGAAGCTCAGTGGAATGGTTGTTTGGGGATGTGGTGAATTCTTTCTGCTTTCTTGACTTCAAAAAGAATTTGAAGATAGGGCTAAGCCAAATAGGCAAGGTATACATTGTCTGTGTGCTACTCAGGAATGCCCTCACATGCCTGTATGGAAATACTACTTCAAAGTTTTTCCAATTGGATCCCCCTTCTCTACAAGA
>BLFK01000771.1:200573-215573 GCA_014634185.1 Astreopora myriophthalma | reverse complement strand
ACTGTTGTCCACTGGTGAGGTTCTTCCTTTATTGCACCTAGCTCTATTCAAAACCATCAGCATTCATTGAGCTTAAGTGTACATGTACATATTTGTAAGACTAACCTAAAGTTTTTAATTTTAAACATATTATGATATACATGTATATAAACCAGTACTTTGATTGTACATTATTCATCATCATGAAATGTCATTTTGATTTTTGTATAGTGCAATCCAGCTTATGAAATTATCACTACAAATACAATAATAATTACTGGTATTATAATAATATAATGTAGTTGTATAGTAGTGTAACTATGTAACTAATAACCTGGGTGCTTCTCCCCTAGGCTATTCAAGTATGTGATGAAGTAAATTGATCAATTGCCCTGTTGTTTTTGGACTTTCACTGTAAAAAAAGATTGTGCGTTTTCTTTACACTGATGTCAAAATTAGGTGACGAAAGGATCCAATCTCTTGCAACAGGGCATTCACAGTATCTATGTAATGTTGTGACACAATTTCACAGGTTCCAGGTTCTTTCTACAATAAATTTGATATTAAGGAGAAGCTCTTGACTTCTCAGTGACATTTGTTTTACCCCTAAACAACTATTCCAATTCCATTTACACAATGTTAGGCAAAATCTGAGAAAATAAAATTTGATTTCTCAAACTGAAGTGATTATAAATTAGGTGACCTAGAAAAACAGTAGGATAGTAGCAGTTGAGCCTAAAATGTTTGCATAGTATTTATTAAGCACAACAAAAATGTGCAATACATTGTACAATTTTATAATAATGATTGTTTATTTTACTATCAATTTTTAGGGGTGAAAGAGACTGTGGCAAGAAAAATCCCTTTAGGCCTTCCAATGCTGGCTCTCACAGCAACAGCATCAACTGGCACACGGAAAAAGATTATTGAAATGTTGAGCCTACACAAGTGTACAGATTGTTGTCAGTCCTAATAGAGACAACATAAAACTTTATCTTCAAAAGGTTACAAATGAAATTTCTGATAATTTCATGTGGCTGGTTCATGAATTGGAACAAAAACAAATGGAATGTCCAAAAGTACTGATTTATGTTAGAGATTACCAGCGGTGTAGTGAGATTTACCATCTTTTTATGCAAAGTTTAGGAGCCAAAGCATACTATCCACCTTCTGCAACTAAAACATCAGAAAATAGAATGGTTGCCATGTACCACAGTGGCACTTCTCCTAGTGTTCAGGAAGTTGTCCTAGCCTCTCTCAACGACCCAAATGGAAGAGTTAGAATCATAATTGCAACAACTGCCTTAGGAATGGGAGTAGATATCAAGGGGCTACACCGTATCATCAACTATGGACCCCCAAGTGATATTGAATCATACATACAAGAACTTGGAAGGGCCGGAAGAGATGGCAAACAGTCAGAAGCTCTTCTTATGTTCCATGGCAGGCAACTTCATCACTGTACACCTGAGATGTTGGAATACCTGAAATCAAGCAGCTGTCGGAGAAGCAAGCTTCTTGAACTGTTTGATAAAAGTAGTGTTAGTAGCCACCATTTCCCAAGGGAAAAGCACCTATGCTGTGATATCTGTGAACTTGCATGTACATGCGAGACCATTGACTGCCCAGATATACCTGACAGCATGAATTCACTGAAAACAAGGAGTACTGGCAATACAACAAGACAGAAACTTAGGCCTGTTTCTATTGATCAAAAACAGAGGCTGAAAGGTCTCCTCAGAGAATGTCAAAAAATGACGAGAGAAACGCTACTTGAGTCCAACACCAAGTTGTTTTACGCCAATGTTGACAATGTTACTTGCTTTACTAACCAACTTATAGAGGATGCAGTGTACAAATGTGACTCACTTTTTTCTGTGGAAGGCATTTTGGAGAAACTTTCTGTGTGGAAAGTGGACCATGCCCACAAAATCTACAGTTGTTTATGCAAAGTATTTCCAGATCTTGCAAAGCCATAATTGTTAGTTGTAGCCAGGAACATTTACTTTATTGTTTCTGTGATAGGTATGTATTATTTGTTGTAAAAAATAAGACTTCAAAAAGACCAGGCACACAATGTGTCTGTTCTATCTTTAGATAGTAAAATAGACAGTACTGTACTGTTCCTCTTTGAAAGGGATAATTGTACAAATATGAATTTCAGTTGAAAGGAAACCCTAAAAGTGACACAATTTCCATTTCAGTGAGTGTGCCAGAATTCATTCTCAGGTACCGAGAACCAAAAACGGGCACAAGTTACTTATAACAATCATACACATTACAGTCTTGACCAATTCCTTTTGTGCTTGGTTATCCATGCATTTAAATCACTGAAGTTCAGGAGAGAAATTGGATCTTTTGGAATGGTTCCAATCCCTGCATGTGTCCGACCTGGGATTTCTTTCAGAGCTTGGATTTGTTGTAAGATCTTCACCACTGTCAAGATATCTGCATCTCTTCTTCGTTGATGTTTTCCAGATTCCTTACGTACCTTGTTTCCTTTGTCAAAGTTCTTCATTACATCATCAACTCCATCACTTGCTCTGCTATAAGTTTGGGCTGATGGAAATGTCAGGTTAGGCCCATGTCCAGCCATTAGTTCTTTTGTTTCCTTTATCTTGTGCTCCTGCACCTGGTCGATTGCTACATTACGCCCAATGCCTCCTCTGAGATTAATTGTGCGATTCCACCGCAAAGAATGTGCTTCCCTTGGTGATAGAATAGCATTTAACTGGGCATGAAGTCGAATGGCTGCCAAGGCGTACTTGGTCTTTCCAGTGACTTTGAAGAGAAGCATCATAAACTTCCACAAACGCTCTAGTCTGCTGCCATCTCCCTCTTTGACTGCATCTTGGAAGTCTCTAAGAAGCAGTCCAGTCTTCAGGATGTTGTGAGAGTAGTTAAACACACCATCGCCATCTTTTGGATTTGGGGGACTTCTCTCTTCTCTTTCTCTTGGAATGGTCAGCCCATGTGCGGAAATCTCATGGTTGTTATGGCGTTTTTCATGTACATAGATCTTGTTGCAAGAAGGAAATCTGCAAACATAGTTTCCATGGCATGCCTCTGCCTCACGAATTTCTTCATGGATTGTTGTGGATTCATCAAATTCTGCTTTGAAAAGAACATATGTGTTTACAAGTTCTCCTACTTTCTCTTTCAGTGTGCAGGAGTCATTGCTCCATACAATGTTTAGTGTTGGTGTTGCATGTGGGGATACCATGCCGAAAAACTCCATGGCCGCATACACAACATAGCTATCCACAACTGTGCTAAAAAATGATTCAGTACCATGGTAAGACTTGTTGACTTTTGCATGGACATCTTTCCTGTTAAGCCTGGCCCTAAGCTGATATAATGTTCCCAGATCTCCTGCAGAATTTTCCTTGTACAGGTAGTCAAACACCATCTGCAAAATTAAATGAAGACAACTTTTTAATAATTATGTACATGGCCTTAACCATTTTTTCTTTTGTACCAGCTCATATTTTTTTCCCAGGCTGCAATTTTCCTTAGTACCATATATTTATTTTTTGATGTGAATAAGAATCAATATGCTTGTGTTCATTTCTTCATAAAATATTTTTTTTCCAAGAAAAAGTTAATATGTGTATGGAAATACTGATCAAGAAACACACCTGAAGAAAATTCATTTCACAGTGAAATTCTTCATGTTTTAAAATGATGCCTTCTAGCCTTTCATGTGCTTCATCTGAGTCGGCTACTGCATTGACAGCACTGGTAGCTCTTTCCACTGTAAGATGGTCACCCCCAAGGTTGATCTTGTGAAGTACATTTGATTCTTGGTCTAAGGGGACATATTCTGCATGGCAGTGCTGAAGAATTTGAAGCATTTCCTCACTCTTGTTTTCATCCTTTTTCAGAAGGCCAAGTTGAACCTGAGTCAAACACATGCAACAAAGAGGTTAGAAGCAACAATCTTGATGTTACAGTCAGACTATAAAATAATGATACAACCATTAAAATCAATTTTCCACCCTATTCCACCCTAAATGTTTAACCTAGCATAAATGTAGTTTAGCCAACCATAAGCAGCCGTGCACAATACCTGGCATTAACCTAGGAGAGGCTGCTGCTTATACATGTAACTTAAATTAAAGTAATTATTATGGCTGGTTTCAAGTATAATGATTTGACTGAAAAAGATAAATTTGGTATTAAGGACAAAGGGTCTGTTATGGAAGGTGGTACATGTACTGCCACAGGGGATATATTTTTGCCTCAAAATCTGTTTTAAAGAAGTTGATCATTGTTTCACCTTTGTTTCAAATTATGGCAACATAAGACAAACACCAGACTGTTTTAGGTAAATTGAAACCACAGCAGATGTACAAGAGGTTTGATTCATACTTACAACTTTAGATTGACAGCTCATCTCCTTTCTGTACTGGTGTGGGATATGAGCTGGAACTATGTTTGCAAACTGCTGAAAGTATTTGCATGTTTTAGTCAATATTCGTAAAACAAGGACCACAAACTCATCCTTCAGTTGTGAATGTTCCCCTGGTGATGGTATGAAAGTGGAGTTCTCTAAATCCATGATGTTTCTTATTGGGTATTTGTCACTTAAGTCCCAGTCAATAACACGATTGTCATAAGCCAAGAGGTTGAACCAGTGAATTGACTCTGTGTCCCTGTCACTTGAGTAAATTGATGGCCTCCGGATCCAATCCAAATTGTCACCATTTAAGCCAAAATCACAAGGATGTGACTTGCCAATCTGGTTGCACAGGGATCCCTCTGCTTCTCCCTCTGATTCTGACTCCTCTGATGAACTTGAGAGATCAGACTCAAGACAACAGGTATCTGAAAGCAAGTATTTGATCTTTATTATGAGCCAGTTGTCACAAACTGTATCACTGCAATAGAAAGGACGTTCTGTTTTGAGAACAGAGTATCTGATCCTTAGAATTGGAAATTTTAAAACAGCTTAACACCTGTTAGTAACAGTTACAACAGAATGCCCAAGACATACTGCTGTTCTTGAGAACCAAAATACACTCCTAGGCAATTTAATAGGGGATATGGACATTTTTTATCTTTGATGATACATATTTCTGTTGTGGTTCAATTTTATCCTCGGTTGGAAGTATTTTAAAGCACTTTGATCTTTTTCTCTTTGTTTCAAATTATGATATATCCAAATCAAACTGGTTTTAAAAATTTTAAACCAAAGATAAAGTAAAGCACTAACTGTGACTAGGACAAAGACCGCAATTGTTTTTGACTACACCCTCGATGGCTCAACTTTGACACGCGTCTCAGAAGAAAAAGATCTTGGTGTCATCATAACTAGTATGCTCTCTTGGGACTCACACATCCACACTACCACTGCAAAAGCAAACAAGCTTCTCAGCTTGCTCAAACGGACATGTCCCCTGCTTACGGACGTCTCTGTTAGGCGTTCCCTGTACCTGTCTTTGGTCAAGTCACAGCTGTGTTATGCCACCCAAGTCTGGTCATCCGCTCATGTTACACTGAATGCTAAAGTGGAACAGGTGCAGAGGCGTGCTAGCAGGTGGATTTTATGCATGTGCAGAGGCGAGATGTCATACAAGGAGCATTTGATTATGCTAGACTTACTTCCACTTTATCTAGATCGCGAACTCAAAGACTTAAGTGTTTTTTTATAAATACCTTTATTGTAGTACTGATTTAGATATTCTGAACCACGCATCTTTTGTTTCTCACAGTCGTACAAGACAAAGTGACTCCTTTAATCTACGTACTCCACTCTGTAAAACATCTACTTTTCAGGCTTCGTACTTTAACAGAATAGTTAAACCTTGGAACTATGTTTGTAAGCTAGCACCCCCAACCAGTTTTTGCTCGCCTAATGCTTTTCAACTTTTTGTCTGTAAACTAATGAGCACTCACCTCTCAAGGGTATATGACCTCAATTACCCCTGCACGTGGATGCTAGTCCAAACCTGCTCATGCCAGTCTTAATTTATATTTCCTTCTTCTTATGGATGCTTGTGTATGCTTTTGATTTAATTTTAGGTCTTAATTCAGGGGCGATGCCTCGCATGGGACAATATGATTGATTCCAGCATTTTATTGCACTCACCACTATTATTACATTTATCTTGGTCTGGATGAGCACTTTGAGCAGCATTTGATACCAGCAAGTTTGATGTCGCTACCTGTTGGTTAGAAATAGATTTGAACTCCATCACTTTCACCACCGTCTCATACCAAAATAGATCTCCCATTTGTTACATTTATCAAATATTTCAATATAACTTACCTTGAACCATATTCCTTGCCTTGGGAAGTCTTAAACTCCCAATAAGATAACAGGGTTCAATTGTATATTAAAATAATGTAACTTTTTTTAATAAATAAAGAACTTGCTTTCTAGCATGTTTCTAGAGCTGGTTCCACATTTTGGTTCAACACTTATTATCTATTCAACAGAACTCACAGTAAAACTGCATCTACAGTGTACCTGATGTTGGATCTGAGGTGCACCCAATACTGGCATTGGTGTTAGTTGAGGATCATGTATGTGTACATCCGAAGTAGATGAGCTGGTACTCTTAGAAATGAACAGTGATACATTTTAATATGCAGCAAAGTAGCAAATGAGATCTTGAATGATTTTTCTTACGATACAAGTTTTTGTTAAAACTGTGTGTACCGGTTGTTCAATCTGAGGAGCACTTGATTCCAGCATTGTTGTTGGTATGTGAATCTGTTCAGCTGGAGATGATGAGCTGGTGGCCTAAAAATAATTTAATAATTTTAATTACATTTAAATTTACAGCAAATGGAAATGACTACATCCATTAGATTCATCTTTCATTATGCCTTTTTATCAAAACACTATACATTTAAGAATGCCTATGAGCAAAAAATAAGGAACTAAACTATACAAAATTCAAAAGTCTCACAATAGTCCCTCAAAATCTACATGTATGTACTGTATGTATTTCAGGCTATAGTAGGCTGATGTCATTGCAAGCCCTAATCCGTGACCCATAATTAAACACCCAACTCTGTACTACTGTAAGCTCCTGAATTATCTCCTCCCTCCAAATACATGTGTAAGCCACTGTTGATTACATTCTAAATGCATTCAACAAAAATTCAGTTTATGTGATACCTGTGGTTCCTTATCAGTCGACGTTAAGTCCTCAGAGGTTGGCGTGTTTTTTACTCTTTCTAGAATGGCTTTCCATGACTTGACTTTTTTCTGGAAATGCTGTGCAGCCTCTTTGATCTTTCTATTGGTGCTTTTCCTGCTCATGCACATTCCTAGTTTCTGAAGTCTGGTAAATCCCTACATATGATTTTATAATAATTGTACTGGTACATGTATGTCAAAATTATATACATCATATCTGTATTATAACATATATTCATGTAATGAGTTATGTCACAATAAAGATCATTATCAATCACTACTGCTGCATTTTTAACTCATGCTGCGATGCCCAATGATTCAATGATCATGGGATTATTTTTCAGTCAGTGACACAGGCATGTTTGGAATTCTCTTTTTCTTAATTCTCCCAATTTGAGTTACACCTATGGCCACCCTATAGTTATCATTGACTTAAAATAGACTAGCTAGTGGAAGCTATTGCTCCATTAACCTACTGGTACACTGGGAGATCCCTGTAACAAATATCCTGTACACTCAAGGCTGTAGTCTAAGAAAAATTACTAGGAGCCCAAAGACTCCTAACCATGATATCCCAGATGCCCAGCACTAAAGTTTATATGAAAAAGTAAATTTTTCCAGTCGCCCAGAGGTAAAAGTTAGTCACCTGTGGCACCCGGGCGCCTCTAGAGCACAGCCCTGACACTGCAAGGATTGATGTGATGCTTTTGACAACTGCAATAATGTAACATGTAAAAGATCATAAACTAACCTTTTTTCTTGTTCGACCAAGAAAAAGAGAAAGGCCAACAAGGTATTGAACAGCAGACATTTGTGCATTTCTTGCCTTTAACAGCATGGCTCCAGCCGTACCAATGATAGGCCTGAGAGACTGCATTCTCCTCTTAGCAAACTGTGGTGGCATTGCAATTGCCCTGAGGACCTTGTATAGGGTAGGTGCCTCCCTTACCCACTCTTTCATCAACTTCGACCATTTAAATTTCCTAAGATCTGCCAGGGAAGTGCATTTTAATACTGACTTCCTTTTTCTCACAATTTTCCTGCATTCCTTTTCCAACTCCAAGCAAGAGCGGTTAATCAGTGCTTGACGCAAACCCTTTGATTTAAATGCTGCCAAGCCTACACCTGAAGAAGTCTTTGACTTGCAAAGAGCTATGCCCAGGCCATGCAAATTTGGTGGTAATTCCCTTGAGATGGTTTTACTGGGGTAATGAACGATAATCTAAATTTGGAAGATCAGGTGTATATTAGTAACTTAAAGGAGAATAAAGCAAATAAAATAAAGTAATACTATTTCATTACAACCTTATAGTAAGCAGGGCTCTAGTGTGTAGTATTAGAGGTAAAAATGCTTTTAGTTGACATAATTTTACTTTTTCTACATGAGCACAACAAAGATAAATGGACAAATATAATAATAATCATGAGTTATTCCTTAAGTTTATGTGACTAGTGGTGGCTACCTTCTGAGCTAAACACCAGGAGCTAGTTCCTTACACACAAGCAGGGTTCGTACACGTCTTGAAAACCCTTGAATTTCTGGAGTCTGATTTCAAGGCCTTGATAGTTCTTGATATTGGGTTTTGGTCCTTGAAAGTCCAAGTTAATTTTTTATTGAACAAGATCGAAAAATATCATCTCTTATAAGTTTTAAATTAAATGAAAGCCAGTGAAAACAAATTTTCAGGTAAACAGTACAAAATTCTCGAAATGATTACAAAGTGTGTGAAAGCACTCGCTTTTTGTTGCCAGTGCTCTCTTGTTACTCTCGCACATGTTCATGGAGCCACAGCCACTAGTGCACAGCAAACATCTTTCAACGTAGGGTCCTGGAAAGGAAAATCCTTGAAAAGTCCTTGAACTTTTGGCCTGAAAAAGTGTACGAACCCTGCACAAGGGTGTAGGATAATAAACATACATGTAATAACAATAAGAACAACAATAATAATAATATTATTCTTTTATTATACAGAGTGTCTATAACTGTGTACTAAACCAGTGAGATAAAATCTCGAAAAATAACTGATTTAAAATGTTAAAACCTTTAAATGGAACCTTTTGATTCAAACGAGCTTGGAAGTGGACAACTCATACTTTCCTACTTTCTGCAGCCAGTAAGGTTGGATATGGTCCTGCATATTAATGTTTACAACTACTTAAAAAACTCACAATAATTAAGCAATAGAGCACTTTTTCTGTGTTTATAATAGCCTCATCTAAACATGAGGGTTGGGAGAATTTGAGAGTTATGCAAACCCTTGACTACGTCTCAGGTTTGCATAATTTTCGAGAATCTCCTAACCCTCCGAGTGTTAAGATGAGGCTATACAAACACGGAATAAGTACTCCATTGCTTTTAAAAAATAATTCTCAAAAGACTTTTGAGAATTATTTTATAAAAGCAATGGCGTTTTAGATCCGTGCGTACTTAAATACGCACGAAACTAAAACACCACAACCGTGTTTACATACTCTCATCTAAACACAGCTATCGACCAATGAGAGCGCACGTAGTAGCTCAGTTATTTTATAATAATATTATTATTCATGAATAAAATACAAAAGAAATTAATGTTTAATGTCTGTCTGTATATCTGATACAAACTCGACTAAATTTTTCGACCGATTTTCTTAGCCAAAATAACCTGAAGGCTAAATATCAGGGTAAGAATGGATAGATATATGGTGAAGATTTTTTTAAGTAGTTCACAAAATTCGCAATTTGTGTTGTATCAAGTCCTAAAACACTCAGCTGCGCCTCGTGTGTTAAAACTCAATTCAACACTCCTGCTTATTGTGTAAAAATTACAAAGCACCAAGATGTGACCTATTGGCCACTACTAAAAAAAATCGTTCTTAGTTTTGTAGAGAATGAGATGACACACATTGCAAATGTAAGTATGGGTGCACATCTAAGTAATAACAAGTTACCCAAGTGTCTTAGTTGTACACTCAGCAACTGTGCATACCTTGACACATGTTCCCTTTGAAGAAACTGGAAAGCAGTGACAACCGGAATTTCTTGTTTGGGTACCTTTCTCAATGTTTGCCTCTTTGCTTGACATGACCAACGCTGGTGGCTTTGGCCTAATTGGGACATTTTCAAAAGGGATGCGATAGCCTTTCTTCTTGTCTATTTGGGAAGCTGTCTGCTCATCGACTTGACTAGATGTTAAAGGGGAAAGGGGATGTCTCCTCTTCGAAAGATGGTGACCCGGAATGACAACTGAAGCTTTCTTCCACATTGTTTCAACTCTATAGTGGCAAGCGTCACACACTGCACGAGGAAGGCCATCGTCTGCCCGAACATTTTGATTAAACACTTTTTCAAATTTTTCCAGAAACTCGCCATCAAGATTTCTCTTTCTCTTTTTGTTAACAAAAACGAAAGCGCAAACTCGACAACGGTCACAAACATTATTTTCTGCATTACTGTTACTCATCGTGAACTCGATCGAGACAGTGCGAAGTGTGATAGAAACTACCGTAGAGTTCTAATTTTGGCGCGCAAAAGAAAATCGCGCTGCACGCGTACGCGAAGCTGCCGCTTCGATACTTGACATACCTGCGTGGCCCGTGCGACGAAAGATTACTCTGGACTAGAAAAGTTTCAGTCACAGCAAGTGATGTGAGAAATTTTGTATAGGGAACAAAAATCCTATTTCGTCCAAGAAAGCAAAGTTCCGAAACACCGAAAAATTTATCGACATCAGTGAGTGTACAAAAACTCGCGATATTTTAAATACACTAATGTTACGATACCTGCGAAAGGTCCAGCGTATCTCAGACGAGATTTCTGCGGATATGCCGAACGATCTCCCTTACATTTTCTGCTGTGATTGAAACTTTCCTCCTCGAGTAAACCCTCGGCGAACGACCCAGACAAATATGGCGAGCAACAAGCTTGTATGTTCCCCTCGTGTAGGAAAACACGAAACGACTCCTGGTCTTGCTGCTCTGTGATTGGGCAGAAAAAAACAAAAGTTTTCTGGCACCAATCAGAAGCCAGAACCACTACGAGCGTTTGGAACTGGTCCGTTAAAACCTTGTCCCCAGGGGCTCTTATTTTCGTTCTTGACTTTTCTTCGCCCGAATTTTTTTCTCGCTCCTTTAGACATTTCTCTGCCCCCACTAACTGCCCCTGGGTCTCCGAGGATGGAAGAGAGGCAACACACATAGATCAAGAAGAGAGGCAAGCTGTTGACCACAGTGATTATGGTGATGGAAATGATGAAGAGGAGGATTACTGGAATGAGTTGTTCATGGACACAGAGTTAATGAATTTTGACGAGGAGGACTTCTCCACAAGCAACATTGATGATGCCAGCTGTCCGAATTACTGATACAACAGAAACTTTATTGGATTTCATATTGACAAACAGACCTGATCTTTTTAAAGAATGTGGTGTTTATGATCCCAACATTAGTGACCATCTGATGGTGTATGGAATTCTGACTGAGAGGATTAAGTATCATCAAAGCAAAGTGATTACTTTTCCCGCTTTCAGGAACCTCAATATAGATAAACTGAAAGAGACCCTTAGTATAGCATACAGCTGTAGTTGGAGAAATGTTTGACTGTGTTGAGAACTGTTATGATTACTGGATAAAACTTCTGAGAACCATCTTACAGGAACATCTGCCTGTGAAGAAAATGAAAGTGAGGGCAAAAGATGTTCCCTATATGACTACAGCATGGAAATCAGCTATAAGGACTTAACGTAAGCTTGCCAAAAGGTACAGCCAAAACAAAACACTGGAAAACTTGGAACTCAAGAGGAAGTGGAGGAATGACGCCACACAACAAAGGCATATAGCCATAAAGCAGTATTGGAAGGAGGTATCACATGATCTGAAGAGTAATCCAAAGAAATTTTTTCAAACTTTCAAACCATTCTTGGATAGAAAGGGGAAGGAGGATAACAGGAAGAGAGAAATACATTTATCCATTGATTGAAAGAGATAGGCTAGTAGTGGCAGAGCATCTTTCTGAATACTTCTCATCCATGGCCAAGGGAATAGGAGGTGAGCAGGCAGATGATTTAACTGAGGAGCATTTTATTGAGCATAGCAGTCTACATCTCATTTCTACCTACATGGCGGAATCAAATGATTCCTTTTGTTTCACACCTGTTTCAGACCCGTAAACCATTGTGAAAAGAAGGATGCCCTTGAAAGTCTTCACACTCGTAAAGCAACTGGATATGATGGCATGCAACCCAGAATTTTAAAATTAATAGCTCAGGAATTGGGCTCCTTCACTAACCAGGATTTTTAACACTAGCATTGAACAAGAGACATGGTTATCTGATTGGAGGAGAGGGGAATGGGTACCCGTTTATAAGAGTAATAACAGAGAAGAAGTAAAGAATTACCGACCAATTACAATTTTACCAAACCTGGACAAGCTGTTTGAGAAATTACTGGGAAAGCAGTTTAAAGAGTATATGGATCCCAAAGTTAGTAACAGCTTGACAGCCTATCAAAAGAACAATGGGTGCGATACAGCATTACTGAGACTAGTTGAGAAATGTAAGATGGATCTAGACAGTAGACAAGTTGTCGGAGTATTATCCTCAGATATGAGTAAGGCATTTGACTCTGTTAGCCCACCACTTGTTATTAAGAAACTGGAATCATACGACTTCTCAGGATCTGCCCTCAACCTTTTGCGCTCATATTTCTCTCACAGACGAAATACAGTCAAGTTGGGTTCTGTGAATAGTCAGTGGAAAAATACAATAAGAGGTTGTTCTCAGGGGTCTTCGTTTGGTCCCCTCTTGTGGAACTCATTTCAAAATGATCTCACTTACATAACTGAGGAGGAAATTTCTATGTATGCAGACGATCATCAAATTTTAGCCTCAGGCTCGTCTGCTAGTATCGTTGAAGGGAAACTGCTGAGTGAAGGTAGAAAAATTACCAAATGGTACAAGGAAAACCTGCTACAAGTGAATGTTCACGCTATTTTACTTGAGAAACTAGCTACCATGAATATCTCGCAGTTTCTGGAACTGGGTTCAAAGTTATCTCTCCGGCAGGACATTGCAGGTTAAGCTCCAAGGGGTAGTTTCTTGTAGTGGAGAGGTTATAGCTGGAGTTCCTCAAGGCGGGGTTATTTCACCTACCCTGTTTAATGTGTTTATCAACGATATTGATGACTGCTATCCCCTGGGAGTTTCAGTCAATACCTGTAAGTACGCTGATGATTGCACCCAATACGAACTGGTGCCGACCGGAAGTGAAAGTCACATGCAGGATGTTATGGTAAAAATGGAAGCGTGGGCAGAGTGGAATAAAATGGAGATAAACGCCAAAAAGACCAAAGAGATGTGGATTAGTTTTAAGAAATCTCAGCAGATTCATGCCCCTAGTCCGATTATAGTTGGAAACGAGGAGTTGGAGAGGGTAGAAGTTTTCAAGTTACTCGGCGTGCATGTTCAGAGAGACTTAAAGTGGAATACACACATAGATGAAATTGTAACTAAAGCAAGTAAGCGTCTCTATTTCCTGTGCGCGTGTCGCAAAGCCAACTTACCCACTGAAGTTGGACTGACTACGTATATAACAAAGATTCGTCCACTTCTTGAATACGCATCACCCATCTGGGGAGGTATTCCAAACTATGTGGCTGAGGATCTACAGCGTATTCAAAATCGCTCTTTAGATATCTTAGGTCTAGCAAGAGAGACTGTCGAGCCCTTGGATGTAAGAAGGGACAATCACACAGCATACGCTTTTAAGGAAATCTTAGATTCAGAAGGTCTCCATCCTTGTTGTAAATTTCTAATTTCAAGACCTCAATCGTATTCCCTTAGGGCTCAACGGGTGCGAGTTCCCATTCCACGAACGAACAGGAACATGGACTCCTTCATACAGCGTGGGGCTAGACTGTTAGGAAACAAATCATATAAAGCATAGTCTATATTTTTTAAATGATTTTAATTGTAATATATACTGTACATTGAAAATTATTGTAAATTTGATGTAATTCTGTTTAGCCAAAATCAAATAATAAAGCCTTAATTAAATGTTCAGAAATATCAATCCATGCTACTGGGTCCTGGAACTGAGGCAAATGATATAAACTTGCATATAGATGGAACCAACATAGAACAATTGAAATCTATCAAATTGTTCAGTGTACTCGTGGACTCTGAACTTAATTTTAGTGAGCATATTAGTTCTGTTTGTAAAAAGGCTAGTCAACAGATAGGAGTTTTAAGACATATAAGAAAGCTTATACCCACTCATGCTAAATTACAACTTTACAAAGCTGCCATATTGGCTCATTTGACCTACATGTGTACTGCAGTACTATTTGGCTTTTCTGCAGAGCCTCATACAAACTTAAAGTTAAAGATTACAGGAGAGAGCCCTTAGAGTAGTCTTCAACAATGAATCAGTCTCCTATGATGGGCTACTGAGGCTGGCTAGACTCCCTTCACTGGTTAACAGAAGGCTTCAGGAAATTGCAATCCTCATGTTCAAGGCAAAGAAGAATCTACAGGGTGTTTCAAAAGTTCGTTCCGATTTGTTTTCTTCTAACATTTCATTGTTTATTTAACATAACTTTTCAAAAATTAGGCATATTATTTTTTGCCAATTTTTCATTCGATCATTTCAATTATTAGTAACCAGAATGCCCGCCTTTATTTTTAATGACATTTTCTAAGCGCCTAGGCATAGAATGTGGGAGTTCCTTTAGCATGTCAAGAGTCACATTTTTCCATGCAAAGCGTAGTCGCCTTTTCATCTCTTTCATTGTTTTGGGGGCTGGATCTTTGTATGTTGTCTCGTCAATGATACTCCAGATGTTCTCAATGGGATTGAGGTCAGGAGAGTTCGCTGGCCAGCCATCCTTGGCTATA
>BLFK01000771.1:191678-193591 GCA_014634185.1 Astreopora myriophthalma | reverse complement strand
GGGTATGGATATTTTCTGGAACCACACAATAAGCTTTTAAGAGCGGCGGTCAGAAAATATCGAGCATTTGGTGGCAGAACTCAAAATCAATTTCGCTTATTTTCTGGCTACAAAAAGCCCTTGATTAGAGAACAAATTTGACGCCTTTAGTTTTCTCTAGGGGTGCTTAACGTTCGAGAAAACTGAGAAGAACAAATATAACCTGCGAGGATCCCGAAAGTACCCGCAAGGCAGTGTGAAATTAATATTCTGAACTGGCTCTCCACCTGCAAGAAAAGAAGATCCATGGTATTTTTATACTCGGTATTGATAGAGGAAGCACCGCACGTTTATGGCAGAGTTTAAACTAGACTTCACTATTATTAACAAAAGCAAACAGAGCTTAGGAAAATGTCCCTTTCTTAAACGGGAAAGATCCTGCAAAACGGATAAATTTTCAAGATGGTTTTCGCTATGTGGTATAAGGGCGATTTTTCTTAAACTTTGGCTTTTGAGTAATTTAATGTTGTTCTATACAAGATATTAAAATCAGCTTGGGTTTTGAATTAAACGCTTTTGAAGTCACCATAATTCGTTTAAAATTCCTTCAATGGCTGAGTAAACAACTGTTGTTGCGTTACTGTGACAATAAGCAGACTAATTTTACATATACCAAAAAAGCGTAATGAAAACGAAATTCTTTTAAACTTTACATCCTTTTTAATTACAATAAGGAAAATTCGCTCTTGGAACCGATTTTTCTTGTTTGCACTGTGAGATTTTTACTTATAAAATCATATCTAGAAAGGATCAGTAAGCGTCTCGATTTCAATTTCTTGAGTTTACTCAGGTGTCAGATTGCTAATGAAACTGCATCAAAAAGGAAATCCTTGGGGTTGAAGTTCTCCCCTATGGCTATGGTAAAACGCTCGCCGAAATAAAGATTGGAGGCTGTCAAACCTCTTTACCGTAAAGACTCGCAGATAAGCCGCACTCGCAGATAAGCCGCACTCGCAGATAAGCCGCACCCTGAGTTTAGCAACTCAAATTTTGGAAAAAAAGTTTTTCATGAAAAAAACTCGAAAGAAATCCAAAGTCGAGACCATGAAGTGTTCTGTCTTCATCCAAGGCAAACTCGCCAACAATGGATCGTAAAATACTTTAAAGTCTTACCCGTAATTTTAGCTCTTTAGTAGAATAAACATCATGTTCACCACTTATGACATATGATTGATATTATCCTGGTTTTTGTTCACAGGTATTTCTCTATTCAAGGCAGTTTTTCCATAGAATTTTGCGCATAAATTTGTTGTTTTCTTGCATACACTGTGCGAAGCTGTGTAAGCAGGCATAATATCGGGCGGACGATGGAAGACTGGACACCGCAAGCAGTGCACCTTTCCCAAATGGTCTCGCAGATAAGCCGCACGTACGATTTTGATCGCAAATTTATGGAAAAAAGGTGCGGCTTATCTGCGAGTCTTTACGGTTTTCCGTTTCTAATTTACTAAATAATTAGCGTTGCGTTTTATAAATTCCAGTATCACCAATAATCAGTGAATAATATCACGAATTGGTGTTTACTAAAGTAAATTGAATTAGTAAAGTAAAAGATAAATTCAATTACAGAACTGGAAATTTGATTTTTTTGCCCGTCATGGAAGTTAAGTGTTCTTTTAGCTTCTTGGTCGGAGGTCCTTGCTCTTATGACCCCAGAGATAGGAGCAGATCAACTGAAGTGATCCTTTTTTAAAGGGTAACTCCCGGCTAGAAAACCCTTTTTTGGGAAAACCTTCCAGACGTGCCCTTAATGTTGTACAAAACAAAAAATGCGACTCTGGAAGCCTTTTTAGCAGTTAATTTTATCCTTAAACCTCGCTCTTTGCCGCTCGAACAAGTGTCCGCCATGAACACTTCGATTTGCGTCACGTGAT
>BLFK01000771.1:176678-184178 GCA_014634185.1 Astreopora myriophthalma | reverse complement strand
CTGGCTGTTGTTGTTTGCGTGTATATTCTGGATGTGAAAAGGCAGAAATCTCTTCGATTTCTCTTTCATGAGCTGCCCGCTTCCATCGGGAGTAGATGCGGCACACCAGTACATGTGATTGAAAATTGACTGATGCCACTCGCCCAAATCTTCGCATTCCTTTTTCTTGGCAAGCTTGTCAATTTTTTTGCATAACCCTAGGAAATAAAAATGCAGACAACCATTGGTAGTGGTAAAAAAAAATGTCGGTCTTTTTTTGATGGATCTATGTTTATGAAACAGCCATGTGTAAGCTGTGTGTGGTGGTTTGTGTGTGTATACATATTAAGTCGATCTGAAAAAGACAACCATCTTACCCTTCGAGACATGCCATATATCGAAATAGTGCGCTGTGTCTGGTAGATTTCTTTTAATCCACGCTGTATTCTGCTTGTGTCTATCAGTAATAAGCTGATCTATGTTTAGTCCAGCATCGGAAATCACCCTCACTGCTCTCGTCAATCCCTCATGTTCCATCCATGCACTATTTTGCACCTCGTTACTCTGAGAACAATAGCAAGACAGCATATCACATTGGGTGGTTAAAATACTCAGAACACAGTTCCGTCTCCCCACACTTCCTCGCTGTACAAACCTGCACAAGTTGAAAGTCCACCACTTTGTTGATCTCTTGCTCCATCAAGGTAAAAGAGCCAAATTTGGCACAGTAGCCGGGTGAGTCGCATCGTCCATCACCAGCGAGTACTAAACCGTTGTCACGTTCACTCAGAGTGTTGAAAAGTTGCTCCTGGTGTGCCTTCCACTGCTTGATGATAACAGGACAAACGTAGGATGATACATGACGGTAAAATGTGCTCTCTGATATGCTGGCCACATTAATGAGTTTAAACATTCTAAGTGAGTTTGAAGCACAGGACCCTGTGAGAACAGAACTGACGGTTTACATGTGTACTAGTTGTAGATTACTTTTGTTTCCAGCACGGTTTTGCCGACAGCTTTTAGAACTTTCCGTCGGCTAGAAAACCTAGATTAGTTATCTGCTTTTGACTTGATAAATCAATAACCTGACAGTAGGATTGATGCCGACAGCAACAGATTTCCAACAGCCATTTTATGCCCAACAAATCGCTGGCTAAGCCACATCTGGGAGAAAGAACAAGACTCTTCTTTACACCAGTGACGTATTTTAACCATTGTCCCCACGACCTCAATTATCTCAGCGTCAGCAGGGCTTGCACAGATTCGACAGGCACCAAATAAGCTCATCAAGCAGCTCTCAGCGACGATGAACTTTCTTTCCTGGTGGCTCGACACGTTTTCGACCTTTCCTGAAGGCCTAGTGGTAAGTACATGCATTTGTTAACGTTTCCTCTATTGCAGAAAATAACGTTGGATGTGCACATATGAATAAATACGTAAATAAAGTATTTCTACCTTATAACTTTTGCCTCACTGTCGTCTTCCTCATCTTCAGAATCTTGATAAGGATTATAATCCTCATCGTCCACGTCAGGGTCTTCAAAACGAGGCTCTTCTTCGGGAAATGGTCCCGGTGACTTTCTGGCATTGTCTTCCTCTAAGCTCTGATATGAAGCATGAGTTTGAAGTAATGTCAGGGGAGGTAGATCTACAATATTGCACTGTATTCCACAATCAACATTTGTTTTTGTTCTCAGACTAACTTGCGTACCTGTGGGAAATAATTTTCAAAGAAACAGGCTTAAATTCCCACACATTTCATCTCGACTAAAACTCAAATGTATTTACCTTTACTGCGATAGGTGGGACGTCTGTAACTCAATTGAGTGCCTCTGTTGACTTTTGCCAGGGATTGTACACAGAGTACATCAACAGAAGGGTCAGTGATAGGAACAGCTGCCTCACACACCACAGCCGTCAGTTCAGATGAACTTACAGCAGAGGTGGCCGAGTCCCGAGTTTCCTGACTTGTTAATAGCAACTAATCCCCGCCGTCCTTTTTCTCCTGGGTGCGCTCAAACTCCTTTACAAGCTGTAAAGAATGAAAACAAATGCGTGGAAAATTGAACTTTCGGAGTTGAAAGATATATACCAATTTAAAAAAAGAACCGGAAACACGAAAGAAACTGACCTGTCACGTATTCCAGCAAAAAAGAATTTATGTTAGTATTATGGAGTGTACATACCCGGCTTGCAGTTACTTTGGACAGGGCCCTGCTTCGTCTTTTGGGGGTGGTGTATTCCTCGGGGGGCGCCACATCGTGGCTTTCGTCAGGAGCTTGGAGTTTACGCTTCTTACCGCTTCGTGCAGTCTCGAGCTGCTCTGGAGTGGGAGCAACTTGCCTCGAGGGAATGGCATTTGACTTGAGCACTAGTTTCGACGCAAAGCCAGCGAGTTTCATGTAGTATCCGTGATAATCTTCGGGATTGAAGTGGTCGCTGCAGATGTGTCCCGAACCTGGATTCCATGAAGTGCACTTCCTTTTTTGATACACAAAAGAAATCCATTTCCGACGAAATTTTTCTTCAGTGAGGAATTGATGCAAGGTGACCCCGCCTGCGTTGTCGCAAAACATCACTGCACAACGCTTCCCGGGTTCTTTTTTATTTTTCTCCTTACAATCAGTCATGTTACTGTTATCTTTCTCCATTGGTCTAATCTCTGTTTCAAAGACTGCTTCAGAATTACAAGGTGGAGGAATTTGGGACTCACGGACATTTGGTGATAATCTCCTATCAAAGCTCGATTTCAACCCGATGTAACATTCTTCGAGTAACAAACATTTTAATTTTGCACCAATTTCAAGACATAACATCACCTAAACGATGTGCAAATCTTCGAAAGACAGTTTCCAATGGTCTTTGCCTGGGTTTGATTTGAAATTGCCAAATATAAGCAACAATATTATTATTTCGCTTGTATTCAAACACCAAGTTGCAAACTACAGTCAAGCAACCGATGAAAATATATAGTTATGACAACGAAGTTTTCTATTTTATTTTCAATTACCAGCTGACTAATGTTCTTTTCCACAAGTTTTGTAGTTAATAATTTCCAAACTTGGTCATTTCGGTGTTCATTGTGCCGTTTGTACAGAATTTGGGACAGCTTGTTTTCCTTTGCGCAAATCATATGATCCTAAGTTCCACACCTGTGACGTATCAGTCCATGTGACCCTAAAACCGCACGTTTTTCAAAATGGCTGCCGATTTGCCGTAGAAAAAAATTCGTAATAAATTCAATTTGTAAAGTTGGATAGTAATTCCTTTTGAAAACCTGTCCTTATCAAAGAAGGAATGTAGAGAATACATAAAAAAGGACACAAATTTTAGTGTGAGTTACCCTTTAAATTGCAAAAGGAACATCGCGGGTCACAAGTCTTCCTTGTCAATAGCCGATGTAGAAACCAAAATTGAACTTATTCTAGGAAGAACGGTTATCTCCTACACCATGGAGTTAAACCTGTCGGAATTGACTATTTGTCCTCAACACTGCTCGTCTCTGGGCATTGGCTGGGGTTGAGGTTCAACCAAGTGTCAAATTCCTTCGACGATATCGAGCCATGACAGCCAGGTGCAAAAAGTCGCAAGAGCAAAACGAGGACCTGGCAAAGATTCGTGCCATTTGATATGGAAGAAACTAGGACTTTTTATTCCAGTTGGTTCAGGTATGTGTATACATAATTTCCATTACCTTTTGTACACAATAAACTGTAAAAACGTCCGATGTAACACTTTACCTTTTTGCACATTCAGTCTTTTTCAGCACAAAATGTTAGTATTCAGGTTTATTTTCAGGTCATCAGATGTGCGGAAAGCTGCTAATTAAATTACACATGAAGTTTTCGGTGTTATTTATTTATCATTATTTTTTTTTCTGTTCTTGGAACCTTAGTTTTTGCCCACCACCTCGAAAAAAAAGCTGTTACGTTGGCTAAAAGGAACTCCCATCGTACTAATAAATAGTTGGTATAGACAGACATTTTTGGTACGATTCACTCTACGTACAGGTGTTTGCCGCAACTGCAGAATTGTGCTCAGTGAAATGCAGAAAGAAAGCAAGCTGCCCACAAAAACAGACTCAATCGACGAGGAGCTCCCAAAAATAGAGTGCCTTTCTCGTGAGGAAACTAAGACATCGGTAAGTCCTATTTGGAGCTTCTCCTTATGTAAAGTCTGTGCTAAAGACGTATTATCCCTTTTAAAGGAAACTATTGAAAACTTTCCAAGTGAAGGAAAAGAAGCCTGATTCCATCTCTAAAAAGTGTGAAGTTTGTGTCTTCGCCACACCCTAAAGAGGCCTAATGCTAGGACTTTTAGGTCTACATGCACTGTAAGTTCATTCAGCGGAGTTAGCCTCATGATGTCAGGCTATCTTTACTGCCCAACAAACTCTGAGCCCTAGAAACAGCAACAGCTTAACTGGCGGTATAATAAAGACCGAAACTGACCTCACACTGTAACACCCTAAAACATGCACCTGGTAGGCATACGGCGCCGGCATTAATAAAGCGTGAATATACCGAGCAATCATATTTCTTTTTGTTCTGCGCAATAGTAGCCACGGTTCGTGCTTATTTTATGCGTGTCTGGTCCGTGTTTAATTCTCGTCAATCTTCTCCTAACTCTTAAGTATTCTTATGGAATAAACGCCTAACTGTGGACAAAAAAAAACTGCATTGGAACTTTATCATTTTTTTCAGGGGTAGGAAGTATATGTTGCTACGTGGCCAGCCCCTCTCCCCCTCACTAATTCTCCATACTTGGACCATATAGTCTGGAGGAGTTTGCTTAAACGTCTCGGGCTAAATACATTGGTGCATTTCACTATAATAGAAAAAGTACAAGTTCCCCGTAAATTGCAGTCCACATTCAAAATGCAACTTTCTCCTTTCACAATTTGCGTTCATTTTTTTTGCGCTATGTATATATTTATGTATTCGTTAACACTTTGGTGTTGAAAAATACTTTATCTAGGTCTCAACAACAAGGGTTTTGTTATAGTACATTTTACAGAAATTTTAAGCCAATAAAAATTGGAGTTCCATGTCATTAAAATACAAAAATTTTACTTCTCCTACTAGGAATTAATCTTAACCCTTCCGCTAGCTGAAAGCATGCCTTGTTCAGTGGAATATGGTTTGCCAGAGCTAGAAACTTCATTGTATTTACCATCAACCGTATTAGAAGACACTGAGACCAGTGCAACAGGAATTGAGTGCGAAAAACCTATTGAACACCTCAACAATTTCTTAAAAAGTAGAGACATTAGTCCAATTAGGTACTCTCTTGGGACACCTTGGAAAGAAGCCAGTGGACAAACGAAAAGACAACATGAACAAAAAGCTAGACAAGCAATTTCAGCAGTCCTTGTTGAAATAGCACATGATGCTGATCGTCTCTGGGAATCTATTTTGTGTTCAGAAGGAAGCCAAAATAGAGATAACTCTGTTTCCAGCGGCATAGGTAAAGAACTCATGGACACACTGGCAAACTGCTACAAAGATGCAAACGGTTGGGAAGCTTGCAGGCAGATACTGTCAATTATGGCAAATAAAGTAAGCTTGGCAACAATTCAGCAATGGATTCCAGGTCTGACTAGGCATCGTTTCATGGTCGCCAGGCAGCATGCTATACTCCATGGCAGTGGATCACCGGTGCCTATCTATACACGGACAAAGTCAGTTATACCCGAAGCAAAACTGGTCCATTTTCTAGATTTTATCACAAGCTCTCACGTTATTCAAGACGTCCCTTTCGGTGCCAGAACAATAACATTGTCCACAAATGAGGTCATCCAAGTTCCAAATGTGGGGCGCAATATTATTCCTGAGCGAATTGTTTGCCAGTACCAAGAATATTCAGCGGAGCAGAATTTTGTCCCCATGAGTCGCAGTACTCTTTTACGAATTCTACATGTATGTTCAGCTTCGACTCGAAAGTGACTTCAAGGCTTAGATTATATGTGACCTTCCACGGGAAAACGTACACTAACGAGTTCCCGTTTTCGAACGGAATTCCGTTCGCTTGCCGTTTCTCGGCCGTTCGAACGACTTGCGTATCCGTTCGAGCAGCTTGATCATCCGTTCGAACGACTTGAGTAGCCGTGCGAGCTGTTGTGGTATCCGTTCGGTTAAAATCACCACCCGTTCGAACGGGTTGCGATATCCGTTCACCAAAAATTTGCGTCTGTTCAAAAGACTTGAGCCGCTGTGCGAGCCGTTCTGGTGTCCGTTCGGTTAAAATCACCACCCGTTCGAACGGGTTGCATCATCTGTTCACCAAAAATTTGCATCCGTTCGAATGACATACGTATCCGTTCGAAAGGCCATTATGAACGGCCGTTCGAAATGTTAGACAACTCCGAAGGAAAAATCGTTTTAATTTTGTAAATGAAAGTGTCTCAGGCATAAAAAGCGTCAGAAAATATAATCTCATAATAACCTTTGTTAAAAGGTTTACAGCAGTGTTCTGAATTCACTGAATGAACGCAAACGTGAAAAACTCGAACGAAAACATTATTTCTGTCAAGCACTCACAATTTATCCATTTCCTTCCAATTGTGCCTTTATGATGTGTGTTATCCCAGCGAAGAATCTTCGTATCTTCTCTCTGTGTTGCATCTTTGGTCGTTTACGAATAAAAAAGAATTCTCGGAAGTTTTTATATACTCGCAGAATGTGTTTACGATAATGAACACTCGCCCCAGGGCCACCGCGTAATGCGTCGTTATAGCAACGTTCGAAGTTTTGCAATTTATCGACCAAAAAGGCTAAAGCACAATCAGCTGTAAACCTAGAATTATTACGATGATGGAAGACGAAGAATTACGTGCCGAATGCATAGAAGGAACAACAGAATTGTTTGTTAAAGCGAAGGGGTTACTTGAAAAGAGATGCGAATGCTCCAGAGGTCCAAAGGAAAGCCCTTGTTCATCGCAGTTTACGGAAAGAGAAGTTCTTGCGAACTTGAATAATTGTCTCGAGCTGACAACTAAAGAGCTGGACCTTGTTATTTTGGCTAACATCCAAGCTGTTACTCGTTTCGAGGAAATTGGAGAGAAAAGAAGTAGAAGCCCTCGCTGTAATTTCTTGTTTCAATCGAAGCCAATCTGTCGTGAAATGTTTCTCACTCTCTACGGTTTGAGTTACTCACGGTTTCGCCGGCTGAAAGAACACTACGAAAACCATGGCCTTTCATCCAGAACGCATGGGAACACAAAGCGGCTACCCTCAAACACTCTTCCACATACCGCAGTAGAAGATGTTAAATCGTTTCTTACGAATTACGTAGAGGAGAACGCGATTTCACTTCCTGGGAGGATTCTGGGCTATAAAGACGAAGACATAAAACTATTATCATCTCACGAAACGAAAGTGGGGGTTTGGCGCACTTTTGAAAACGCTTGCAGAGCAGCTGGACGTCAAACAGTAAGCTACTCAAAGTTTGTTGAACTGCGGCAGCAATTTTACCCAAATGTTGTGGTTGCTAAACCTATGAGTGATCTATGCGTGATATGTC
>BLFK01000771.1:169178-171678 GCA_014634185.1 Astreopora myriophthalma | reverse complement strand
CATCTTTCACAAATTCCCTATTTACTGATATCAAACTCGCGCGATATAGGAAAATAGGAATAATAAAAGTTTTAACAATTTGAATTCTTCCGATGATAGTCAAGTCTCTCCACCTCCAAATTCGCAGTTTTTCTTGAATGGAACTAATTAATTCATCAACATTTAATTTTTGTTTCACTCCAAGGTCATAGGTGAAGTACACTCCCAAAATTTTAACAACTTTTTTAATTTTTAAGTTGCTTGAAACGGCGCTGACTTGTTGTGGAGTATAAGCGCAATTACCTAAAAGCATTATTTCTGATTTGTCGTGGTTGATCTTCAGGCCTGAACAACTTCCGTAATCTTGTATAAGCTTAAGAAAGTTCACAACAGAACGATTGTCCTTCAAGAAACCAGTTAGGTCATCCGCGAAAAGGCTCAATTTGATCTCTTCATTATTTACCTTAATACCACAAATGTCTTCACTATTACGTATACTAATACAAAGAATTTCTAGCACTATGATAAACAAGTAAGCAGAGAGGGGGTCTCCTTGTCTTACTCCCCTATCAACTGGAAAGGGCTGGGTAGAAAAACCATTGTTTATGACACAGCTTGAAATATTGTTGTAAAATGTATAAATCCATTTCAAAAATGATGGGCCAAAACCAAAAGAAGTTAGAGCACGAAATAAAAAATCTCTACTGACAGTATCGAAGGCTTTTAAAAATCTATACTAATCATTCTCCCCTCAAGATTATACCTTTCTGAGAATTCCATGACATCTTCTATCGTTCTGACTGCGTCGAAAATAGTTCTTCCCTTGACATATGCACATTGATTATAATGTATGATATTTGGTAGGACATTTTCCAATCTTTTAGCAATAGCTTTTGACCCTATTTTAACGTCCACATTGATAAGTGAAATTGGTCTCCAGTTCGACAAATTCCGTTTGTCTTTATCCTTATTATTTTCAAATAGCTGAAGACTCTTGTAACACTCGTCAACTGTTAATTTTCCCTCACAAATTCGGTAGTGTTCATCTCTTCGTTGAATAAATTTTGATCATTTGATTTTCTATCTTTCAGACAGATGACGTGGAAGTTCTCCATCCCTATGATCAGTTTTTGGCCGAACAAAGTGAGCGAGAGATGGGGTGGAAAAGACAGCGGGATGCTAAGAAAGCAGCCAAGGTAGCTTCCACAGCAGCCGTTGCACCAGTAGCACCAGTACCAGCACCACTGACATCGGGCGTCCAAGATCAGGTTTCAGTCCTTCAGCAACGGCTCACCGCCAAAGAAGATGAATGCCATGACCTTAAAAAGCAGCTGGAAAGATTCTGAGTAACCAGCAGCAAATGCAGGAAGATTTTGTTAAGGTAAAATGTTTATATAATTATGCAGGACATTTTAGTTTGAAATTTGAATGCATAATAAGCCAGACATAAGTTCCGATTGTCGAATATTTCCAAAGGCTTAATTTCAAATGTGTGTTAGGATGCGTCCACTCGGCTAAAATTTTTGATTAATAATAATTGATTGGCTTACCGTATTTTGCGAAACGAAACGAAACAAAACGAAATGAAACGAATGAAGGGTAAAATAATGATATCAAATGAGCTCATGGTTCGGCGCGCGTTGTGATGTAAGCAAAATTGAAGAATAAACACTGGAAGTGCAGAGTTTTGAATAAACGCCAGAAGTGCAGAGCTCAGAAATGCCCCGTTTCGCAAATTACAGACCTGTACTTTGTGAAACGAGCTCTTTTTAGATCACAGCAAACTTTTACCCGCTTCATTATATTCGTAAACGCTTTTCGTAAATATTCCTCATTGCAGTGATGAATTCTGAACAAAAAATGGCGAGCCAAGAGGTCAGAAATGCCCCGTGTCTGTAATTTGTGAAACGGCACATTTCTGACCTCTGCACTTCCAGTGTTTATTCTTCAATTTTGTTTACATCGCAACGCGCGCCGAACCACGATCTTATTTGATATCATTATTTTACCCTTCATTTGTTTTCATTTCGTTTCACAAAATACAGTAAGCCTAATTGATTTACATTGAACTTCTAATGCTCAATTTTGAGTAAGTGAGCGATATCAAAAGTTTTGAACAAGTTATTGTCATTGGTGTTTAAGATTGGAGCGTGCGTTCATTCGGTTTCGAGTCTTGAACAATAGGTGATGGTTTTTTAAGCTTTTATGTTTTGTTTAGAAGTGCATATTTGGCCGTCTTGGAGTTTTTGGTAAAAGGATTGTCAATCTACTCAAACTCGTGTAGTGTGAAACTCTAACAGTGTAATACATTTCTTAACCCAGATGCTGGAGACAATACAAGCTTCCGTAGTCAACATGGAAGATAGGTTGTTGCAGAAAATACAGGCCTCCGTGTCCAAGGTCGAGACGAACCTTCAGCGACACATCGACTTGCTGGAGCCGGGACAAGAAGTGGGTAACTTCATGACGGTAAGAAAATTATGTTCAATCACCCCCCCCCCCCAAAAAAAAAAAAAAAAAA
>BLFK01000771.1:168013-169126 GCA_014634185.1 Astreopora myriophthalma | reverse complement strand
ATCTTGACAGCGGCGTTTTTTTTTTTTCAACAGATCGATACTGCAGTCAACAACGAGTCCTTAAGTGACATCCCAGATATCTTGGATTCTACTGCAAACCAGCCAGACCTGTCCACAATAAACATAGACGAACTACACAAACTTTGCGACGAAGAACTATCTATCTATCAACGAAAGCAACAACCAGTACGCAACAGGACGTCGGTGTGGAGCTGATTGGAAAATGCGTTACCCCGTCGAAGATAAAACATGTTCAGGAGACCCTGAGAAGAGAGAGAGAACGGCACCTCTGCGCCCTGAAGCTCATGCCATCTTTCTTCAGTAGAGAAGAGCTAGCCTCCAGCAACACAGACGGAACGTATGACAAAAAATGCCTCGACAGCACCAAATTAAACTCGTTAAAATTGTTAGTTTTTACAAAGTTCCCAGCAAGTACAAACGATGAAAAAGACAGGGCCTGGAGGTTCATCAAAGAGAAAATTAATAGCAAGTGTCGCGCTATTCGCAAAAGTTTAGTTACAGACTCATCTCCTGTGCGTTCAGTGTAATATCATGTACAAACTTTTTTCTCATGACAGGGTCGAAAATCTTCCTAACTTATGTAATATTATGCTTTACTAGATTAAAATTCACAATTCTTTGTTTTAAAACTGATTTCGGTACAGTAATGTGCAAAAGTAATGAGAGCGAATTTCGGCCAATTTCGACGAAATTTCAAGAAATTGTGCAATATTTCGATGGCGGCGAATTTTCGGCGATATTTCGATGAAAAGTCAACGCAACCATTGTTCCGATATTATAGCCATTTCATGCAAACGCGCGAAATTTCGCATGTTATTTCGTTGGAAATTTCGTCCTGGAAAGTAAAATTTCGGGCAACATTTCGAGTGGGGGAGCGAAATTTCGTGCAGCATTTCGTTTGGCTGGCGGAAATTTCATATGAGATCTTGCTAATTACTCGTCGCTAAGGTTTTGGACTTTACAGTTTCATGGCACGATATTTCTATCGGCATTTGGCAAACTGTATGCTTATCTGTATATCTGCTTAAACTGTATGCTTATCTGTATAAAGAGGTGCCGTTCTCTCATTCCGAGACACGGTCACAGGAAAGT
>BLFK01000771.1:150513-155513 GCA_014634185.1 Astreopora myriophthalma | reverse complement strand
ATGATTGATTCATATAGTTGGATAACCAACAAAAAAGGCTCCTTTAGGAGCCACCAAAGGTAATAAAAGTCATGACCAACAACAGAACATTATGCCAATATACATTTTAATGACTCAGACACAACTTTAAAGTTTTGGGAATTCAATATTAGGCTGATTTAGCAAGAGAACGGGAACGTCATTTGACGACAGGAAAGTGTGCGAAAGGACTTAAGTCGACTTCCGGTGCCCCATTTGGTGCTCAACCATTGGTCAAGCCAGTTGTTTGATTTGTGTGCGCCGTCATCAACTGACGTTCCCATTCTGTTGCTAAATCAGCCTATTTAACTCAAGGTGGAAAAGCTACTTTTTTCCCATGTAAGTAGATTAAAACTTGTGCATGATGAAGGTAAAAGTATAATAAGTTTGGTGCTTATTATCCTACGGGTCAAAGTTACATTCAGTTTAAAATTTTGTAATCTCGGTTGTTTCTCAAATTCCTTTGTCTCCTGTCTCTTATTAAATCTTTTTATTCATGAATATTCAGGAAAATAACCAACTTATGTTTAAAAATGTTAACCTGAATATTATAATTTTGACTTATGATATATTTTAATCTTTTTCAACTGTCTCAAAAGGAAAATTAAGGAAAAAATTAGGGGAAAAAACTTTATATTCTATCAATTGAGGTTTATGTAGACTGCAGTTCTTGAGAGGACTCTATTCATTCACATTGTCCCCTTTTATGGCCTCGTCGTGGTTTTCCGCATTTTGAACAATGGGGAGCTCTTCTGCGTGTTACTGCCCTCTCATTTGGTGGATGAAGTTCTTCCTCTGTCACAGCAAATCAAAGACAATGCAGAAATATTAGAAACTTATTTGTTTAATCTCAGTTCTGTTCCTACATGTATACGTAGAGATACATTGCCAACATTGTATGCAGAGGTTCAGGAACTTCATCCTTAAGTTCTTCGGCCATTGACTTCAGGTCTGCCTTTGAGGTAGTCGTTAGAGTTTCAAAGATATCTGCAACATAATCTAACAAAAAAACAAACAAGCATATAATGCAAATTCCCTAATAGAGAGAGTCTGATTGAACTTATTCATGTAGAGACTGATCAATAACTACCATAATTTGCTGAGACTTCAGCTTCCCTAACTGTAGCCTCTCCTTCCTTGAATTTAGGGTAAGTCACATAAAGCACAGGCCTCCCTTGACCATCAGTTTTGCTGTCTCTATTCAGATTATAATTAAAATGCAGTGCCGCTAGTATTGTTCTGTAAAATAAAAGAGAGAGAAAGAGAGTAAAGTCCAGTATGATCAGATATCTCATTACTAGGAATGTGAATTATAAGTCAGTTACACCATGACAATATAACAAATATTTATGCACTTGTACCTGCTAAGTAATCCAAGATAAGAGAAAGCAAACATCTTTGGGGCAAACTGATTCACTACTGAATGATAACCCTCAAGGGCACTTGTCTGCTCTACAGAAGATGCCTGTTTGATAGCCTTGATGAGGCTTTTCTTTCCTAGTTCAGTGCATAGCTTCTCATATGCCTCTGATGCTAAAACATAAGATAAAATGAATAAAGTAGTTACTTGCAGTGCCAGTACCGAAAACAGGTTTTGATTGGTTTGTTTTTGGAATAACATAACAACAGTACATTGCAACATTTTTTTGTACCTTTCCTCATCCAAACACGAGGGGTAGCAATTTCACCATGGGCACAAACATTGAATAGCCGATTGGGCAAATTTCTGTGTTTGTTGATCACATGAGACAGAAATGCCTGGAATTTTGCCAGTTTAAGTTCTCCAAGATGCTCTTGAGTTGAGGTGACTGCCCAGTAAAAGTGACGTACACAGGCTTTCCGCCATCTTCCAATAATTTCACATCCCTTTTCCTTACTGAGTTTTGTCAGCACCTTCTGAATTTCTGAAAGATACGTACATTACTGGTCAAAATTGTTTTCAGGGTACAATTTATTACCCAGGCTGAATCTCAGTTTCCCTGATCTCCTAGCCCTAATTCATAAATAATATTATTATTTGGGCTAGGAGACAAAGGACATGTGAATAAACCTAGGTAAAAATATTAACCTGAATTTAATTTTGACTTAAAACATACATAGGAGTATTCTCACCAAGTTTCTGATTTATTATTTGCTTTATTTAGAAAAGAAAATGTCCACCCTTAAGACTCTAAAACAAAGAATTTTTTTATTGTAAGTCCACAGACTACAAGAGAAATTAACCAGTAATAATCAAACTGTTCATAGCAATTGGATGATAAGAGATACATTTTTTTTTCTGTTTACTGGCATGTGGTCATTGATTCAGTATAATGCTTACTTTTTGCAATATGCCACAAGTCGAAGAAATGTTTCACAACTGGTTTTCCCAGCTCACTACACTTTGCAGCACAGTCTTCCCTCATCCATTTTGCGATTGACGTATGGCGGTCAGATATAAATGATTTGATGATCATCCCAGTCCCCAGAAGGAATGTAAAAGCCTTTTGGAATGCCAGAAACTCCATACCTGAACTGTTACCCGCCTGGTTAGCCTGAAAGTATTAAAGGAGAAAAAATATGCCATCTAAACAATGGTCAAGATCAAACACTAAAAATATCCCCAGGTTGATTGTAGAATTTTTTAGCATAGGATCATGCAAGGCATTGCACAGTTATCATAGACATTTTAACCTTGGGTAGATGAAATTGACAAGAAAGTAATCAAAATTCTACAGTAAAGAATCTTTATTGTCAAGATTAAAAACTCCAATTTTAAATGTTTAAGGAAGAAAATTATATAAAACTATCCAAGGCAAATACATGAAAATGCAGTTTTTGGAAACAGCAACAAAATATCCAATTCACATAGTGGGGTAAAATTTGATGTCCAAATATCGAATTGACCATAAGTGTCGATCAAACGAATGGAAGGCAAAGTAACATACATACTTGCACAAGGACTATATGGATGATGAGTCCTATAGTACAACAGAACATTGTGTAAGTGCCGTATTTGGCTGAGTGGCCCACACTATCGTGACGTCCATCTCCAGCCAATACCACCTCTTTGTTTTTCAACTGTTCCAATAATCTGCTTTGATATTTTTTCCAGAATGCCACAATAGATGGTATGAGGAGATGTCTCTGGTGATAGTAGTACGTCGGCTCATGAAAAGCCAACACACCCATGTGCCGAAACACCAAGAGCACCTTTCTGATAGAGGCTCCAGCACACAGAACAGCAAAACTCAGCAACAGATTTCCAGCTGGAAACCTCCCCATCAGATCAGGTTGGCTTTTCCAGGTGTATGTCTCACCACACTTGCTGCACTCAGTTACAATGTTCAGCATTGTTCCAGTCTGGGTAACAGCCACCTTAGGGTTTGGGAAGAGGCACAAGTGACAGAACTGGAACAGCAGCATCAATTTTGAGAGAAACACTATTTCCTTTGGCTCCTCCAGTACATTTTTGCCTTTTAGGTCAAGTCTAAAAAAGATAGTAAATAAAGAAGACTAGTTGAAAGGATTATTACACTTACTGTTGTTGACCATGTGAAATCTTGCCTTTAAATTAGTTTTTATAATAGTTCTGGGCACCACTCAGTGTAACAAAGTGAAAGAACAGTATTATTTGTTAACCTTGGGTTGTCATGAGTCTTTTCACTGTCGTCTTTGTTTTTCAGTTTTTGCTACTCCCTGTCAATCTTCTCAGGGGTCCATGTGGGGTCCTCATTATCGTTGCTGTTTTCTTCCTCATCTTCATCATTTAACTCCATATCCTCCTCAGTTTCCTCTTCACACTCGGCATTGTCAGCAACCACTTCTGGGTCAGTTTGGACAGCTGAATCATAATAACAGGAAATTACTACTACCTCAACTTAAAAAAATTGTTGGTAAAACTATCCAATGATGATTGTTGTTAATCTTACTGTGCAATTGAAGAGAAAGTTTCCTGAGTATTTATATATACTTTATAAGCTTGAAACATTATTTTAGACTTGAAATGGTTATTGGTAATCCACAATGTTGTCACTTGTTTTCAAAACCACTACCTAATATTATTGTAACAGGTAAGCAGTCTTACCTGTATCAACCATCAGCAGCCTATTTTGTCCATGAATTTGTTTGAATGTTTTCACCCAATGATCTTGGTTGGTGGTCAGTTTTCTGTTCAGCCTAGTTACTTTTCCTTTCAATTGACTTATTTCACTTTTGAGGGTATTGCATGTTGCACATTGTTCATTTGTCTAAAAAAGAAAAAAAGAAGAAAAGACAAGAAAAATAAGCTTGCACAATTATTTTCTAATTGAAAGCTCACGCCAAAAGTGTTCTTTTTAATAACACTGTACCTACCTCTACTTGATCAATCTCCAGCTCAACATCCTCTTGAACCACCGCCTCAACATTCTCTTTAACTTCCAGCTCAACATCTTTATCGTTCGCCTGATCACCTTCTGCAACTTCCACCTCAACATCTTCATCGTTCGTCTGATCACCTTCTGCAACTTCCACCTCAACATCTTCATCGTCCACCTGATCACCTTCTATTTCCACCTCAACGTCTTCATCCTCCACCTCAGAATTTGTCTCATTTTGTATATTTTGGTCGTGTTCTTCCAAGATTTCCTTTACAAGCTGCCAAGACAACAAAATAAATTAAGAAAAAAACCGATCGGTTTGATACATATTCGAGCAGTGAAACTGAACACAATTTTCTATTTGACAGACAGTGAACACAGAAATAAAATATAAACGAAAACAGCAAACAGTAACTGAGCTTATAGAATGCATAAATCAGACTAAGTCCATTTTTGGTCGTTTACAGAAAAGACTCGTGTGTAATACTTAAAGTTGTTGTAAAATTTTTTGGGAGGGAAGTTCGGAGTACTGTCAAATGTCAAAGTAACAGAAAAATAATCTCTCAAAAAATAGAGAGCCAAATTTCTTTGTAGCTCCACTTTTTCTAAATTTTACGCTTGAGTGGAAATTAATGTCTGGAA
>BLFK01000771.1:111668-143613 GCA_014634185.1 Astreopora myriophthalma | reverse complement strand
AATAGGCCATTTTACAGTTGTTTGCTCAGTGACCTGGCCTATGGATGGCAGCGAGGCTACCGGTGACCTTGTATTGATACAAACCGCGCTGCTTTTATCATGCAAAACGTGTTGTTGTAATGGAAACTAGTCGTCATTTACATAAGAAAAGCAAAGGGGTTTGTATCAAAACAAGGACACCGGTAGCCTCATTTCCATTCGCAGGCCAGGTGACACAGCCACAACTGTAAAATGGTCTATTGGTGCAAAACTGTGGAATGAGATATTAACTAAGCTCCGAACACGACCAAAACTCATCTTTAAAAGGAAAATTCGTATGATCTTGTTCAATATATTAGAATCTGAAGACTCCTACGAAGACTTAGAATCCATAATCTCAAAAGTTAGAAAATACTCTTAGTAGCTATCACCTTTGTCTTGCCTATCTTATCTTATTCATTTTTGTCTTATTTATCCACCTCTCACAGTATACTGTGTTGCCAACTTGAATTAATTACATAGTTGTTTCTGTAGACTTAATCTGTTTTCGTACTTACTTTCATACTTATTTATTTATCTGTAGTTTTTACTGTGTATTTTCCTCTTCTTTTACTGATTATCCTGGCCGGTCTCGATTAGCACTGCTATCTGCTGAGCAAGGGGAATAAGGATTCATTGTCAAATAATAAAATGTTGTTATTGTCGTTGTTGTTGTTGGATCATCAGTGTGTCACACAATATATGTAAGAAAAGGGGGAACTCCTGGGTAAAAATGAAGTTATTTTGGATGTTTGGCCTTGGAACTGTTTCAATTTTTGATAACTTTATTTACTAATAGTTTCTTACAGCTCAGATATTTTACCTGAAAGACGACCAAAAAATGCAAGTGGAACGCCACCATCTTGAAGAAAAATGAGCCGCGTTACATGGGTCAGCAGTAAGTTATGACATAGAATCGTCAAAGCATTTTCGCGGGTTATATGAAAATAAACACGCAGCTAGAATCATCTAAAACATTGTTTGCTCTCGCTATTTCAAATTTCGCCCTTTGACCAGCTAATCGATTTCAACTAAGATGGTGAGCTGTTGTGTACCTGGTTGTAAGAATCATTCAGAGAAGACAAAGAAGGCCAGAGACAAGGTCACTTACCACAGTATCCCACAGGACCACGAATGCATGGCTGGAACGAATAAGGCGGAAAAATATGCCTCCCCTTCGAGTACAGCTATGTTTGCAGCGACCATTTCGAGCCGAGCTGTTTAGTTACCGACCTCTGATCACAGTTAATGGGGGGAAAGCCAAAGGTAGACTTGACGGACCATGCTATACTGTCCCGGTTTTCTTATGGGCCACAAACGAAGAAACCACGGTTATTGAGTGAACGTCGCTTTGAACGTGAACACCATCAAGAAGTGAGTTCTTTACTCTTTCAGTATGCCATAATTTACATTGATTTCACTTTATATACCTGTCTAATTTAGATATTGTTTACAATTCTGATTTACAGGCGGACTTTTCCATCGCACACGGGAATCATCCCGATATGATATTTGTTTGTTTACATAAAAATCATACGACCTCAGGGCAAATCATAGCCTGCGAATGCAGCCGTCGCTCATTGCAACCACCTGTCACGTTTGCCAGGAGAAAACATTACCGGCGTTGTAATCACTCTCTAGTCTAAGTGTACTTATTCCTTGCAGCTATTACAGATATTAACCAAAATATTGGGTATTTAAACTGATTACGATTGTAGTTTACTCTCGTTCATAACGAAATAGCATTGCATTTTTAATTCGATAATTTTGTAGAAGGGAGGGAGTTCATTTCATATCTCTTTTTTTAACTAAAGCAGTCTTTTGGTTTCGTTGTCATGAATGACAGCCACACAATAAAGTGAAGGAACATATGTTTGGTGTGGAAAGTTGTACCTTCCATTCAAGACTTGAATACTTGATCCCATTTGTTTAATGGAAAAGAAACCCTTTTTAGTATCTTTGTACTTGAATTCATTTTTTCAGGCTATTGAAGAACTACTGGCTGAAAGACAGGGCACATCTTCAGAAGAACCAGAAGTGACTTCTTCGATGCAACCATGTCATGCTCCCTCCCCTGTAAGCCCAGGATTGCATGACATTGGAACCCAGTGCTGCTTTGACCCCATTACTCAGAGAAGTGTGGTGGTTCAAACCGATAGGTACAAAGCTAAATTACCTGAGCAGAAGAATCCAGACCCTCATGCTTCCTTCCCTGAGCCATGCGCTCCAATGCATGCAAGGTCGGATAAGGTTTTGCATGACCATAGTCATGCAATGAGGGCACCCCCAGACATAGTGTTTCTTACCTTTGATTCTGACAGTTTCACCATACCCTTACCTTTACTGGAACATGTTGAAAATGTTGCTGCTGATGGTGATGAGAGTGATGTGGATGCTGACGTTGATGAAGACGATGAACACCTGGATCCCCTCTGGCAGATACCTGATGATGAACTACTCAGTGATGATGACATGGTGTCACCGGAAGAACTAGATGGGTGTTCTCCTGACGGAGAGAAAAAATACCTAGTGTTCGAGTCATGTCTTGACAAGCTGTTAAAGCATTGTCCAAAATGTAGTGATGTCGTAATCCAGCAGGTGAGAAAGACTGTTGGAAGCATGCTATCTGTTACATTAACCTGCCACAATGGCCATATAGAGCAATGGCAATCTCAGCCAATAGTAAAAAAGAAACCACTGGGAAATTTATTACTGGCAGCTTCTATACTATTTACTGGCAACACCTTTTCCAGTATAAGTCGGCTTGCCTCATGCCTAAACCTTCAATTTTTCAGTGAGAGTGTTTTTTATGACACTCAATTGAAATACTTGTTTCCTGTTATCAACAAGGCATGGGAGGATGAAAGCAGGAATCAGATTGACAAGCTTTCTTCCAAGGAAGTTGTCAATCTCGATGGTGATGGCAGATGTGACAGCTCTGGCCATTGTGCAAAATATGGTGCCTACACCCTTATGGACGAAGATACCGGAAATGTTGTCGCTTTCGAAGTCGTTCAACTATTGGAAGTGACATCATCAAATGCCATGGAGAAGAAGGATTCTCCAGATGCATTGAGCTATTGGAAGGCAAGGGCGTGAAGATCACCAGGGTTGCAACAGACCGCCAAGTGTCCATCAGCAGTTGCATGGCCAAGGATTACCCTCACATCAATCATCAATATGATGTTTGGCACCTTTCAAAGTGGGTGGTCTAAAAACTTACAAATAAGGCCAAGCAAAAGAGTTGTGAGGACTTGGCCCCATGGATACAGTCAGTTTCCAATCACCTATGGTGGTCTAATGCAACCTGCAATGGTAGTGTGCAGATTTTACGTGAAAAGTGGAAGTCAGTGTTGGATCATTTTCAAACAAGCACAAATGGACAGGGAAAACCCATTTTCATCGGTGCTGTCAGAGGCACATTTCATCCTCTGAAGCTAAGAAAGTCTGTTGGCTCGAGCCAGGCACACAAGCTCACTTAGCTTTAGAGGAGGTGGTTTTGAATACCAAGCTTCTCAAGGATCTGGCAAAGCTAACTGACTTCTGTCACACTGGCAAATTTGAGGTCTACCACTCAATGATGCTCAAGTACTGCTCTAAACAGGAGCATTATTCACACAGGGGGATGGTTGCCAGGACTCAGCTTGCTGCTATTGACAATAATGCAAATACTGGGTGCAGTCAAGCACTAGTTCAGTCAGGTGAACATGCGGGTGAGGCACGCTACAAACTTTGCTTTCCGAAAGCAAAAAAGTGATGGGTTGTAAAGCCAGTCAGTGAGCCAAAATCGTACAGTTTTAGACAGGTTTGCTTTCAGAAGTTATCAAGCATGTGGAGCAAGGGGGTGCAGTTGCCCAGCCAGTGCCTGTTCAGTTACCGAAGAACATTGCCTCGAAGCCAGCACCAGAAAAGGCAGATGCAATTCAACAACAGCATTCACGATTTGATAGATAAATAATCCAACACCGACACTGTTCCTGTGATAATGCAACTACAGAAATGGAAGCCCTCGAGAAGCCACCCTGCATTGCACTCAGCAAGAAAAATCCTGTAGGTTGAATGTCCTCCCTGGCACTCAACATTGCACTCTACGGGTAAAACAAACAAAAACGGCTCCTTTAGGAGCCACCGTGTGTAATAAAAGTCATGACCAATATTATAATATAGTATTACTGGCTACACCAGTAACTTCTAGCACAAGGTGTTTTACTTGTAAACTGCTGTCACTTTCAAAATGGAAGATAATTTGGAGAATCTACATATTGATCACCAGATCACTGTTCTGGTTTGGATTAATTTTAGCCAAAACAGTCTCCTACCATAGCAACATGAAAATTAGAACTAAATCTTTTTATATCAAATGAACTGAACATCTACTAATTTATTTCAGTTTCAAAACGTTTCAGTGTTTGATCATTCATCCGCATAATAGCAGCCTTCAAATGCAAACTTTTCCTCTGGCCCAGGTGGAGGATAGAAGCTCCTAATACACATAACCGCACAGGATGGCAGGACAGCCCTGATTTCTTTTCCTAAAATTCCCCAGCACCAGCTGGCCAACTGCCTGTAAGCAATGTGTCTGAAAAGTTTGTGTTCTGGCCCTTCATAAGGATCTTTATATTGCTGTTTATACTGAAACCACGCTGTCTGTAGAACCCATCTACAAATACATACTAGATAAAACCCAGGGTGCTGGGTAATGCATGTGGGTTCTTCATCGCATTCACCACAAGTAACAGCCTCAGTCAGCTTACGTTTTACTTGCTCCATTTCTTGGCAACATTTGGGAGCCTCGACTCTTCCCATTATCTGGCAATTCTCACATGTACACCTAATTATAAAAACCAAAACTGAATTTGTCCCATACAAGCTCTGAAATATCATGTTCACTACATAACATGTAAACAACATACAAGCGATTACTTGAATTGCAGAGAAAAGGAAGGATGTCACTCTTGAGAAAATGAAGGCTTTTTTTGGACTAAACATTGCAATGGGAATTGTCAAATTGCCAGAGTGTAAAATGTACTGGCAGCAGAAGTGGCTGACCGATGTGCCCTCCTTTGGTCAAGGCATGTCCAGGAATTGCTTTCGCCAAATGTTGCGCTATTTGCATGTCTCAGATGACTCTGCCATCGTTACTGCCTGCCAACCGGGGTATGGCAAGTTGCACAAAATAAAGCCACTGTTGGAACTGCTTCTTCCAAATTTTGAAAGAGCTTATAACCTTCACAAGAACATCTCTATTGGTGAGTGTATGATTCCTTGGAGGGGGCATCTCTCCTTCCAGCAATTTATCGCCGACAAGCCAATCCGTTTTGGCATCAAAGTCTGGGTCTTAGCAGATTCAGAAAGTAAATATATTTATAGGCAACAATTGTACACTGGAAGAAACCCGGGGCAAAGGGCAGAGGTGAGGTTACAGGGTTTTGGCCATCATTTGTATACTGATAATTCTTACTCTAGTGTGGATCTTTATCAGTATTTATTTGAGAAAAAAATTTATGCCTGTGGGAGCATCAAGGGTTCAAGGAAGCATTTCCCAAAAGAAATTGTTTCCGAAGGAACCAGGGGCTTGGCCAAGGGTACATTTCAATGGCGGATCTGTGGGCCACTTCTTGCTGTTGCTTGGCTAGACAATAAAGCTGTTTACTTCTTGTCTACCATTAACCCCCGCCCCCCCGGAATTTCCACAGCAAGCAAATGCTGAGGCAAGGGCTGTTAGGCGTAGAGGGGCTCGAGAGGGAGGGGAAAGTGGAAATGTGCCTTGTCCACGACTTTTGAAAGATTACAATAGTTACATGGGTGGGGTTGATCAAGCTGATCAGATGCTCCAGTACTACAGTTGTATCTGGAAAACATTGAAATGGTACCGCAGAATTCTTTTGCATGAGGTGGAGGTTGCAATTCATAATGCCTTCATCATTGAATGCCATGAACGGGAGGGAACAGCCACAGCTGGAACGGTTGCCTTGGAATTCAGGTATGAGTTGGCTGAGGGTCTGATAGGGGACTCTCGCACCCAACCAAAGGCCCATAATGCACCAAGAAATGAGGAGTTACGACTTTGGAATGTGGGTGCACATATTCCAGAAATACTCACAACTAGGGCGAAATGTGTTGTTTGTCGCTAAAGCATCAGAAACAGTCACAAAAATGAATTTAAAGACACTCCAAAGGATAGGTCACCGCCAGTTGCTTATGTGCCATGCCCAAGCTTATTCTGCAGTGTGTGTAATGCATTTCTGTGCATACAAAAGGATCACAACTGCTGGAAAGATTACCATTCCAAAGTTGAGTATTGGAGCTAAACTAAGTTTGTAGTTACTTTTATCTGGCATTTTGAACATTGGGGTGTTGTTACTAGCTTTTACAGTAGAAAAAAAGAATTTTTAATGATTAAAATAGGTTTTATTAATTTTATTAATATTTTATTGAAGTTCATGATTATATGGCATTGTGAAAACTGATGTATTATTAAAGAGAAACGTTTAAAGTTTAATTAGGTATCTCATTTGCCTTGGTATGTTGAGTATTAGGCAAAGTTATAAACATTTATTGGGGTCAACCTCTGATAGTCCTAAACTCCTCCTCAGGACCCTTGGAATGTAAGAGTTAAACCATGCAATAAATTCTTCAAATGCCACAGTGCTGTCGTTGAAAAGTCTGCTACTGTGCTACGGGAGATTAGATTAGCAAATTCAAGGTTGAAAAACACGGCAGTATCCTTTTTTAAATTTAGGTTCTTTCTGTCGTAGCTAGTTTTTGTTTCTACATGCACTGCTTTCAGCCAGATGCAGTCCTGCGACTGCAGCTTTATTTGTGATATACGCAAGCAATTCTGCATGTGTTGTGCACGTGCCTTGTTTGTTTAGCTTATGTGTACTTAGTCTGTCATTTTTAGTATTACATTGTCTTACAATGCTTTCCTAACCATACTTTTCGGTAACTGTGCTCACTCTGTTGGTGGCTCCTCCTAAAATGTTCCACAGTTAATATAGGATTTAATGGAGTCGAAACTAATTGTGGAATTGCGTGCATTTTAGGCATCCTACTGATAAACAGTTACTGCGTTCACATATTTTGATTAGCAACAATCAAATGCAATCTGTCCTCTTTCAATCAATGTAATTGAAGGGGTGCAAGGAATAAGGCTCTAAGTGACTTTTGATGTAAGGACAAATTCTCGTTTTCTTATACAAGTGGATACAAAAACAATTTGGAAGGAGAATCTAACAATTTATCAGAAGTCAATTAGGGCTTTTTTCCAGGCACCCCTTCAATTGTTTATTGTGTTCATCTCAGTATTTAAAAAAGCTACATTTCTTGCTGCATCAAGTTCATTTTTCAATCCTTCAATCTTATGCAAACCCATACTTAAATTGGATGTGGCTATTTTATCAAGTTTTTTATTCAATTCTCTGTCCATTTTGCCTTTACTGACTGCATCATCATTATGAATCACAGCGTGCTTGTTCATGTTTAGGTTTTCATCAGCCATTCCATTTGGGTAGTTAAATGAGCTTCATGAAAAGACAACGTAACAGCATCTTGATTGTCAAATGGGGCTTTTAAAATTTTGATGTAATTTCCACCCATATCCAAATCACTGGTGATAACTTTCTTTTTTTTTTTTATGTAACTCATCTTCAACATACTTTTTAGTAGTAGCAAAATTACCACCAGATGAAGACTCAATTGCTTTCAAGTTTTTTATCTCCCAATTTTATCTAAGAATTTTGTTGCTTTATCGCTTATTTATGGAAAAGTGTTTTTTTACAAATCTATTTATTTAACTTTCGCCAAGGCAATGCCTTTCGCAGGGTCACCGCAACAGCGTGAAGCCAATTACTGCGGGCCCGTACAAGGTCGGACCACAACACCGGGTACAGCTTGCCCTACATCATTCTTGTACATCATCTTAGCTTGCCCTAAATCATTCTTATTAACAGCATAACCAGAATTGACTTGATCCGCTACATTTTTGATAGAGTGAAATTTCATGTCAAGATGATTAGTACTAGTCTTCTGCAATTATTTTTGGTCACAACACTCAATACTTGGTGTATTTTTTACATTGGTAAACACAGAACTGATATTTTTATCTCTTTTCGATTCATGTCTACATGTAGGTTGGATTGTATAACTTCCAGGTGCAATGTGGGCTAGACATGGGTCTTATCGCTCCACACTCTCTTTCCTTTGCATCACTCTCTGCTGGACCAACCAACCATTCCTGAATGGGAGAGTAAAGAAACTACAAATGAACAAAATTGCCTGGAAAATGCGAAGTAGCTTGCGATTAAAGATTACGCAGTTGACAATAATGTAGATACATTTGCAGTGACAGAGACATGGCTATACAATAATGAAAACTGTAATTTTTCCATTGCTGAAGTTTGTCCTACTGGATACTGCTTCTACCATGTTCCAAAGAAATACTCACGAGGGAGAGAAGTTGGTCTCCTAATAAAGAAACACATGAAAGTTTCTAAACAAACCCAAAGAAAATTCAGCTCCTTTGAATACTTGGATATCATTATGACATGCTCCACTGGGACTACAAGAATTGTTACCATCTACAGACCACCTCCATCTAAGGCAAAGGCAAATGGTGCCCGCTTCTTTGAAGAGCTCTGCATCCTGATCATAACTAGGGCCACAGACGAGTTGGTTACTAGCATTGAAATACGGGATCCAATGCTATCTGATCACTCTGCTGTGCACTGCAAGCTTCACCTAAAAAAACTTCTGAGAATTCAGAGAATGTATCAGATCCAAAAAATACTTTTCAAAGCAGTCGGCAAGCTGCTAAATCACAAAGCAGAACTAGAAGAACCAGAGATAGAAGAAAGATAGACGACCTCCTAAAGGAAGACATCATAGCACAAGTTGAAGACCCTACCACGGTTGCAAGTCCTGTTGTTGTGGCACCAAAGCCCTCTGGTGAGATAAGACTTGGTGTGGACATGCGCTGTGCTAATGAGGCTATTGTCCGTGAAAGGCTTCCTATCCCCACAGTTGATGAAGTGAGTAAAGAGCTAAATGTTCAGGATGAGGAATACATAGCCTTGAGGATCAAGGAAATAAAAGAAGCCTCATTGCAAGACAAATAATTGAAAGTTGTTTGTGAGTGTCTGTAGAAGGATGACTGGACTGAGGCACCTACAGCCTTTGTGATGGTGTGGAATAAGTTCACTTTTGTTCGCCTGGTCGTGCTATGTGGACCTAGAATTGTCATCCAAGGAACCCTGTGGAAGAGAGTCCTTGATCTGGCTCATTGAAGGCCACCAGGGGATTAAACGTAAAGAGCATTCAATGTCTAAGGTTTGGTGGCCCAGCACTGACCAGCAGGTGGAGAGGAAATGTAGGGAGTGTCTTGGATGTTAGGTGGTTACCAAACATATTCCGCCCCCAACAATCAAACCCACAAGACTACCCGACACAGCATGGCAGGAAGTAGCCCTGGATTTGCTTGGACAGTTGCCTGGAGGAGAATACAGAACCTGAGCAACAAACGTTTTCAGTTACTTTTACTTCCTATTCACATTTCCCATCAGTTTGGTTAGCCGTCGCGACTCAGTGCCGACACCACATAACTGGTTCTGCCATTTTGTGGAAAACATAACATTTCAGATTTTTATTATTATGCACTATTTACAACACTTATAGCATTAACAATATTGCAGAAATTACATCACTTAAAGAGAGAAAAAAAATATAACAAATACATCACCAAAATAAAATGTGCTCAGTGACCAAAGTAGTATAAGCTTTCGTGTTGGTCACTGACACGTACAAATAAATAACATGACATATCAATTATAACTGTAGAAATCAATAAAGTGCAAAAGAGAAAAATATATTAGATACATGAACAATAAAAAGCATAAAAGGGTGGCATAACATAGATAAACTACACATAGAATATACATTTAACCCATTGTCACCTGAAGCGCCCGAAACCGCCCGCGCGCAGAACTCGAGATATCCCTGAACCGCCCCAGACCGCCCGAAAAGAGCGCGGCCTCATTCTGAGCTCTCCCCTCTCCCCCTTGGGGATTTTCGATATTTTGTTGTCATAGAGACAAAGATTGATAATTAACCAATCATTTGCCGTCTTTTGCGAATTTTTTGACAGAAGATTGGCAGTCTAACTAGGCCGTTATTTCTTGCGCACGCTTTCGAATCGTTAGTGATATGAAAATGGCTGCCAACGTGAACATTGATCCAGAACTAGCATCACTTTTTGGGGATTCGGGTGATGATGAAAGCTTTGATGGATTCGGAGAAGCCGATCTACCGATAGATTATAACTCCGATATAGATTTAGATGGGCTTGAGCCTGAAGAAGACGACTATCCTGAAGAAGATCAAGAACCAAGCGATGACACCTCGGATGAAGAAGAGGAACAATGGACAGCCGAGCTGAGACGCGTTCAAGTTCCAGAGTTCGTGGCGGAGAGTGGCATTAATTTCAATGTAGATAATCCTAATGAATTAGATATGTTCTTAGAGTTCATAGGGGATGATTTGTGGGATTTTATGGTTAATGAAAGTAATCGTTATGCCCAACAGAAGTTAGGGGATGGGTTTGCTAGTTTTCGTCGCATCACGCGCGAAGAGTTAAAGGCCTTCATAGGAATAAATATAATTATGGGCATAAACCAATTGCCAAATTATACGTTATTTTGGTCCACTGATGAATTTTTCGCTAACCAAGGTATTAAAAGGACCATGAGTAAGAACAGGTATGAGGAACTTAATTGTTATTTGCATTTTAGTGATTCAACTAAGGAACCCGCTCGAGGTAACGTAAATTTTGATCGTCTTTACAAGATTAGGCCTGTACTTGATTATGTCCGTGGTAAATGTGAGAATAATTTTAAGCCCACTAAGAACATTTCTGTAGATGAAGGTATGATCGCTTTTAGGGGTAGATTATCTTTTAGACAGTATATGCCTGCGAAGCCAACTAAGTACGGAATCAAGGTTTGGATGGCAGCTGATAGTAGTAATGCTTATGTTTTGAATTTTGATGTCTATTTGGGAAAGGAAGGAGCGCAGCGCAGGATTTATGGCTTAGGTTATGATGTTGTGACAAAACTCGTTACTCCGTTTATGAATAAGAACCATCATGTGTATTTTGATAATTTTTTTAGCTCGACAACTTTACTAGAGCATTTAGAGTCCAACAATACTTACGCTTGTGCAACCGTTAGATGTAATCGTAAGGACTTACCGCGATGCGCCAAGGAGAAATTGCGCCCCGGACAAAGGGTAATTAGTCAAAAAGGCAATGTAGTTTTTACGAAATGGCATGACAAGCGAGATGTTAGTGTAGTTTCTACTAATTGTAGTCCTCTAGCTCCAGATGTTGTTGTAAATAGGCGAAACAATCAGCAAGTAACAAAGCCAGCAGTGATAGATTTGTACAATAAGCACATGGGGGGTGTTGACGTTGCTGATCAACTGCGTCAGTATTATTCATTAGGTCGTTCATCTAGAAAATGGTAGAGGTACCTTTTCTGGTTTTTAATTGATCTTTCAGTTTGTAATTCTTTTGTTTTGTACAATAACCAAAGGCTAGGGCAGGGACAGGGTAAAATGAGGCAATTGTTGTTTAGGACTAATTTAGCTAAGCAGCTGATCGGTGGATTTTCGTCTTCTACTTCGCTAGGTCATTCCGCTAAGCGCCGCAAGATTGAGAATTTGTCCCTCTCGGCGCCAAATGTAAATAGGCATTTCAGTGTTAAAATTGACGGAAGAAAGAAGGTTTGTGTCCAGTGTAAGAGGGTGGGTAGAAAAACAGCGAACGGGAATCCAGTCCAGACTAGTTTTAAGTGTTTGCAGTGCGACGTCCCTCTTTGTAAGACATGTTTCAACGAGTACCACATGTACAACAATTGATGCTTTCTTCATCACCCGAGTCCCCATTCATCGATACATCGGATCAGACAAGAAACAAGTGGCATTCGAGGAGCTCCAAATGTAAATATTTGTTTTGGCCTGATTCATTTGGCTTCTATTTGGCTTCTATTTGGCCTTCTATTTGCGTTCTATTTCAGGCCTTGTCTTGGTGTTTTGTTTTGCTGTGTTTGGCCGCGGTTTGTCATTTCATTTGTTTAGTTAGCCGTTGTAGCTTACACATTTGGATTTTTGACACTTTTACCATGGTTTTGGCATTTATATTTTTGTCTTTGGCAAAGTTTGGCTGCCATTTCTTTTTTTCGAATTGGAAATAAACATTATTCGGAAAATCAGAGCGTGTTGTTTGTTGTTGATTCCATTGCGTGCGTGGATTGCATGTGCATTTATTTCCGTTTACAGGCTTTCTTGCTTTTGACTCTACCTGACCTGAAAAAAATTCAGATTACTATTAGTTAAGGTCACCAACAGTGTAAATATTAATTATTGTCCCCAACTTTCGGATTTTCAGTGACTCTAATCTTGTGTGTTTGTTCAAAGCGTTGAATGTTCAGTTTCGGCGTTTTTCTTGTGGGGGAAAAAATACTTCTTTATGCTTTTCGTGCCCCTTTCAAGCACTTATTTCAATCTTTCCAGCATTCTTTTTACAGATTCTGGCTGCTTATTTAGTCAACTTAAAGAAAAGGTTACGCTTGTAACCCGATCCCAGCTATGATTCTACTGCGCATATGGTTTATTTCAAGCTGTCGTGTAATCCAATATTCTGTCAAAAACTGCCAGGGAGATGTATGGTCACGCGCGTAATTGGCCAGGAAACAATGGGATAAGCAGGTTATATTACATGCATACAGAAGAGCTAGACTGAGTATTTAAAAGGTGGAGTTTATATTGATTGTAAAAGGAAGTGTCAGGCATTTTTTTAAGATTTGTTGGAATAGATTCCCAGAGTTTAGATGAAACAGAAGCAAAAGTAGAGGTTCCATAATTATTGTTTGCTTTTGGCCTATGAAAATTTAAATTAGAAGCAAATCTGGTATTGTAGTTATGTATCTCAGAGGCTCCAGTAAGGGTTCTCTGGAATATTGTTGGGATGTTTGTTGAGCCATTTAAAATTTTATGTGTAAAGAGAGCCACTTTGAATTTGTAGACATTTTCAAATTTTAGAATCCCTAAAAGATTGTAATATGGTTAAGCATTATCTCTACTATGAGCAAAGAACATGCTTCGCATGCATTTATTCTGCTTAGTTACAATTACCCGCAAACTAGTTTTGCATGCACTGCCCCAAGTTACGGTTGCATAGGATAGGTATGGATAAATGAAAGAATAATATAACTTTTTCAGTGTATGAAGATCTACAAAATATCTTAATTTTCCTTTTCCTTTCTCCTGAAAGAAAACTGTGTCGAAAAGGAAAGCTTCACTAATTCTTTAATTACTACACTTCAAAGACTGTCTCAGTGGTTTTCTCACAGGATGGCTGCTAAACAACCCAAACAAACGGAAGTCTTATTTCGTTTTCCTACAACTGAAAGTCTTGCCGTAAGAATGACAGACAAATTTTGCAGTAATTTCTATTACAGGAAGAAGTACATTTGTTTGTTGACGGATAATTTGTAGAGCGAGTTTCTGGTATATAATTATAAATTTGTTTGCTTTCATGCGATATCATTTTGTTGAAAGAAATGATCAATCAGGAAGTATTTTTATTTAAGAAAGGAAGTCCTGACAGAGGGAAGATGTGGGAAGGCATTCAGGAATATCTGAATGAAATTGAGAATCTGAAGTTCCAAATAAAAGAAAAATGAGTCCAAGGGGCAGAATATCTTGCAAGGAAAGTTCAAGAAGCGAATGAGGGAAGAAGAAGCAGTCAGTGGCATTGAATGCAAAGAATTGTCCGAAAGGCCACGTGCATGATGTTGGTGTACAAAGCAAAAAATGGCAAAACCTAGGATAAAGATTTCCTTTCCGATTGCAGTCTCTTGCAAGATCATCTATTTTTTTTGTTGATTTGAACACAACCGTAAAGTTAATTCTGTGCAGTTTATTAGAGTGGAAGCTTGGTATGAAACACAACTCAGGAAACCCACAATGAAGAGAAATGCTGACTACTCTCTACGCAAAACCTTGGAAGTCCCGTTTCAAACGAGCCTGTATTTTGTGACAAATTCATAGCACCAATTGAGCCTGTGTTTGTTGTTTTTTGCTAATTTTGCCCATGTGTTTCATGCCTTTCATGCACTGTTTGCCTGTCTTGCACACTCGTGCGTACAGTGTGTTTCCACGCGCACGTCAACCCTGAAACCACATATGCTGTATGCATAGACTACCATTAAGTATTGAATGAAAAACAGCTACAGAGTTGGCTATAAATGTACATGTACAACATTAAGCCTGAGTTAATTGTTTAATGTTAAACGGCAAAACGGTTTTTCAACGGGACAGAAAATTTGCTTGATCGACTTTCAAACTTAATAAATATATTTGATGTGAGTTCCTCCGCTCGTGCTGACGAAACAGAGCTCAATTTTTTTTATATATTTCTAGAATTACAACAAAGATCAGTGACCTTTTTGGTTCATAAACACCGTTCAGTTGTTCTTGAAAATCAAACTAGCACATTGAGCATTTTAACCAAGCTAGACCAAGACCCCTCACGATCAACAAATGTTCCTCACTTCATAGCCTTGCCTCCCATCAATGATGCATTATTGCTGGGCCCACAAGCCAGCGCTGTCACACCTCTTCCTTCTTTGCCACTGCTATTTCCCTTTGTACCCAACACTCTTAACCCTTCTGCCATGGAAATTCCTCCAACCCAAAATTCTTGAAAAATGACAATTTTTAGAACATCGTTTTAAAGGCAAGTTTAGTTATTGTAGTATTGAGTTAGGAGTGTTTTGTCCAATTTTCTTTCAATATAAATTTGTTTTTGAGGCATTTGTGAACTTGGGTAAAAAAATTTAGACCGTTTCCATGACAACCAGAGTTGTTTACGCGTCGTTTTTGAAGCAGAAATCGGATGAAATAGAGAAAAAAGCCCGCAAGAGCAATTGAATACCTGCAGGAGCCTGGGTAAGAGACATTGGGCACTACATGGTAAATACATGAAGGATTGAACCCTTCAAACACGAGCATAATTTTGAGTCGTCATTTTCAGAATTTCTCGTGTCAAACAAATTGAGCAAATGCCTCCAAAGCAAAAATTTAGGAGTGGTAGAAGGAAGAAAAGGAGATCCGCAGGTAATCGATATACTGTGAAGGAAAAAAAAGCGGAAAACGAGGCTTCAGTTGAACAAGAATCGGCCGAAGAAACCGAAGGATCCGACAGCAAAGAAAACAAGCGGAGTTTGAGTACTGATGCAACCAAGGTGAAATCTCTCCCGGCTTATGTGAGAAAACTAGACGAAATTTCATGTAAATCGGATAACAGCTCAAGCAAAGAATATTCCGAAGGACCAGACGGTTTTCGTTTGGTGGACATTTCTGTACTTTCAGCAGTTTTCCATTTATTGTGTTGTCCTGTTTGCAAGCATGGGCGTGTCGAGTTGCAGGAAGACATCGGCGCCAAGATGGGTTTCGCTTCCCTTTTTGTATTGAAATGCAAGAACCAAAAGTGCAAGTTCTTTGAGAAATTTTACTCTTCCTCAAAAATCGAAGGGAGCCAAGCATTCAAGGTAAACAGGAGGATAGTTGTGGCTACCAGAAACATTGGTATTGGCCATCAAGCACTTGCAAAATTTACTTGTGCCATGAACATGCCCATGTCTCAGGAGATGGCACTTGGAGGAAAAGAGGATATTCATCCTCATATGGAGTTGTCACTGCCTTGTCCACAATCACAGGTAAAGTGCTTGATGTAGAGATTATGTCCAAGAACTGTAAGGAGTAACTGTAACTGGATGGAGGGGTAAGGAAGGTACCCAAGAATTCCAGGGCTGGTGTGAAGGACACCAGCATCTCTATGAGGCTAATTACCTGGGCAGTTCTGGATCAATGGATGCCTCTGGGTTTTACATTAAGTTGCAAAGGTGATTTTTGTACGGTTTTCTTTCCGCAGTGTCACCCATGCATTAGTCAAGGCCTCATTTTTTGCGTGTTGCCAACTGAGATTAGCTTTGTCATAATTTAACAGAGAAATTAACACTTCATTCTTGTTATTGTCATTACTAATAAAAACGATTATTGAAGTAAAGTTTTCCAGTCGCCATGGTTCATAGACCATTCCATGAGTGCTGAAATCGTATACAGGACTACTAAATTATCACATTTCCTAAACCTTCATTATCAAGAGGAGAGGCGTATGGTGTAAAGAGCAGATATGCCATGCACACATTTTCCGGAACCCAACCCTCCCCTTCCATATAAGCGTTTGTGGCATGATCCTCCTCCTATTTGCACCATCCCTCCCTTCTTTAAGTAATGATCCGTGTAAGAAGTAGGCATCTGAAATGCACAGCACGTGATTAGGCGTCAGTTATTAATAATTTATATCAATTAAAATCCTGGCCCGTGATTGGCTAAAAAGTCAAAATTTGGCGAAAAATGGTTTAAAATTTACTTTTAACCTATTTTTAGAGCTAAATTTGGTCCCAGTGTAGTCGCTTTTGCTTTTGCCGAGTTTTGTTGCCATGGCATATGGGGAACTGGTTCAAATCGAGCGAGACAGGTTTTTCGCATCAGCCGCCATTTTGGATTGCGTTGCACTCGTGGAAGTTTTTTGTCAGTTTTTTATCTTAAACGTTTTCATGATCTTTCGCTTTCTCGTTTTAGTACTGTAGAAGTTAGTGATAAACCATTTCAAGTTATTTTGAAAAGAGTTATTCGTTTTATACGACGCGAAATGCCTCCAAAGGCTTTGTGCTGTTGCCCACATCACGGCCGCTGGGGGCATTCAGATTTGACAGACCTGAGAACCGCAACAGAACCCGAGTTAAAATTCTGTGAAGTGGACAAAGATGGTCGACACAAAGGAAGGAAAAGGAAAATTTGTACGTCTTGCCGAAATCGTATCCAGCTCGAGGTCAAGTGTGATAAGCTAGAGGTAGGTTCTTGTTTTTGTAGGTTGTTAGTGTCTCAAGCGAACGTTTCATTGCTAAGCCGTGATAAATGTGCAACGTGACGGTATTGTCGAGCATTATTCATGGTCTGTTTATTTTGTTCGCCGAAAAAATGCTCTATAACATTATCTTGAATAAACAGCACATAGTTTGATATAAAGAGAAGTAAATTTTCTTTTTGTTTTCCTTAGAAAACAGTTTCGTCTGTGCTGCAACCATGCATGGATGGGTATGATGCTGCTGTGGATCTTTTTGAGAGGGATGACCAAGTTCCAGATGACCTAGGGTCATCACCACTGACACAAACTGCATCAACGCAAACTGAGCCGTGTAACCTAAGTGCCTCGCCATCTTCTGTTGTTCATACTTTGGGGACTGCTGTACCTAAGGCTGTCAACAACCAGGCTATCCAGACTGGCCCTTCACTGCCGACTCGCCCATATCAGTGCTATGAGACTCGCAAAAGAAGTGAACTTAGATCTGAAATAATTGAAAAAGTGCACGATTTACTTGGCGTGTATGTTCATGGTGATTCTTTGGCACTATCTGATCTTGTTGATGACCTGGTTTCTTCAAAAAAGTGGGCAAGTACCTTTAGAAGTGCTGCCAAAAAGCAAGATAAACCAGATGGGAAGTTTCTCTCTTCACTTTTGAAAGACTATCAAGAGTGCAAAAGAAGAGAGACTAACAGTCTGATTCGAAAGAAAATGCAGAAACTCAGGCAGCCTATAAAGATCTCTGGGACAATGTCCAATAGCCAAATTGCATTTCATGGCAAAACCCCCCAAGATTTTAAATCTCGTACTGATGCAGCTCAAAACTTGGGCAGGCTCACTACTTACTCAGCTGAAAGGAGGCGGCTTCTGTCAATAGTCGCAGCTGATTATCCGCAAACTTTTCTCACTGAAATGTTTAAGTGCTCAAAGAGTACTGTCACTGCCGCTCGTGTACACCACATCTTATTTGGTAGAGGAGGAGTTCCACCCCCATCGTTAAAATTCACTCGCCAGTGTGTTTCACAGGAGACTCTAGATCAACTGACAGATTTTCTTCTGCGGGATGATATAAGTCGACCATCATCATGCAGAAGTGTAGTCGTGAATGGAGAGGAAAGCCCAGTACGTTACTGGCAAAGTTCCATTAGGGATGTCATTCAACAGTACCTTCTTGAGTTTCCAGGAGGCGTCAAGCGCAGCTTTATATATGGCCATGTTCCAAAGAACTTTCGCACTAATACCATGCTTGCTGGTCTTTGTAATTTGTGCGAAGACTATGGATATTCAAATTTTGCAAGCTTGAAAGATCTTGTGGACGAAGTGAGAGCTGATTGCCTTCGTGAAGACCTCAGTGGAATTGTAAAGAACATTGATGTTCTTCAGCGTTACTTAAAGACTAAATTTTCACATGAGGTATGTTGCTTGGTGGTGGTTGTCAATATAAACAAGCTTAACAGGGCAAAATGCAATTTCCATCAGGGTCAAAACATCTTTAACCACAACAAAGTTGATCTATTTCCGAGCAATAGTTTTTTCTCTGGTATTGGTCATTTCCTTGACTTTGCAGTCCAATGGTTTACAATGTCATAAAACATATTTGTGATGGGATGGAAGGACTCATTTGGTGAAAATGTTACATACTCATTTGGTGAAAATGTTACATACAATGCATAATAATAAAAGCTTGAAAATGTCTTTTTGTGAACAATTTTAACTAATTCGTTGTTTAATTTTTTTCTTTCATACACAGGCTAAGACACACTCCAGCTGCCTGGAACTGTGCATGAACCATGCATTCAAAGAATGCTCACAGGTCCATGACTCCTTGTCTCCTGAATTTTGTACATTCTATGAAATTCTTTCACTTCTGTCCACTGCGATTTCAACTACCTCAGCGGAAAAACAGTCCAGTTTTACAGAGAGGCTCCAAGATTGTACAGCTACTTTCTGGGACTATGTTGGTCACATTCTAAGGACAAAACACCAAGGCGACTACTACAGGTAAACTAAATAACATTTGAAATTTTGTTGAGGGAAATCTAAAAGGTAGCAAGGCTGTTCTATTTGTTATTTGTTTTAAGTGAGGATATTTCTCATGGTATACACTCGTGTAGGCCATAAAATGCTGTCAAACCGTTCAAACCTCAAGTGGGACAATGAGCCTCACACAAGTGGTTTCACTGCAACGTTTAGATCATTTTGCAGCATCATTTTAAGGTCTAAAAGTGTAGACCATGAAATTATGGTTGATTTGTTTTGTACAATAATGAAACTTTTGTGGAAACTTGGCGAGGCAATGCTAATTTGCACACGTGACCTCTCGTAAAATCACAATTTGTGTCAAGTCTGTTAAATTTATTGGGAATTTTGTCCCAATTATTTTGGTTACAGTTCACAACTTATTCGGTTTTCAATTTTTTAAGGTCCTTGAAATATGCCTTATGTTGCATGACATGTTGTGTCATATTGTGGTCCACACTCTCCATATATGGCTTGTTTGTTGTTGTTTGTTATTTTTATCAGGTGGACGTTAATTCTCCCCTATTTCAAATTCCAAATCTGAACAAAAAGCAAAAATAATTCAAACTGCTGTGAAAAATTCTAAAAGACATCCACAGTGCTCAGGTATACAGTACATTATATATTTTTATTATCTACAGGTTTGTGTCGAAGAATCTGAAACCTGGGGAAGCCATAGTGATTATGGATTACAAAATGAAGTTAGAGCTTTCTATGCGGTCCCGAGAAATCCAGCGAGACTGGTACGGAAAACGTGGTATCTCTCTCCATGGTTTTTATGTAATTGCCCAAGTTGCTGTTGACGAGAGAAGAGTAGAAGTCTTGGATCTTTGGTGTGAAGACACCAAGCAAGATGCTTGGTTCACCCAAAGTGCTCTAGATATTTGTTTTGCTTGGATGGAGAAGGTCTTTCCAAACTTCCATGTTTACTTATTTTCTGGTGAGTACCTTGTACCTCAAAGAACATTCTTAGATCCTTGAATGCAATGCATTTGTTCAATGAATTCACAGACATGCATCATGGCTTTAAGTATTTTCTGTGCTTAAGAAATGTCACTATAGGATGTCTTTCTCAGCTTACAGTACTTTTAAATTTCTCATTGTCAGGAATGTAGAAGTTCATTCAATTTTTAAAATCATAATGTGGATCTAAAGGATAATTAACAATCAGAGCGGTGTATGAAACATTTTTATTTCTAGCAAAGCAAACTGTTGACTATTTTTAAGTACTGCATTGGTTGTACAGTGCAAACTATAGATTTATATGTTCTCCACATATAAGTGCAATATCATGTAACATTTTGATCAGTGGAATGATGCATACAAAAGAGAAAGATGTAGAATTCACATGTTCTTAGTTTTCACAAAATCACTTCACCCTTTAAATGCTCATGGTACATTCGCCTTTGTCACACGGTGGCCATATTGTCCCGGGAGACCAAAAAAGGTTTGTTTTACCATGCTTAGCCTCACCCCCACGGTTTTGACTGCGAGGCTCTGCGTGGTAAAACAAAGCCTTTTTGGTCTCCCGGGACAATATGGCCGCTGTGTGACAAAGGCGAATGATACCATTATCTAAATCTCTGTCCACAGACAACGGACCACATTACCACAACTCTGCTGTCCTCATGTACCTGGCTGAGGTGAATTCAGTATTTTCATTAAAGTTGGTAGAGCATAACTTCTTTGAAGCTGGTGAAGGTAAAACAGTGCTGGACACACATTTTGCTCATGTTTCCCACAAGTTGGTGCGCTGGGTACGAGTTGGAAATGATGTGGAGTCAGGAGATCAATTGGCTGATCTGTTGGAGGTAAATGACTTGCATGCTGTGGTCTAGTTGACAAGTTGAAGTAATTTTGTTTCAAACATTCTTGCTTTCACCTTTTTGTCTGATCTACTGTCTCTCTTTCTGTCTGTACTTAGGGTTTTGTGATGAATGTTTGTCTAGTTATCTTTCTATCTGTCTGCTATTTGAAGAACTCGATATCCATTTGCCAGCCTACGGCTAAAAACTTTTTGAATGAACTTCAGTTGAATGGTTGTGTACATTGTGTGCCCCTGTGCACAGCAACCTTCATTTGCTTCATACAAATTATTACAAATATATCTATTTATATATATTTATGAGGAATGCTGGATATTCTGTTTCAGAATATGAAGAATGTCAGATGTAAAAAGCTTGTCATTGACAGAACCAAGTCCCCAGGAAAAGTCGGTACATTTAAAGACATTTCCTTGTTTGGAAATTACACATTTTCCTCTGATGGTGGAATGGCTGCTCAGTCCCTGGCTGGTATTGGGAAGTCGACTAAGAAAACCAAAGTACAGGTGCAGGCAATAGCTATGAGAACTGAGCCAATAGCAGGGGCATCAGGTGCTACAACTTCTGATGACATGTTGCGGCAATCAGATGAAAGAGTGAATGGTCAGCTTGAGGATGATGACACATATTCAGTTAAGTTCGTCCAGCTTGGTTTAGAACCCTCCGCAACAACAGCAATTGACAACCCTTCACCAACAGCTAGTGACATCAGACTCAGTAATGAGATCAGGCCATCAGCTGGATTTGCCATCAAAAAAGGAGGGGCAAAGAGGGTGACCTTTACACAGGAGCAGAAGGATATCATGGTGAGCTTTTATGAGAGGCAAAGGTCATCCAGCATAAGGGCAAATCCTGCTGAGGTGATTGAGGCTATGAAGGCAGCTGGTGTTCCTCCACTAAAAGAATCACAAATAAAAAGCTGGTGGAGTACCTATCATCGAAAACAAAAGCAAATAGCCGAAGACCTGGTAGAAGAAGCAAGGCTGTTGAGATCAGAACATGAAGGTAAAACTAGCAAATAAGTGACTTTTTGTTGATATTCTTGGTTTATGCTATAGTTAGTTACAAAAATCCATTTTCAGTACAATCTGTGTAATGGTTTTTGTAAATGTTGTTGAGTCAAAGCTGGCATTAGTGTAAGTTAAAACTAGCAAATAATAAGTTACATGTATGACACAGTAACAGTACACAAGTAATATATTTGTGTGTAAGAAAAGTACACCTTCAGTCCAACCACTTATAAGCAGAGTACAGAGTAGGGCCATAATGTCATTTTCAGGACATGGAACACAGGCAATTGGGTAATAAACATCTATTTGTCTTTTAAAAGGAAATGTCCCCCAAGAAAATACCATTTCAGCAGACTCTGTGGAGCAAGAGACCAGGGAAGAATTGAATGATCCTTCAGGGAACTGTGAGAACCTGACCAGCAGCATTTCTTCATCCATCTCACCAGCCATGATTAGTATGCCATCGTCTTCAAATCAAATATCCCCTGTATCACAATCCACAGGAGTCATAAAAGGACGAACGTCTTTGTATGTCCAGGGAGTCTTGGAATGGGCTTTTCCAGAGTCTCAGTCAAACATTCAGGGACGATCTGGAAGTAATGCTTGTGCCTTTATTGCATTGTTAATGGGGAATGTATGGGCAAATGGAAGTTTGCATTTCCCAAGAGATGCGTCTCTTCATGAGTCATGGAAAAAGGCATTTATTGAGGCAATGGTTAAAGGCAACAAAATCCATGATGACCTGTTTGACGAAGAAGCAGTTGATTTGGAAGTTGAAGAGGCAGTTTCATTGGCAGATACGGAATGTGGGATTCATAGAGTTGGACAGCAGATTGACATTTTTGGAAGAAACCCAGTTCAGCAATTGGCTAATGTGCTACTTCAAGCAGCTCAAACTAACACACCCAAGTCATGCAGCGTTATTATGACCCATGGTCGTGCAATGTTATTGCTAGTGAATTCTGACAGCTCTGCCATGATTGCTGATTCTCATAGCCATGGAAATGAAGGAGCCATTATAGCATACAGTAATCCAGGCAATATCCATCTCTTGGCTCAGTGGCTGGATGCTATGATGACTGATTGCTGGCAGCAATCCCTGACGATTGCATCACTTACAGAGGTTTTCTACTTTTGACTTACAGTAAACTTTGCTCAATGTTTGTAGATTAAGCTTGATGAACAATAGGGTACATGTACCTGTACATGTATTTTTTCGCTACTTGTAACCGTTTGAAAACTTCAAGAAAACGTTTGTTTTAAGTGCTATGGAAACACTGTAATATTATTTGCTTTTTGGCTGAGACTGTAAGCCTAAAAATTCCGTGCAAAAATCAAGCCATTTTCCGTTAAGTGAGAAGTCCAAAACAGAATTTCTGAACTTTTCAAACTTGGAAATCCAAGGGGCCACAGGGCGTAAAATTGCGCCTAATACAGGCGCCAATGCGACTAAATTTTTCACTTTGGCGACCAAATCCTGAAAATTAGTCACCAAATTGGCGACTACAATCTCTAATCACACCTTACCTAGAAATCTAGTGATTGTTGAAGATTTGTAAAGATAAATCTGCAGCAAAGTTTCTCGTTAAGCTCATTTCCAAAATGCAGTAAATGCATGATTTCAAACGTAAATCTTGGATTTAGGTAACCTTTCGCGTTGTATATGACCCATTCTAGTGTCCCCTTCGTTGCTCGTGTTAGTACAGTGACGGGGTAAAAATTGTTTTTTTGTGTGTGTCATAATGGCTACCAACTTTTTTGAATTGGCTACCACTCTAAAATATTTGGGAGCCAAATGGCTACTAGGAATAAAAGTTAATTTTACGCCCTGGGCCAATAACTGGTGATTGTCATACCGGGCTGAAATTTCAGCCGATGCCCCCGCATGTCATTTTGGTCAGAGTTTCATCACAGGTTTTTTTTCAAACCTTTTTAAAATTTGTTCAGGAAGCCAAGGTGAAATCTCGCTCTGGCCAATCAGTTGTAATTCACGAGTGTATCTATTGTATCGAAGCTCGAAGAAAAAAGCTGAAGTTGTAAATTACACTTGTAAAAGTTTTACTGAATTAACCCCACACTGACATTTTTGCCATGTGATTAGCCTTCGAGCCCGCTAATGTGTCATTCATATTATCATAAATCGTTGCCTTCTAATATTCTTGAGGTAGACTTTGTGGTAGACTTGATGGGGTTTTTGTGAATATAAGTTGAAAGCATTCTTAACCCACACTTTCATGTACATAGCTTATCTGTCGTTTTGCTATTAATCGTTGATATTAGTTTTAAGTCAGGGGTTCATTAAGGGCGGTGGCTGGGCACAGGGAAAATTCACCGCTTGTGAGCATGAATTTGCCTAGCTGTTTTTCACCCTGGGCTTTCAACACAACTGAACTTGCTAAGAACATGTCCACCCATATGCCTGGATGCTGACTCCTGATGCCCTCCCGCTACAAATCATAATGAACCCCTGAATTATGGGATCGTTTGGGGGCACACGAGTTGGGAAACAAATGCACATGTGCCCCTAAATGATAGCATGATTGAACGTGCACCCAACCTTGCCCCATGCTTCCACTCTTTCTGAAAGTGGGTTATGAACAGAAGTTACAAATTATTCATTTCAAGATTTGGAAATGTTACAATGTAGCATTCAAACACATGGACTTTATTTAGGAAAATATGAAAATAAAAGTGTTTGAATGTTTTCAACTGGTCGTATCTCTCTTTAAGGGGAGGGAACGAAGAAAGTCCGACCAACCTGGGAAACAAATAGGTATCATGTTCAGGTGTTTTGCTTATCTGAATGGGAATAAAAGCTCAATTTTTACATTGCAAATTTTTCCAGTACTTGAAATAAACAGAGCATTGTTACCCTCTATTGCTTTGATTGGAATTTTTATTGATCGAGATAAAAAAATTGATAATCTACTCTCCCCATCCCACTCCCTATAAATGGAAAACGCAAGGTAAAATGGCGACAAGGGAAAGTTCTCAAGGGCGAAATTTTGGCTTTTCTTTTCTTCTATTCGCCGTTTTTTTCGCCCGTTTGAAATTCAACTCGCTTCAAGTAACTGGGAAAGTGAAAGGTGTTGACTGGGGCAACAGCAACAAATTTATTATTACTTTGGTAACCAGGCAACTTATGTAGTACAATGTACTTTTTTTTTACCCTGACCATTCAGAAAAGAAAACAAACACCGAAAGAAGTTTCACAAATGTACGCTATTCAAAATTTAAAAAACCTTATCGTCCATATTTGTGTGAAAGGCAAAAGCACAATTACAGTTCATATCCATTGATGAAAAGGGCGATGATAGCCCGGATTTGGTTGTAACTAATTTGTGTTGAACAAGAATCTTTGATTTCCCTGAGTGTTAAGCCACTCCTACTGCACATTTCGCTCACTTCTTCAAAAGACTCTCTCGGTATTTCCATTTCTGCTATCAGCCGTTCATGCTGGTCCTTTGCCAAGCCTTTCGCGATCATGTCAATTACGTAGATTTGTGCCGTTGCTTCTGCCACGTTGGCTGTTCCCGCAATTTCGCCGAACGTTTGGCCACCTCGCCACCTTTCAAATGCGTTTTCTTTCTTGGCAAATGTTGTGATTCTTCCGTACAAAGTGCGCAACATATGGACCTGTAATACAGCACAGAAGGAAATTCAGTCCGTTTCTCACTTTCTTGATCTGCATTTTGATTGGAAAGCAACTTTCCTTTTGGACTTACCGAGAGAGTTTTTATGCGCTTCGTGTCTCTCCTGCTATCTTCGACTTGACCGCTAGGACCGCTTCTTTTTCTAGAGCTAAGTAAGGTTTTGAATGAATGGAGTGAGCATCAGTCCAGCTTGATGTAAACAATTCAAGTCAATTTCGCTTACCTTTGTTCCATTTCAGGAAAGTAAACGCGTACAGGACGTGAAAGTAGTGAGCTTCGCAAACACAAGGAACACAGAAAACTAGCCTCCGAACGCAGACGTATTTCCGGCTGTCGCTTGTCTCCGCCGAAAACAACGACGTTATTATTGGCGGAGACAAGCAACAGCCGGAAATACGCCTGCATATGCGTGCAGGCTAACAAAAAAAAAAGCATCTTCGTGTAATCTGTCTTTCTTTTGTTCTTTTATAACAAATCCAAATATAGACTGAGATTTTGACACACCAAAAAACAAACAAAAAGATATTCAAGATCGTGCCCATGAATATAGACTGTAAATTTCACAAAAAGAAATGCAACAAAGGAGCATTCAACGTTGACAAACAATTGCCGACAAATCATATAGGTGTGAAACACTTAGTTCTCTGTTAGATCCTATGCGCGTGGTCTTAAGTGAGAGCTTGCCTCGAATGGAAATGAATACCTCGTCAGTAATTTGGATATACGTCTTCCAGTTTCTAAATCTAAGTGACCTGGCCCGTGCAGCTGGTATACTTGTTTTGAGTGGTGGTCCACGATCAGGAGGCTTAGGCTGATGGAGGACCGAGAATGGGAAGACCTAGATCTGTCGGCAAGCGGCGCTTTGTATCGTTTCATTCTGCGCAGAGTGTTCAGATATCTAACGAGCCTGAATTTAGCGTCAACACAAGTAACGGATCGAGATTTTCTCCAAATGATGCGACCGACAACAACACTTGAAGTTCTGGACATTTCGTACTGCACTGGCATCTCGCAAGTTGCCATTTTCCAAGCCAAGGACAATTTGAACTACATACAACACATAGCTATTTCCGGGAACAGACAGCTCACCATTTTGGCTGTCGCTTGCCTGTGCTCCTGCCCGAATATTGCGACAATACAAGCACATGCTTTGCAGTTAAGTGCAGAAGAATTATTGTTTCTGATAAAAAGTTTCGAATGTGTTGCACGTGGCGATATTCAACTTGAAACAGATGACGGCTATTATCCGTTGCCCATCATGGACACGTTTTATCGTGAACTTTTCAACGACTAAACCTGGAGCACAAAGAAAGGGTAGTAACTTTTCCGCGTTCTTATTTACAATCATCTTTGCGGTAAACTTTTTCGTGATGTCAGGACCTTGTCAACTGATACGTGAGAAAGAACAATAAGAAATTGTGACAGTGGTTTATCGCCTCCCTCTTAGCGCTATTGTTTTCAAGCATGAATGTAAAATCGTTGTGTTCCCCATGTGGAAATTGATCAAATTGTGACTTAAAAGTAAGAATTAGTCTTAATTTGCAACTTGAAAGTGTAAAATCATTCAGAATTCTGTTTTCCGCCTTGTTTTTCTTCAACACAAATTCAAATTTCGCGCTTCGCATGTAATCCGCCAATGAGCGGCAAGGAATTTTATTTAGTTAAAGAATTAACACCTTTGCGTTTAACCGCTATTTGTGCATTTGAAGCTCCGTTTTTTGCCTACCTCTTGCGCGGATCATTACTACATATTATTGAAATCTGTACAACACCTTGTTTCTGTCTTCTTCTACTGAAGTGCCTTTATTTGTAAAATAATTTGTATTGTATAAATATTTATTGTCGTTGTTTATATTATTGTTATGCACCGGGTTCCACAAAACAAAAAATATGCAGGCCCCACATCTATCTTTTTTGTTTTAAATCTGTAGCAACATTACATGGTGGCAGCTATTCAAGACCTTGCAAAAGAGCCCAATCAGGAAAGTGCTGCTCCTGTCACAAGCTTCCTTGAGGCATGTAATCTCATTTTTGAAAATGGTCTCTTGAGCAGACGCAGAATTAACAGTGTAAACAGCCCTGTTATGCAAAATATAAAGAAAGGAATGGATTTCTTTGAGATATGGTACCACAGCCATGAAGAAACAGGTATTTTAAAATTATACATCTATAAGCTCTATCAAGTTACTTTGTCAGAATTTTGAAGCAAAAACGTTTTATAGTTTGGTGGGCACTGCAGCAAACTTTTACTTAAAAGCCTTGCACATTTATGCTATTTGTTTATTACTGGGTATAAAATCTACGTAATCAATATCCTGGTGTCAGTCAATTTTCACTCTGGGCTGCAACTTTTAGGGCTGGACTGGGAATGGGAAAGGTGGACAGGAAAACTTTCGCATTTGCAATACAATGTACAATCAAACCTGGAAGGGAGCTCATTTCAGTAATCAATAACAAAATAGCCTGAAAATGTGTTGTGTTCGTGTTCAACACTATTGCAATTGGAAGCCTTGGTTTCACAAGTATTAATGTTGTGTAATAAAAATAGTTATTTTATACTAAATGCAGATTTTGTCTGCAGTTTACTCTGACAACACCAAGAAATCCACACAGAAAAAGTTCCTTGCATGGCAGGTCAGTTGGTCCAAAATAAAAGATTTAATCATGTAATGCCGGCCAAAAAATTAGTGCACAGTGACTGAGCCATCTTTGAGATCTCAAAATGAACAATTGCTGCTACAGTTGGGATGTGACACTTGAACTAAATAAACATACAACAAATGTAACTTGCAACCATGAACAATTTATTTACCTTCTTTTCGATAACAAAGAGGTAGTAGTCGAGGTTAATGTAACCTTGGAAAGTGGATGCACCGTACCCAGCACTGTGTGTGCTTTTAGTTAGAAATTAAAGTTAGATCCATTTAACATTGTAATGTCTTGAAATATTAGTTCAAGTAGGAACACTCAAATAAAAGCTTAAGGCTTGCTGAGCAGCACTTTTGCATGGTACTGTTTCTTTATATGATTTTTGAAATGGCTCTTGAAATTTAATGCCTTCAACTTGGAAAACCTTTCGTATGGAGTGCTTGGTTTAATAATGGTGCTTTAAACTATTTTCTATGCCATTTTTTTGGTAGACTTGGGATCTTTAACAACAACAACAACAAGCTTTATTACCAAATTAACAAAAAAGTTTTTACAATATAAGAAATCAATACAAAAAAGGGTAATTGTTACTCAGGATAACTAAAAAGCTAGTCGAGCTGAGTAAAACTAAGTAATATGTAAATATAGAAGTTAGGTTGGCACTAAAGCTTGAGCAAAGCAAAGACTAGTCAATGCAAAGAGACGAAAAGAATAAATAAATAAATAAATAAATAAATAAAAAGATAAATGAATAAATAAATAAATAAATAAATAAACAAACAAATACCAGTTGAAAACTCATGAACAGTAAGACTGTAAGATGTTTTGCTTAACTTTGTCTTTAAATTTCTTAAGGGGGAGGTGTTTGATGCTTTCATCAAGGTGATTCCAAACTTTTACAGCTGCAAAGCGAATGTTGAATTTACCATAGTTTGTTTTGATGGTATTGATGTAGGTTGATTTAGAAGCAAGCCTGGTGTTGTATGAGTGTACAGATGCAACTGTTTGAAAGAAATTTTCGAAAGAAGAGGGCAGAAGATCGTAGTAATAATGATACATCAGGAGTGCATTGTGTAGGGTAACAAGATCAGTTAATTTAAGGATCTCTAATTCCTTAAAAAGAGGTTCAGAGTGTTTATCTGGCTTTGAAAATGTTATAGTACGTATAGCTCTCTTTTGAAGAGTTATTAAGGGTTTAAGAGTGGTACTATAAGTATTGCCCCAAATTAATAGACCATAGGTGAGGAAGGGGTAGATAATTGAATAATATAATTGATGTAAAATGTTTCTATTTACATAATATCAAATTTTAGATAGTACTCCAATACCTCTTGAAACCTTCTTGCTCAATTCGTGTAAGTATGGCTTCCAGTTCAAATTGGAATCAAAGATGAGTCCTAAATATTTAACTTGATTATCAGATTTCACAGACATATTGGAGATACTAAGATTCAACTAATATACATACCAACTCCACCTGCCCTTTGTGTAGTGGGTTGAGAGAGGAATGAATAACCAGGCAGATCAAGATTAAAAATTTGTTCATTAGATTCATTAATCCATGTCTCTGTCAGACTTATAATGTTGAAAGGATAATTCAAATCATTAAGGAGCTCTACTAAGTTATCAAAGTTTGCCTGGATACTTCTTATATTACAATTGAGAAGTGAAAATGCCTTGTTTGAGCAACTCTTAATTTCAGGTGAACAGTGAAATTTATGTATATCAAAGTAGTTAAAATTAACTTTGGAAGGTGTGTTGGATTCAGAGTCAGAATTAGATAAGTGTGGAATATTACTAATATTAGATATAGTCTGTAACACTGGTAAATCTTCTAGAATAGCATTTACACTATTCTTTGAGCATAAGCAGCTTAAAGGAGCTATGTCACGGTTAAACGGGTTTGAAAAGTTTAGCTAAACTTTTCAATTTTGTTGTTTGTAATCCGTGTCAATCTTCTCCATCCTTAACCATCATTGTTCCTTTCTGGTTTATTAGTATCTCTTTGGTGTTTTTCCACCTTTGTAAAGCATTATTTTCAGGTTTCCTTCAATTTAAAGGTAAATGTGTCGATGATCAAAATACCTGAAAATATCGTGACAGAGCTCCTTTAAATTGGAATAATAGGACAGCTTAGCAAGCTCATTATCTTCAATTGAGTGAAATGGAAAAGTTGACTGGCTGCATATCTGGCAAGTCCACCCAAGGCTATTGGACTTAAAGTACAGTATTGTGCAAAAGTAATGAGAGCGAAATGCGCGAATTTCGTTTTTTGTCCCGGCGAACTTTCGACGAAATTTCGCTCGAAAATTTGAGCGTCGTTTCGCGATGTTTCCAGCGTCATTTCGCTAAAACAAAGAGAGAAAATTCGCCGCATTTTCGAGACCAGCGCGAAAATTCGCTCAAACAAAAGCGTAATTTCGCTTGTTGTACGCAAAATTTCGTAGTGTAGTTTGCAAAGATCGATCACATCGATCGGCTATTTAGTTTTGTACATGTAAACAACTGCAGTCACTTTGAAAGCACTTTGATGATCAGTACATGTATTTTGGAGATAGTTAAGAAGCTGTGTCCGTTTCACTTCTCTACAAAATTCGCCCTTTGTAATGTGTTTTATTCATCTTTTTCGGAAGAGAAGACTCAACAAAACATGGAATTTCAATCCTTTGGTCGTGAGGACAAACTATTGTCAACAATGCAAAGCCTGTAAATAAACGAGCCAGCGAGTGTTATCTTGTAGTGTCACAGCGGCAAAAATGGTTTTCGGGTCTACATTTGTATTACACCAGAAGTGTTTATAGACATGATGAAAAAATGTTAAATTTTAGGTGAAAAGTTTACTTACCTTTTTCAGGATAGCTTTTAACTTTTTAACAGGTGCTGGCAAGTCACCGCAGTGAAAAAAACATCAGTGGTCCCATTTCCATTCGATGGAAAACTTTGAACTCAGCGGTAAAAGACTTAAATACATAGCTTAAACACCTTGTGTGATCGCAGCTTCTTTGTTATAGGGAAGAGCACTGTACGATGCCTTTCAACTTTCATTCCACACACATGCGAGTTGTCATGTTTTTGTCACGACAGCAACAGGCCAGGGTGTAAACGAGCCTCTCTCCTCCGGCGGGAGCCGCTCGGCCAACCCTCTCAGCTTTTGCGCCTGCACTCACTTCGTTCAGCGGATATACATAACACCTCTTCCTGAGCGCGGTAAGTTGACCAGAGTGCCGGTGGATTTTAACCTTTTCACCAAACGTGCAACACTTGGAAAGCTGACGATTAAGCCTTCTTTTTTTAAGACCGTAAATATTCCAGCTGGGTGGAGGCCTTCCTTGTGTAGAAGCTCAATTCGAGTTTTCGCGTAAGTTGACACTTTCGGCATGGTTAACCTGAGATAGCTTGAAGGCAGGCTGATTACGACTGTGAGCTTTGAACTAACATACATTTTGTCGTCATGGTAACGAGTAAAGAATCTCAACGTCGTACGGAGCCTGGGTTCTAGGTTTGTTATGAGCAGCTGGTACATGTATAAAGGCGGTGTTACACTGAAATGTTTCGCGCAACTTTTCTCGCAATGTTTTGGTGACATTGTGGTGAGACACGTTGCACGAAACATTTCACAGTGTAACGGCACCTTAAGAAAGAAACTTTTAGCTTGGAAACCTTGGGACTGTAAAACAAGCATGAGGTCTAGTTTGTCTGGACATTAGCATGGTAAGTTTGAAAGAAAAAGCACTTAATAGGGTGAGGTGTTGCTTTCTATCCCGCTAGGAATATGCACAGAAGCTATAC
>BLFK01000771.1:84168-96668 GCA_014634185.1 Astreopora myriophthalma | reverse complement strand
CATTTTGCAAACAGTTCGAATTGTCTATCACCTTGCATATCGCTACCCCTGTAATGGTCAAGTTCCTGAGTATGACGCAACCGTAGGATTTTGGCAATTACATTCTGACACATAGTTAAAAGCTTGGATGGATATTTTCGTAGGTTGGAGTCTGTCCCAAACTCTCGAACTTCGTTGTCAACAGACCTCAAAAATAGAATCAGTTCAGCTCGTGGAAAGATCAGATTGCCTTCGTCAAGTTTTTTTAAACTAGATGAAATGTCTGATTTGTCCTTCATTGATAGTTCCTGCAGAATTGTTAATTCCTTTTCCATGATCAGCTTCCTTTGACCTGACAATTCACTGTGTCCTTTCTTCCTGCCAAAGTCTCCTTCCTCAGTCTTATCATCCGGTGAAGAGCTGCCCCACGATATCAGTACAAAGTATCATCTGATTCTTCTCTCCACTCGTGTCTCGCGCCCATGTTTTCGGTAGAGGATTCTGGTTTTTTAACGCACATGTGCTCGTGAATGATGGTGTAAACAGATTCATGAAGGACGCTCTCAACACAATGAACCGACTCTTGACTGAAGGTTTCCTTTGACTTCTTTATTAAACCGTCCAGATTCATACGCTCCTGCATGGTCTTGCCAGGGTGGAAATTAGAGAAAAATTTCATCCATGCTACGGAAAACGCTGCTTTTTTGCAGCTTTTCAGGGAACTCTCAAACGATGCCTTTGCTAATGTCCAAAATGTTCGGCAAAACCCAGCCACCTAAAGTTGAAATTGTTGTTTCTGAGGAACAGCTAAAAGATGTTCAGCAAAAGATTTCCGATTGCTCTGACAGTTTATCCTTGAATCTTTCATCAACGTCAGTTGTATTTGTTCTTCAACATTGTTTGCTTGTTCTGCACTAAAAATCCAAGCAGAAAGTTCTTCCATTTATTTTCTATCCAACATAGCCGATTCTTCTTTTTTGCGTTTCTTCGCCTGCGGCCGCATGGCTTGTGACATTGCTGGATTACTTCCTTTCTTTTTTGTCTTTCCTTTTCCCTGGCTAGAACTCGTCGCAGAATTACCAGGAGTCGCTTCTTCGCTACTGCTTTCAAAAGATGTGCTGTATTCTGGGGAGGTTGCCTCATAGATATCAGAACTTTCATCTGATAAACTTTCCGCGCTTTCCGCCATAATTGAAATACTTTCGTGCGGCCTGCAAGTGAAGTAAGACAATAGAGACAACAGCTCTCTTATGATTGGCTCTTATAAAAACACCCGCAAAAACCGCCGTGGGAGGTGCTTCTAAAAATAAAAAGATACGGGACAGGGTTGACTCAAAGGGTTGGTATGGAAGATGAGAGCTCCGGGTGATGGGCTCCTGGCTAAAAAAAATATATATTTCTTTATTTAACTCATCGCCAATAGATGTGACCTCTCACGCGAAAATGTTCCTTAGGGTTATCCATTCGAACCCGTTTTGCCGTTCACTTGCCGTTCATCAGCCATTCAAAAAAATTTGCATCCGTTTGCACGGCTTGTGTTATCCGCTCAGAAAAAATTGCATCCGTTCGAACGGCTTGTAAGTATATTAATTTTTCTTTTTAAGTATCACATGTAAGTTTAACAGAAAAGCTTTTCACAACATTTCCCTAGATGACAAGAATGAGCTTATGAAGGAGAGGATGAGATTAGAAAAGGCAAAAAAGAATAATGAAAAGACAATGGAAGAAGATCCAAAGCAGAAGAGAAAGAATGACAAGGATAGTACTAAAGAGAAGAGAAAGAAGAGAAAGTTGGGTGATGAAGCACAAAGTAGCACAGAGACAAACCAAAAGGCAAAAGAAAAGGAAGAAAGAAAAAAGAAAAAAGAGGAGGAGCAAAGAAGAAAAAAATGTCTGTTGGAAATGCGAAAAGCACAAGCTGCTCAAAGATGGTCCTCCGTTGCCTCAAGTTCTGAGAGTTCAACAACAGAAACCACCTTTTCACCCGTGCCACTTCATCATGCAAATAATTCTGCAATAATTCTAAAACTGCACCTGCCTTTCTCATCCTATGAAGACATGTCATTTACCTGTACTTTGCCAGCATCACATGATGTTCTTCAAAGAAACCAGCCACAAGCAAATCCACCCATTTTTGTCCAACAAACACCATCCCAACACATGACACCATCTCAATACAGCCCATCAGCTGGAAGCACCTCTCTACACAGAACACCAGCTCAGCATACAACAGCACCTCAATCCACACCAGCTCATGACACACCTAAAGCTCCAGCTGGAAGAAAGCAGTGCCCTGATCCAAGAAGGGGCATTCACCTCCAGAGTGCTGTTGGTGACACGAGTGAGGGTGATGATTCCAAGGAATCAGACAGAGAATGCAGTGGATGTGTGGCTACAGAAAGTAACTCTTGTGGTGGTTGTAGGGAGCTGAGAATTGAGAGTAAAGAATTGAGGAAGCAACTGGAGAAAGTTCACAAGAGGCTTAATATTGCATGTAAGTATTTCAGTTCTTACATTACTTGATACATTTAGGTTTTTAAAGCTATATGGTGACATGGTTACTTCTGGACCATTATGCAAATTAAATAATGTTAATTCATTAGCTACATCTTTAGGGGTTTTTGGTTGATTATTGATGTTACTCTTCATTGATTAGGGCAGAATGCTTGTTGTACATTTAAGAATTTTTAACATGAAAATAATAGATACTTCTGAATGAATGAATCCATACAACCAAAAAGTTCAAGTCCTCCAAATGTGCTGTCAGGACACCTGCCTAAACTTAAAGTTAGTTTGATAGTGATCAGTTTTTCATGCTGTTCCAGTTTTTGCAGGAGCACAACTCATGTAATCTTATGTCTTTTTGCTTGTCCACACACTTGTCTATATGGTTCATTCTTTTCAGGTGACCTTTCATTTCAATGTGGAAAATAATCGTTATGACTTATTATTTCTTGAATATTCCCTTTTTCCATGGCCTAAAAACGATACAGCAGAGAGTTGTGAGTTGGTGTACTTACAGCCACATTTTCTTGTTTCTTTTGAAAGAAGTAAGGATGGCCACATTCTGCAAAGCGCAGCCAAATGGACTTTTCCTTTGCAAAATGCCATGTTCCTTTCTAGTAGTTTTACTGCTGCAAAACCAGTCCTTATTCATAATCTGTGGAATTTCTACAATCAAGGAGTGAGAACAACAAAGACAAGAACAGGAAATAAAGCTTTATATACATCTAGCTTTCCTTTGAAGATTTTAGAAATCTTTCATTCTAAGCCTATGTTATGCAAAATTGAATGGTAACTGATGTGCTACAAGTCTATATGTAAGAGTGCAATGATACATTATGCAATTGCTGGTATTTTTCAGATGATAGAAGTGATGGAGGGAGCTGGGGTGTTCTGGTATGCTCACCAGCAAGCATACTGCTCTGCACTCAAAAGTTGGCAGAGTTACATCAATGCTGCCATTGACATGTTTTTTACAAAGGAAACCCTAGCTGCCTCCTGTGCAATGGGGAACCAAAAATAAAGCAGGAGTGGAGCTGGCCACCAGCCATTAAATGCTGTCATTGTCCAGTCCCTTATTGGTGGGTTGCATTTTACTGTTATGATTGAATGATTGGATATGAGTTATAGCCAACTTGGTGCAATGCCCCATTTTACTCGTTATTGTGTAAAATTTATATCCAATGCACACTCTTGGCAAGAATTTAAAATGGTCAAGAAAGTGTATTAATTTTTGTATCATGTATGCTGTCCAGTGAAAGATAATTTAATGCAGTTTTTTTACCTGGAAACAAATGGAAGCAAGTTTGGGATATTCTAGAACTCACAAATCATTTTCTCCAAAAAATGGTTTATCATAGTGAACACTGACATTATGCTGTTACAGCTGGCAACAATTATTATTGTCCTCTCCTTTCTACTGGTAACAAAAAAGTCTGCTCCAAATTTCCCAAAGATGGACCCAGCCCTAGTCAAGTGGTGCAAAAGATCAGCATGAAATGTGTTGAGGCACGAAGGCCACCAAGACATCGTGCCATCTAAAAATGTCATTTCAAACAAATTTCTGCAATTCTTTCCTTTTTGTACATTGTTGAAAGCTTAAAAATGTTGTTGTTAAAGATGTTAAGTTCAACTTGTATAATGTTTAGTTTCATGTTACTGTTAATCAAAGAACTTTGATAAGAAGATAATTAAAAATGTGAAAGTGACATATTGGAGAGCTCTTTTTATCACACAAGCAGTTTCTAAAAGGTATTAAGTAATGGTTCGCGTAAGAACTATAGCGGAATCAGCTGGATTCCGGCAGCGGCAGCCGTTCACTACAAGCACGAAATAATAACCAAAGAGCAGCTCTGATTGGTTTCCCGACACGGACCCATCGGACAATTTTGTGGCTGATGTGTGCAAAATGTGTGTCTAGCACTGTTTTGCCCTCGCGTGCCTCAAAGTTATTGTATTCGACAAGTGACAAGTTGAAGGACTGATTGACTTCAGCCAGGTACAGAAGCAGTCCAGAGTTGTGATAGTGCGGGCCATTGTCTAGCAAACAAACAAGAAATAACTATTACAATGTGTACATATAGGTTGATGGTTAAAATACCTTATTTGGCCTTTTTGTCTGAAAAAATTATATTAATAAAATATTATGCTTAAAAAATTTAGACTATATATTTGCCTTATATAATAATTTATACCTGTACCTACATTTATGGGTGGATGCTTGTAAATATGCATCTGCATGTGGATTGATAAAACTCAAACACAGAAAAGACCGCTCTTTTCAGTTCTTTGACCCTTAAGCAACTATCTAAACATCAGAGTACATCGTTTCAGTTCTTGTGGTATAGTGTTTGAAACAAAACAAACAAAAATATTACTTGTGTCCATCTACTTGACTTTTGCATTTCTTTTTGCCTGCCAAAAATTGTACAGTGGCACCCTGCCTCACAGCCACCCCTTTAAAACGGCCAGAGTTTTGTGGCCTTTTGGTGGCCAGATTAACAGGGTTCCACCGTAACAATAATAACAATAATAATGGCAGCTACTCACCAAAAAACAAATACACCCGAAATCCAGGGAACGAACTCTCAAGCCAACTGAAGCCAATGTCAAGGGCACTTTGGGTGAACCAAGTGTCTTGCTTGGTGTCATCACTCCAAAGGTCTATCACCTCAGCTGACCTCTCACCGACCTCCACTTGTGCCACAGCGTAAAACCCGTGTAGTGAAATACCCCTCTTGCCATACCAGTCCCTTTGTATTTCACGCGTCCGTTTCCCCAGTTCTAGCTTCATTTTATAATCCACTACCACAACACACTCTCCAGGTCTGAGGTTCTTTAGGGTGTACTGGTAATAATCGGCCTGGTGTTTTGTGCGTAACAGATGGCCAATGTACTCCCAATGGGTACTAACAACATCTGCCAACTTTTCCTGAAGCTTCACTCTTAAACTTGGGGCACAGAGCTCGATGGCTGATGACAGTGATTTGCAGGCATCGTAGAAGTTAGTAACTTCCGCACAGTGATCAGGATGCTCTTGTGTGCAAGATCCAAATGCATGACTCATGCACAGTTCTTTGCATGTGGAATGCCTTTCAGATGATTTCGCCAACTTTGTCTTCAAAAATGTTTGATATGCTCGTAAACTCTTAACAACACCATGACAATCAACAGTTGTTGTTGTTTCAACTTGGGAAACAGAGTGTGCAATAGAACACATGGCATCAAAGTTTGAATGTCCAAAATCGTCACAGAGGTTGCACAGGCCAGCAAGCATTGTACTCATGCGGAAGTTGCGTGGCAGGTGTGTATAAACATAAGTTCTTTTTACACCATTTGGGCATTCAAGACAGTACTGCTGTACAACGTTCTTTATCGAGTCCTGCCAGTATCGGATAGCAGTCTCTTCACCACCTACCAATATACTTCGACGTGAAGAAGCTCTGGTAACGTTGTCTCGATGAAGAAAGTCAGTGAGTTCCTCAATGATCTGAGGGCTGACACGCTGTCTAGTGAATTTAAATTCAGGGGGAGGAATTCCTCCACGTCCAAACAAAAGACAATGAACTCTGGCAGCGGTGACTGTGTTTGGTGAACAACCAAATAATCGCTGAAGGGTACGATAAGGAAAATCTGTTGCCACGATGGACAACAAGCGCCGCTTCTCATCACCATAATGGCGTACTCGGCCAATTTTCCTGGCTGCATCAGTGCGGGACTTCACATTGTCAAGTATCTTGCCTTCCAAGGTCAACCTACTTTGGGACTTAGTGTTACCAATCAAAAATTTTTCCTTTTGTTTCTTTGCATTCTGGTTTATTTTCTTGGTAACTTGTTTGTCCTTGCAAGCCTTGTACTCTTCAGATAGAATACCAAGGAAGTGGGCGTCGTCAGAGTTTTTGTCTTTGACAACTGAATTTCCAAAGACTTGATACCAGTTTTTGCTATCAACCACATCTCCCATGAGTTTCTGTAAAGACGTTCCAGACTCAAAATGTACATACTTCATGGCAGTGTCGTTTACTAATTCGATAATTTCACTCCTCATATAACGCTGTGTTCGCTCTTGGGCATCCTGGTAGGGACGAATAGGAACGCAAGGAACCTGTGTTCCTGTTGATACTTGGGACAAGGCAACTGTACTGCTTGGGGTTACAGTGCTTGGAGACAGCTCATTGTTACAAACCAGATCATTCTGGAAAAAGGATTTTTTTTTGGTAAATGACTAGAGTAAAAATGCATTGTACATGGATTGTCTCCCTCTTGCATGCTTGAAGAGAATTGTCATTTTATCTTGAGAGCATAATATATCCAAATACATTTGTGGAATGGATTATTTGAAAAAAATATTGGAGTAATAAATGATGGGAAAGCACTCACTACCATACATCTAATACCCTAATGTAAATAAAATGTACTGGACAATCTGCAAGACTAGTCATTACATGTAGGTTCATATAACACATAACATGTCTTTTCTAGCATTTTACTCAACTCAACTGTGCTATACTGGAAAAAAGTCTGAAAGTAATGTCTCAACTGTGAGGCATTGGTCTTTTTCAAAAAAACAAAATGCCTGGGGCTTGGTCAAAGGAAATTTCTGAAAATCACTGATATATAACTTACATTCTCTTCTGTCAAAGCACAGAAATTCTCATCAAGAAGGAGGGTGCTTTCTTCTTTGTCAATCTGGATTGAGGGGAAAAAGAAAATGTTATTGTTTGTGTTTACACGGCTAGCCAATTTATAATTTCTTCTTCCCTGCATGCATAACTTTTTCTTATACATGCATAACAATAAATAAATACAAAATACATCAGTAGCAATATGCTGAACTCTTGCACTCAAGATCAAATATCAAATAATCGAATAAAGTCGAAAAATTATAAATAACATAGCATATAACAAATTTATTAAAAAAATTTCACACTGTACAAAAAAAAAAAAATATGAAGCTCAAGTTTCCTTGCTTATTTCCAGCACTATGTAAAAAGTTACAAGTTACATTCAGGACTGTATCACATTGGGCAAAGCAAGAGGCAAAAAAAAAATTAAAAATATGCATTTGTTTCCTCAACAACAAGTAAAACCGTGACATTTACCGTTGGGGTCGCATGTGATGTTTTGTCCACTGAGTCTAACTCTGAAGTAAGTTTATCCTATGAAGGGGACAAAAACGAAGGCACGTGGAAGATACATGTGTGAGAAAGCAAGCAAACAATCATGACAAACAGTTCACTCCCACGTCTGCAAACAGGATGCACAAATCTGATCAAAAGCATAACATGCCTAGCACTTTCAAATGCGTTTTACGTAGAGAGTATCACAACAAAGAAGAAAGTCAATCTGACTCACCGTTACAACAGAGGTTGAACCGTTTGCGTTTGTCTTCAAATCTCCAACTTTTCGACGCTTTTCTTCGACTGCTATGCGATCACGGCAGGCCAAACAGATCTTTTTCTTTCTTCCTGCATGCTTAGAATCAAAGACGCAATACTTTTCTTCATAAAAGGTTGCCACGCGAAGGTCAACGTCAGACCTGTGATGCCATTCCAAATGGTTTTTGCACTTGCAAGAAGCAGTAAAGGACATCTCACCAACGCGATAAAATCAAACGAATAAAAACACTTGCTACACTTTAAATCCACAGCAAACGCTTTTCATGAAAATATACACATTATATACAAGCTACAGACAAGCTATATACACCAGCGAAACGTTTTTTAACCCGAAAACGCAGAGAAGAAAACTTGACAATAACAAATCCAAGATGGCGGCCCTTTCAACTCTGTGCTCGTGAAGGAGCCCATCAGCGCGGACGATTTCCCCACGTCGGAATCTAACGAAACTTCGGGAAACAATACATCATACGTCATTATCGGAAAAACTACAATAAAATCGGACTTTTTCGACTTTTTTTCGCATAAAATTCGGGAAAAAAGAGCTTTAACCAATCAGAGAGCTCAAAATTAATTGGATAAGCCAATTAAATAGGAACGCCACTGCTCATGCGTTGCCACGAAATGCTATCGCTCTTACGCGACCTATTACTTAATCCACCTGGATTATATTCAGAATGTATGGTTGGTTGCAAAATGCATAGTATATCCATCCCATGTTGTCAAGTATGGCTTATGTGATATGGGAATGGTATGGTACATTATAAAGTCCATAGCATTCTCATGTCATCCACCTGAGTGACTAGACAATATGGCAATGGTATAGGGTTTTCCCATCAGTGGCAGAATTTGCATGAAATGGGGATGATATGGGCAGCTCCCAAATGCATTGGCCATTATAAATTGCCAAGGATGGGGTAACGTATGGTATTGGTACGGGCCTGAGCCATATCAATGCCATACTGTAGAGTATGGGGAATGTATGGGATTCTGCCAAATACGTAGCAATTCCATAGTCAAGGGTCATAGATCATATGGTATTGGTATGGGGTTGAGCCATGTGAACCCCATACCTTAAAATATGGGGAACATATGGAATTCTGCCAAATACGTAGCAATTCCATACAAAAAGACAATAGAACTTAAAGGCTTAATACATGTGGGTTTCATATGGGAAGCCATGTCCCATACCAATTCCATGTATTGCCCATAGCAGTGCCATAGATCACACCATACCATTCCCACACCTGGGCCATGTATGGTCCACATCAACATGTTTGGTAAGGGATTCAGTCACATTTAATACAATGTTTGATATTATTTGATGTAGGATGTTTAGCAATTATGATGTAGCTAGGATGTTGTAATGTACCAGGCAAATCGAAGCTTCAACATCCCCTCGGGCACTGGAATTTTTGAGTCACTCATCACATTAGCATTCTGTTGATCCAGGTCAATGTTGTGTATAAATGCAAACTTGAAATTCATGCAGTTTTTAAAATGCACATAAATTGTGTAAAGAATATCTGAATTTAAACTATGTATATCATTCTCTGTTTCTAGACAGAAACTAATATTATCAACCCCCCCCCCCCCCTGCAAGAAGATGAGGGCATCAAATGCCTGGGGTATGCCCGGGGGGGCGGGATGGGGATGTTGAAGCTTTGATTTGACCGGTACATAACTGATTTGTGATATTTCTATAGCAACAGATTTTAATATTCATCATACATTTTTGTCCACATCACGCTTAAGGCATTTCACAGTTAAATAAAGGTTCTTTTTTGCCAGGTTCTAGAAAAGTCGTTCAAGAGTTCTATGAGGAGCTATCTGAAATCTGGAAGGGGAGCCCAGCTACAGAAATGTTATCATTTGGAATAAAATCCTCAGACCAGCAGGGCAATATGGGCAATGAAAGGCCCATAACTCCAACTAGTAGTATCGTCACAGATTCAAGCCTCTGTGAATCCGACAATGAAGATTCAACATGTAAAGACCGGGACAATGATGTGGATGAAAACCAAGGTGTTTTTAGCTGTTTTGTTGATTTTGTTTGCAGTTACCTTCTTATAACTGTCTGTCTGCATTAAGGTGGGGGAAGGGGGGATGGGTTGAGAGTTGTAAGGCTTAAGAGTACAATTCATCAAAACATTATTTAGCTGTGCCAGTCTAGAGTGCATTACTATTGCTTTTGTGGTATTTTTGTTGTCTGTCAAATTTATTTCCCTTTTATTTTTCTTACACTTAAATTAATCAGAGACCAAAAGGGGGACTAAAAGAAGTTTGTCAAGTACCCCAAGAATTGTGGACAAGAGGAAACACCTAGAAAAGCCACTCTCTGCTGCCAAGCGTGATAAGGTTTTAATGTGATCAGCACGTGAGGATCTTCAATTAAAAAAGAAAACTATGGAGCAACTGCATGAATCCCAGGGATCTTTCCAACAGCTGGCAAAGTCTATGACCTCATCACGGCCTTTAGCATTAGCAATGAATCCAAATGTAATGCAGTACCAAAATTCAATGCGTAATCCTTATCGAAGTCAGTTTGTCATGTACCATCCATCACAGGCACAATATCACGGCAGCTCATCAGCTCAATTTCAGAGTAACTCAACAGGGTTTGGTCGATATGCCGACACAGAAAACAGCCTTAACAGCTACTCACCAAGGACAAGTTCCCTACAGCCATTTGATAATCACAACATTGAAGAAAATGATCAGCCAAGCCAAGTAAGTCATATAAGTATTAAAGAATCTTATACAGTTTTTTAAGTACTGTTATTCTTCAGGTGTTAGGTTGTGGTGAAGGCCAATGGGAAATTGAAACTTGTGCCAAAGCTTGCTTGGATACTCACAAGTATTTTTGTTTGTTATTCCTAAAATGTTGGGTTATGATAAAGTCGACTATAAAACTTGAATTACGAGTAGTTTATGCTTGATGATGATGCTTTTATAGGCGAGGTTGGATGTTGCTAAAGTAAGATTCAAATGAGGAACAAGGAATCGGAAATTATACTTAATGTAACACAGATGAATGCTAACTGAAAGCAAACTAAAGAATAGTTTCCCTGCATTTTATTCCATTACTGTTTCAGTGTACATAATTTTACTCCTGTTTGCTTGAGGTTAGATTCCATTCCACATTTTTTGTTTTCTTTAGACATCCACAAGGTTTTGATGTTACAGGAACGTTCTGTGAAGTAAGAGTGCTAGTTGCATCACAAAAAATAGAAACCGCACAGTTTTTATTTGGTATGTTAATAATTATTATTGCTTAAAATTATAGGGCGTAAATAATTCCAATATGGGAGAATATCAAGTACATGTACTGGTACTTAAATAAAATTGTGCTTTTAACAAACACTGAACTATGATTGTTTTGAACACAGCAATAATATTAGGGGCACACCATTGGGGGGGGGATTTTTGGGCCCCATGAATTTGTTTTCAATAACATTTCTGTGCTTCGCCTGCCCAACCCACCCCCTCCCCCAGCTAGAACTTTTCTAATAGTAATGGTCCGTCCCTTAGCACATTTTATCTTCATAACATTTGTGGCTAACCCATAGTCTTCGGTGATGTACATTACATGTGCTCGTTAAAGAAATCAGTTATGATCTGAAGATAATAGACACCAGTAGCAGTATTGTAGGTGTACAGTCTATCTGGTTGGTTGTGATGTAAACAACATCTGTCTGAAATGTTCACTTGCATCTGGCCTTCAACATACTCTTCATTAAGGTTGCATCTCTTCAGTTCACAAAAATTATGGAGAATAAAGCATGTGTATATAACTTCAGGTACATCTTCAAGCTTAATGTCCATGGCTCTGTTTAGAATTTGCCAACAAGCTTTTAGTCTTCCAAATGCACACTCAATCTGGTTTCGTGTACCCCTCAGTACTTGATTATAGACTGCCTTTTCGTCTTCTCCACATTCCTTCATAACATTTGGTAAGAGGGGATATGCTGGATCACCCAATATTAGTGACGGAATTCTGTCTGTGCCAGGCAGTAGACTACGGTAGGTCAATGGAAGAGTTTTCTCTATGAAATGTTTGTTTAACTATGAGTTAGCATACACTCTAGCATCATGTACACTTCCAGGCCACATTATTTCCACGTCTAAAAATACACCTCTGTAGTCAAAAAGTGCTTGTACATTTAAACTGAGCTTCATCTTGTAACAGAAATAATCATAACTATTTCCAGTTGGTTGCTTAATTGGTTTGTGTCCCATCCAAGCAACCACATGCTTGAGGAAACCCAAACCGATTTCCGAAGCGACCCATCATTTCCTTCATTTCATTAACATCTTTAGGTAATCTTAAGTATTCAGGGCCCAATACAGCATTTATACTTGCACAAACGGCTTTCACAGTTCTCGATAGACAGGGTAATGAAACGTCAAAACTATTACAAGTCATCCGATATGAACCTTGATCATTCAAGTAATATAATGTCATAGCAACTTTTTTCTCTACACTCATAACGTCAGCTCGAAAATTTCGTGGATCAGGTTCAAGAAGAGGCCGAACTTTCTCAACAAGTTCCAGGAAGGAGGCCCTATCCATCCTCAGATTTGACTGCCATTCTTGTTCCTCTAATACACCAGTCCACA
>BLFK01000771.1:72416-77416 GCA_014634185.1 Astreopora myriophthalma | reverse complement strand
CAAAAGGAGCAATGGTCTGTCTCAATTAACCCAATTTTGAATAATTTGGAATTGGTAAACAGGATGTTATTTAATAATTTGTACTGAAAAGACCAGACATAAGTTTCACCTGCAGCTTTATATGGGATTGAGAACACTTCCTGCAGCGGGATTGAAGGCTCTAAATCTGCTGATAGAGCCTTGAAACCATTCGGGTATTTTGCTTTATTAGCAATCAGCAGAGAGTAGAACTGTTTTGACTTAGCAGAGTAAGTGTCGAATTCAACACTTTTACATTTAAAAGTCAAGGGATCAAATTTCACCTTTGGAAAAGAAGAGAGCTTGTCCTTAGGCACAGACAAACGTAGAGCAGACCATGTCAAAAAATTAGAGACAAGCCCTGTATCCTTTAAATATTCGAAAGAACGTATATTATCCAAACTAAATAATAGATCGTTTAAATAAACAATTCCACAGTCTACGTACTTTTTATAGAAAATAGGTTTGTTATCAATTCTTATGTCTTTATTATTCCAAATTACATATTGGGCGAAGTTAATATCAGCAAAGGCATTTCTAAAGTCTGCCCACCAGCTAAGCAACTGCTGATAAATACTATTTAAGCGTAAATTAAGATCCTTTACATCATAATTACATTTTAAGAGCAGAAACCCTCCATATTTTTCCAAATGAAATGCAAAATATGATTTCCATGGACCTACCCGCTCATCAAGAACCCTTGGAATCCAAGAGAGCCTTAACGCTTTAATTTGGGTTTCAAGATCCGTAAGATTCAGGCCACCGTTCTTCAGCGAGTTAATAACGGAGAGTCTGGTCACTTTATCTGGACCTTTCCACAAAAATTTATATAGCATCCTCTCCATTTGTTTAATAATTTCCTGTGGAGTTTCCAGTATTGTGGAAACATATAGTAGCTTTGGTATAAGGAAAGATTTTACAATGGTCACTTTGCCAAATAAGGACAAACCCCTTAAACTTCATAAATTGATCATTTTTTGAATGTCACTTAATCGTTCGTGGAAATTTTGTTTTATACTTTGGCCTTGATCACACGAAAAATGAATTCCTAGCGTTTTAACTCCAGTGCACCACTCAAGGCCCAAAGGTTTCTCTAATGAATGTTTACTTGCTCCAATCCACATCGCTTTAGTTTTTGAAATATTCAGTTTTAAACCAGAACATTTTTCGAAATTGTACAGAGTTTCTATGAAAATTTCTACAGAGGATGTGTTCGCCAGGGTAGCAGTCATATCATCAGCATATAAGAGTGTTTTAATTTCATCATTACCAATTTTTATGCCTTCAATGTGTTCATTTGATCTAAGAGATAAAGCCAAAATTTCAATTGCCACAACAAATAAATAAGGTGACAAAGGGTCGCCTTGCCTTACACCCCTTTCCAACTTGAACTGCTCAGAAAATAACCCATTGTTTATCACACAGCTCGAGACATTATTATAGAAGGTTTTAATCCATCTTATCAGGGTTGGGCCAAAATTGAAGGCCTCTAATGATTGATAAAGAAAATCCCATTCAATAGAGTCAAAGGCTTTTTCAAAATCTATGAACAACAGAATACCTGATAACTTAAGCGATTCAGTATGGTCAATAATATCTAGAATCGAGCGAGCCACCTCACCAATGAATCTACCCTTGATAAAACCAGATTGATTGTAATGGATTATTCGAGGAAGAACCTTTTTGATTCTATTAGAAATGACCTTAGAAGCCAGCTTGGAGTCAGCATTGACTAAAGAAATAGGTCTCCAGTTTTCCAGATACATTCGATCTTTATCTTTTTTATCAATTAATGTGATAATTGCCTGTTTTTGTGAATTTGACATTTCTCCTGAGTCAAAAGAGTAATTAAAGACATCTGTCATGAGCTCACCTATACAACTCCAAAAAGTTTTGTAAAACTCGGTAGGTATACCATCATTCCCAGGAGTCTTTCCGTTTTCAAAAGTATCCAGTGTTTTGACACATTCTTCAATAGTTATTCGACCTTCACAACTTAGTCTTTCTTCCTCTGGTAATTTTGGTATACTATCTTGACCAAGAAAGTGTTCCAACATACCGGGCTGCACTGTATTAATTTTCCTACTATATAAATTTTTATAATATTGTGAAGACGAGTGTAAAATTTTTTCATAATTGGTAGTGATAACTCCACTTAGACAAAGTTTCCTTATGTGCTTCCTTGTATGATTTCTTCTCTCCAAACTTAAAAAATACTTAGTACTCTTTTCCCCATGTTCATGCCATCTCGCCCTTGAGCGCACAATTAATCCATTGGCTTTCTCGTCGTAAAATTTTTCTATTTCAGTTTTACACTCGTCCAGAATCTTTTCAAATTCTTCGCATTGATTTTGTTGAAATTGTATCTGTGCAGCTTGGAGTTTCTTCTGCAGACTTTCTTCTTTCTCTCTCTTAGTTCTTGCTAGCTCTTTTGAGTATTGCATCGAAAAAAGACGAACATTATATTTAATCCAATCCCAAGCAACTCTCATATCTGAGAATTCTTTCCCTTCTTCTTTCCATATTTCCAGATTCGTTTTCATTAATTCAATGAACTTTTCATCTGACAGGAGTGATGTATTCATTTTCCAGAAACCCGGCCCTTTCTTAGTCTCCTCAACTCCCTGTAAATGAAGTACAATTGCTGAATGATCCGTTTTAATGGCTGCTATAATGTCTACATTTTTAATCAGGTCCTGAAGTGTGTCTGAAATGAGCCAATAATCTAATCTGCAGAAGATAAAGGGAGACTTTTGGGACCATGTAAAACTTTTTTTCTTTGGGTTTTTAACCCTCCAGATGTCATGCAAATTGAATGTCATTTGGATTTCTTCAATACGTTCAACAATTTTCTTTCTCGTCATCATTATCCCTCCTTGTTTATCCAACGTCGGATTCATAGGACAATTGAAGTCCCCTCCAATAATTATTCTATCCTCATAGGCGAGGTCTTCTTTTTTTAGGATGGCAAGCAGATGATCATAAAATTGGGCCGCTTGATTATCGTTGTTTGGACCGTAAACATTGAATAAATAATAGTTTTCGTCATTAATTTGTGCTTGAATACCAATATATCTACCGGCGGGATCAACATAGTTTTGTTTAATTTTACAATCAAAGCCGTTTCGTAATAATATCGCAACACCTCTTGCATTACTGCTCCCATGGGCGAGCTCTAATGGTGCGCCCCATTCAGCTTTCCATTGTTTCTCTGTATCGCGCGTGGAATGCGTTTCTTGAAGAAAAATTATATTTGCATTTTGTTTTCTACACCATGCAAATATAGAACGTCGTTTTTTAAAATTGCTCAATCCTCTTACATTCAAAGATAACATTTTGAAATCACAAGAACCCATCATAAGCCATCTTCAGTAATAAACTGAGGGGGGAGAAATTTGTGGCGGGCTGCTAACAATTACTATAACATACATACTGGTTAAGGAGAATCTGCATCGTACAAAACATAGAAACACACACATATAGAAACACAAATATAAGAGAGTTTTGGTGTGAAAAATTTTTGAAAGCATATTAACGAAGTTTTTACTGAAGGAGTCTCGCGTCTTTTTCTCCAACAGCCGTGTCCGGTCCTAAACATAATATGTCTTCTTTTTTCCAAATAGGTATTTCCTGGCTAATTTATCGGTTTTTAAACAAATAAACTTTCATTGGATTTATAAAATAAAGCCCCTAAATATACTGCTAAATATACTACATAAAAAGATACATGTTCAGTCATCTGGCAAGAAGAAAGATCTCAATTTCGGTGCTTCTTTAACTTTATAAAGAATACGCGCAGGGACGTTCCAAGGAATATAAGCGAAGTCCACATCTTCTCGGGAGCGAATTTCATTGATATACCTCTCCTTTAACTTCTTTCGGTCGTCTCTCACTTTCCTCGACACGTCGTCAGAGATATAAAGATTTGCCTCCAAGAAAGGTTTATCTTTTAAAGCTGACGCGGCGTTTCGGAGAATATACTGCTTATCTGTGTAACGTAATAAATACACGTGGACGGGTCTTGGAAGAGGTGAAACACTGCTTTCGGTGGCGATTTGCCTTCTTATATTTGTTCGATGAGCGCGCATTATTTCCAGGTTGCCACTCAACTGCATATGGTCGCTCAAAATATTGTTTACGATGGCTTGACAGGAGGAATCTTTCTCGGCGCCTTCAGGAATGTTCCATATAACAATGTTATTTCTTTTTGACCGGTTCTCAAGGTCATCGAGCTTTCTTTCCAAAATGGCAACCCGAGCGGAGTCCGCTTTATTACTCAATGTATCCTTTACCGTCTCCACTTCTTTATTAGTAAATTCAAGTCCTTGCTTTAAGTCTTTAATCTCACCCGACAGGCTAGCTGCTTTGGACTCGAGTTGCTGAAGTTTAACGCACAAGACATCATGGCGGCTTTGGCTGTCTGAATCGAGCTTGTCGATTTTCATCGCCAAACTCTTGACCAGTTTGGTTAATTCTTCGAAATTGCTATCAGTCGGCATTTCTTCTTGTAAATGGGCTGTTCCTTTCCGTGGCTGTAAATTTTTGCTCATGCTCGCCAGGTTTTAAAAAAATTTGGAGCGGAGCACGGAATGACACGTCCTCACACTTTGAGAGTCATGCCCGACTCGGTTGTAATGGACTTGAAAACTCCGTCCCAACCAGTCAGAGATGCATCTGGATAGACTGTAACTTGGCAATTACCGTGGGCAGCAGTGTTCGATGTGTCAGTAATATTTTCAATCCACCAGTGAAGGTCAGATCTTGCCATGTCTGAGAGAATCATGCTTGCTTTAAAATTGCCTTGGTTTTGTTTCAGAGCAGCTACCTTTTCTATTTCTAGTTGTCTGTAATAGAGGGGTCCATACATTACCCCAGGAAAACTTGCAACCATAAGGCCAATCATTTCAGATACAGTCCGTATTGTGGGGGACTGATTGAACAAGCAAGCAATTGAACTGCTTTTGATTTTACCTTCATGGCTT
>BLFK01000771.1:67416-69916 GCA_014634185.1 Astreopora myriophthalma | reverse complement strand
CATAATGTTGATTACCTAAAAACAGCTGGGCCTCATCTACTCGTGTTTTCTTTTCTCGCGACATTAATTAGCAATGTATGACTGTTCCACATGTCGGTGTATCCCAACAGCATGGGATTGCAATAGATTTTGTCCCATTGAGGAAACATGCTAATTAACTTCAAAAAAAAATTGCGAGGATTCTGGCTGCATGAACAGAGGAAAACAAAACAGACGGTTGACAGAACACACAGATGTGCTTATCTTATCAGAACAGCTATGGGTTGTAGTGGACATCATTGTACGATCTATTCCCATGACGCAAAAATGCTGATTGCCCAAAAACAGCTAGGCCTTATCTATTTGTGTTTTCTTTTCTTGTGAGGACTGTTCCACAAAGTAGGTTATCTGATGTCGGTGTAGCAAAAATGCTGATATCCTAACGAACAGCTTGGCCTTATCTACTTGTGTTTTCTTTTCTTGTGACATTAATTAGCAAGGCATGACTGTTCCGCAACGTAGGTAACACCCTCGTCGGTGTATCACAACACTGAGATTGGGATAATCCCAATTGGGCAAACATGCTAATCAACAAAAACAATTGTGAGTATTGAAGCTGCATGAATACAAGAAAGCAAAACAGATGGTTGACAGAACACTCAGATGTGCTCATCAGAACAGCTATAGAATGTAACGGATATCATTCTATGATCTATCCCCAAGATGCAAAAATGCTGATTGCCTAAAAACAGCTAGGCCTTATGTATTCGTGTTCTTTTCTTGTGAGAATTGGCAATGCATGACTGGTCCACAAAGTAGGTTATCCGATGTCGGTGTAGCAAAAATGCTGATATCCTAACAGTCTACTCGTGTTTTCTTTTCTTGTAATTACTGTCACACCAAGATGGGGTTCAACAAATTTATTGACAAATAACAAACATGGAACCTAACAGTAGACCCCCTTAACCTTAAGGGTGGGAGGGTAGAGTTTGAAAGCCTAACGCAAGAACATCGTCCAACAACTGAGCAACCTAAAGCACATGTAGTGATCACATGATCAATCTAGAAACCAATGGCTGTGAGCCATTAATTAATGTATTAATTAACATAATTTAATACTTCCCAATTACTGTCACACCACGATGGAGTTCAACAAATTTATTGACAAATAACAAACATGGAACCTAACAGAAGATAGACCCCAAACCCAAGGTGTGAAGTAATGAGTAGGTAGGAAAGAAAAGTGATAGAGACCTGTTAATGAGTTTTAGGGATGTTTTGAGCTAAGGTTTTAGCAACCCTGAGTTTTTGAGCAGGGTTGAGAACTAAGTAAACCATATAGGCATCTGAGGACCAATCCCCCAAGAACTTAATGAACAGAGGTGAGGCCCCTGCATTAAAGGCAAAATTAGCACCTCCTCTTCGGAAACTATGAGGAGAGTATTGGGTGGGGTCCAACCCAATGTTAACTATACAGGACTTAAGAGTGACTTCCTGTAAATACTACGGATAGGTGTGCAAAATGCAAAAATCGAATTCCCTCAAACTTTTTCACAAGAAAGCCCTCTAAAAACTATTTAAGAAAATATAACTTTTAGTTCGTTTGGATTTATATTTTCCAAGTAAAGCGATTTTTTAATCTTCACCCTTGGAGATGGCAGAATGGTGAAAGAATTGTGGGTTTTGTGGTAAAAGCACCAAACTTGGTACAATTATAGTTTATGACATGGTGAACAATTTTGGATGTGGAGCCCACCGAGATCTATCCCATAATAATAGTAAGCGCAGGTTTCTCTTTTGCCCCCCTGAGAACTGGCATGGAAACGAGGCTGGCACTGAATAGTCTTCATAACAGCTTTATTAACATGTGTAAAACAACCACTAATGTAGAAAAGTGAAATGTAATGTAATGCAAAGATGTGTAACAGCTAAGCAACGGTCACGTGACACATCAGCATGGAAACGAGGCTGATTCTGAAAACTCTTAAAAAACCACTATCTTTACAGTTTCAAGCCATGAAGAACAGAATATATAAAAAGTTTCCAACTAGTATTGAATCTCTAGCAGTGTACATTGTATCCGGAGTCCCACAGCAATGCATCTGGCTACAAATTACGGCCTGCCGCACAGTCCCCCACAATGACAGAGTGCAGTGCATGGCAACTCTGCATGAACACATTTACACCGTCCAGTGCACCCTCTCTCGCTCTTGCAACCACATCTCAAAAGTTCTTGACAGCTTTGTGATGCCTGAGGAATCGTTGTCCACAGCGGGTCCCAGGCTTGTGTAGGCCCTCGTTGCCAGCCCCACTCATTTGGAGGAGGAAGTTGAGGTGATACTTCCAAGCACTTTCCCCAGCAGTGACCAGCCTGGAATGCTACTCTTTTTGTGTGCTGTAGTAGAGCGTCAGCTGTTGGAGGTATTGATTCAATATTTCTTCCTTTGCGTGTGAAGAGGTCCTTACGTGCAGCATTGACGGTTGTACATGAGCTTGTACGGTCATACATGAGTACCGTGAA
>BLFK01000771.1:37416-54916 GCA_014634185.1 Astreopora myriophthalma | reverse complement strand
TAGACCTGTTCAGTTACTGGAAAGGCGAGTAGGTTATAAGCTCCACAAAAGTTAAAATAGGCTCTAAGCTGTGTTCTGCGAGTACGCAATCTTCCTTCACTGAGTGCTGATTTCTTGAGCAGGCCAAGGTAATGAATCAGGGATTCTGCAAGGTGGGTGAGAAGATACTAATGTTAGATGCCAGTATTTTAAGCACAGGTGAAAGAAAAGAGCTCTGGATTGACTGGAACTGGGTGCAAATTAAGAGCAACTGTAAAGGCCTTGAATTGTGATTGGTAGATAGCATCTGTGTGCCACCCGCTAAGACAATCTGCTAATGTGTTTTCACGACCAGGAATGTGCGCAGCCTTGAGCATGATATTGTTAACTGCTAATGTGAGCTACAATTCCCGTAAACACGTTTGTAAGAAATTATTCCTGCTACGCATAGAGTTAATCATTTCAACGCATGCCTGGTTGTCACAATGGATCATTATGCATCTTCCTGCTAACGTAAATTGCCATAGCTTGATTGCGACAACCACCGTGAGAAGTTCCAACTCTGTAATGGATAACTGCTGCTGAGTAGTAGATAGCGGGAAAAGTTCATGGAAATATTCTCCTTCACAGATGGCTCCACACCCTGTCAAGCTAGCATCGGTGGAGAATAATTGCTCACTGGATTCCAGAAACTCTGTGCCTATCACAGAGACACCATTGTAGTTGTCAAGAAAATGTAGCCACCAATGCAAGTCTAGTTTGAAAGCCTAGCAAGAACATCGTCCAACAACTGAGCAACCTAAAGCACATGTAGTGATCACATGATCAATCTAGAAACCAATGGCTGTGAGCCATTAATTACATGTATTAATTAACATAATTTAATACTTCCCGACATTAATTAGCAATGCATGACTTTTCCCCAATGTAGGTTTCGACAACAAGGGTATATCACAACAGCTTTGGATTGCAACAGATTTTGTCACAATAAGCAAGCATGCTAATAAAATAAAAAAAAATTGTGATTTTAAATATTTTTCATATATATTAATTATGTTAGATATATCACTGAATGCTTTGTGGTAGCTTCTAGACAGAAAAGTATGGCATCAGCAGTACAAGTAAAGATCAATTGAAGAAATGATCCTCACACTTTCTGGACAATTTAAGCAATTGTCTTCTATATGCACTTGAAAAAAATCCAAGTGACTTCAATGGGATTCGAACCCACGACCTCTGCGATGCCGATGCAGTGCTCTTATCAACTGAGCTATGAAGCCACACAGTTCAGGGCAGGTCAATTTGTTAGGCTCATCCATGTTTTTCCGTGAAAGGAATGATGAATGAGAGATGATTGTGAAGTGCGGTTTTTAGAGATGAATCGAAGAAATAATCCTCGCAATTTAAGCAGTTGTTCTTATACATGCACTTAAAAACAAAAGTCCAGAAAGTTTGAGGATCATTTCTTCAATTCATCTCTAAAAGCCGCATTTCACAATCATCTCTTTCATAATACAAATAAAACATAAATAATATCGTAGCGACAGTGTGTCCCACCCAGCCAGTAGCACGTAAATAGAACATGTGCTGAACTTATTTTTTTAGTAGACTTAATATATTTTATTCCACTGGTAGATGTGAAGTTCATAGTCTTGACACGCCAAACCGCGTAATATGCAAATAAGTAGTTCCCGCGAACACCATTCGACTTATCTAAAATCAATTGATAAGACAAAATTACGCCATTAGATTTGTCATTCAACACTTACACTATGGGGACGCCCACAGTACTCTATATAATATGGAAAGAAGTCATCACTTGGTGGGACTGTTTTCGTGTGAATGCCGGAGAAGATGGACGGAATCACACAACTGGAAGACCAGAGAACAAGTAAGGCCCCGTTAATCAAAATACTTGTAGAATGAAGAAAATATCATTTGATATACCTTTAAGAATTGATCATGTAACTTTTGAGGAAAGGGTTTGGGTGACTTTCAGGGGCCTAGCGTCCATATATGCACGTACGCCCGTGCGTACAGCTGACATCTGAGAAAAATTATTTTATTTTTTTTGGAATTGCCTAAAAACGTTCTCATTAAATTTGCTGGCTGATAATTTCATTTTTGTCACATTATACTGGCTTTTTTAAAATTAGATTTCCCTTTATCCAAGCATTAATCATTCAGTGGTGGCCACTAATTTTATCCCGGTGTATATGTTGCTCTCGTAACATTGTGAACTTATCCTGTGTCAACATGCACTGCCGAAAGTAGCTTTAGTAGTATGAAGAGACTAAAATCTCCTCTGCAAAGTACGATGACGGACAAAAGATTAAGCTCCCTAGCAATCCTTCATATGCATAAACACAAGAACGTGGATATTGGCAGTGTGGTAATGGAGTTTGCCTGTCTTAAGGGTTGACGCCTTGCCCTTTGCTTGTGACCTGTCTCCATTGTTTTTGTATTTTTTTCTTTTCGTAACACTGTAGCTTACAGAAAACACTAGGGAAATGGTTAAAATAAACTTTCTACTGCATTTTTGCCACATTATTTACTGAAAATGTCCTGCAGAAAAACCAGGATATGGCATATCCGAGACCCTAAATTTCAAAATTTTCTGGGGAGCATGCCCCCAGAACCTTCTAGTTGTAAGCGCCTTCAGCGCTTAGGAAACATTTATTCTCAAGCGTACATCTTCAAAATCCCACGCTACGCCCCTGCTTTTGGGTTAGGCGTAGTCGCACAGGCAAGGACTAATCTTCTTTCAATATCAGCTCTTATACCGAGGATGACTGAACCCATATATAAGAACAGCTCTGCCTTCTCCACATTGGTTTGGTCTACCATTTTCTACCTCACTTATGACTCTACATTTACTTCCATTGGTATCTCTTTTTTCTTGCCTTTTCCATCATTTGCCTCTTGATAAATATTGCACCGTTTTTTCTATGAAAGATGTAATGATAACACCTTTCGTGGGTGACAGTGACTAGTACCCGTCTCCTTTGAAGGGAGTACCCAATTTACCCAACTTCTTTATAACGAGCAAAATTCAAAGCTCTGGGAATCAAATTCACTCAGGGTACCTGACAACTCGACATACGATACCCTTGAACAAAAAAACAATTATGAAAACTGTACTAGTAGGTATAGTGCAGCTACAAAACCACACTCATTAATAGATAAGTTAACAGCAACGTTGCATCTGAAAATAGCACAGCAATGGTTGTTCAAAATTCTATTGAGAACCATGCATTGATTTACAGGGGTTTTCTGTGAAAGATCAAAATACGGACAGAATTGGCTTACCGTAGTTTCTAGCAAGGCAAAGAAAAAACATTGAGTTATTATTAATCCCCTTTTTTTGTTTTTAAGTGATGAAGGTTTCCATAAACTTGAGAACTGGTTTGATCGTTTTGGTGGCAGTTTTTGCTTTTGTATACTTGTTGGAAATTTGTGATGAATTTTCAGACTTTAGGTGAGTTACTTTGAAGTGATTACAGCAAAATTAAGCCCTTTATTTGGTGGATTGTGGGTGATTGGGAATGGCGACAAGTCATGCGCAAGCAGGCTTGTGTAACATTGCATGATTCCTGGTTATTTGTGATCACAAAATAAAGTGTTAATGGATAGACTAACCAGGTTAGAAAAGTCATCATTGCGTCAATGGTCATTTTGTGTTTCAAATTTGGAAAAGGAAACAAGAAAAAAAAATAACTGGATGTTTATTTATAGATTGCTTAAATTGCATCAAGTCAAACGGTTAAGCCAATCACCGGAAATAATTCTTAAGAATCAGAAAGTTTACCGAATTTGGTTAGGTTTAATTGTGTAGTAACTGAACTATAAGCTGTTAGAGTTCACCAAAGTTCCATGTAAATTGAAATTATTGTCTCCTCCTGAAATGTAATTACACAGTCTAAACCCAGTGCTTAGTGGCTGCATTCAAACAAGATCAAACTTGGTAGGAAACTGACTAATCAAATGAAGCTATGATCCTCGCAGTTATAGACGCAATTAATTTTTAGCAATTGCGTAGAGATGCCTGAAAAAATTCAAGACTTCAAAGGGGTTTGAACCCATGACCTCGAGATGCTGGCAATTGCTAAAGTTGCGTCCATAACTGCGAGGATCATAGCTTCATTTGATTTCATATCCGCAGTTCAATATATGATTCATTTCATATGTCATTTCATCAGTTAAAACTGACCAATTTTGACTAATCATCTTTCATGTGACACATCTCATTTTTTAATTTGATGCAAGTTAAAAAATATATCAACATCAGATTGGACAGTTAGGCTAGTTTGGGATTATGTAAGAACAACCAAACTGAGTCAAGGTTCTGAGGAATAATTTGCATTTTCTTTTGTTTTCAACAAACAGGATGCAATTTCTCTGTTTTTGACACTCTGTTTTGGCTCTGTCTTTGCACAATTTAAAACTAGTGTATTCTTTTCACTTTTCTCAAACTTGAAGCTGTCAGGCTCCAGGGATTTTATTACGAATTTGCACAGGTCTGTCAGGGTCTTCGGGGGCGTAGCGTCCATATACGCACGTATGCCCGTGTGTACAGCTGACATCTGAGAAAAAAATTTTTTTTTCCTGGAATTGCCTAAAAACGTTCTTCTCATTAAATTTGCTGGCTGATAATTCCATATTTGTCACATTATACTGGCTTTTTTAAATTAGATTTCAGCTTCCTTATTGGCCCACTTGATGGGCACTATAACATATATTACATTTAAGGTTGCTTATCTGACATGTAGAAGAGGGAGCCTGAACATGGGAAAACTTCAAAGCAAATTCACAATCTTTTGTGCAGATTATCTCATCAGAAACAAATTCACTGAAAACTACCTGCAATTATTATTTATGCACTATTTACAACACTTATAGCATTAACAGTATTGCAGAAATTACATCACTTAAAGAGAAAAAAATATAACAAATACATCACCAAAATAAAATGTGCTCAGTGACCAAAGTAGCATAAGCTTTCGTGTTGGTCACTGACACGTACAACTAAATAACATGACATATCAATTATAACTGTAGAAATCAATAAAGTGCAAAAGAGAAAAATATATTAGATACATGAACAATAAAAAGCATATAAGGGTGGCATAACATAGATAAACTACACATAGAATATACATTTAAGCAGGTTATATTACTTGCATACAGAAGAGCTAGACTGAGTATTTAAAAGGTGGAGTTTATATTGATTGTAAAAGGAAGTGTCAGGCATTTTTTTAAGATTTGTTGGAATAGATTCCCAGAGTTTAGATGAAACAGAAGCAAAAGTAGAGGTTCCATAATTATTGTTTGCTTTTGGCCTATGAAAATTTAAATTAGAAGCAAATCTGGTATTGTAGTTATGTATCTCAGAGGCTCGAGTAAGGGTTCTATGGAATATTGTTGGGATGTTGGTTGAGCCATTTAAAATTTTATGTGTAAAGAGAGCCACTTTGAATTTGTAGACATTTTCAAATTTTAGAATCCCTAAAAGGTTGTAATATGGTGAAGCATTATCTCTACTATGAGCAAAGAACATGCTTCGCATGCATTTATTCTGCTTAGTTACAATTACCCGCAAACTAGTTTTGCATGCACTGCCCCAAGTTATGGCTGCATAGGATAGGTATGGATAAATGAAAGAATAATATAACTGTTTCAGTATATGAAGATCTACAAAATATCTTAATTTGTGAATAATTGCTGTATTTTTTGCTAATTTGTTGTTAATATGTTGAATCTGCGGTCCCCAGTGTAAAGATTGATCAATATACATGTAAATACCTAGATACTTAATTTGAGTTTTATGTACAATGTCAGGAATATGAATATATGATCTTAACCTTGCAGATGAAATGATCATATAGGTTGTCTTAGTAAAATTTATAGATAGTTTGTTGATATTACAATATTTAAAAACTAAATTCAATTCTTCATTCATAATAGACTCGAGATGATACAGGTTATCACTTGAAAAAATATATTTGTATCGTCGGCAAATATACGGAAGGATAGTTTTTTTGAGCAGTTAGGTAAGTCATTGATATAAAGTAGGAATAGTAAAGGACCTAAAGTTGATCCCTGTGTATTCCGCAAGTAATGGTTTCGGGGTTAGATTGGATAGAACCAATCTTAACAAACTGAGTGCAATCGTGAAGGTAGTTTTCAAACCAGTTAAAGGATATTCCACGTATGCCATAATGGTAGAGTTTAGATAGTAGAATATTGTGGTTTACTGTATCAAATGCCTTAGAGAAATCTACGAAAACACCACAGGTAACCAGATTTTTATCCAATGCCTGTTTGAGGGTGTCAGTGATCTAAAAAATGGCTTGCTCTGTTGAGTGCCCTTTCCTGAAACCAAATTGATATCTATACAAAATGTTGTGTTTTTCCAGAAAATCATATAATTGGTTATAAACTAATTTTCAAGTATCTTACTGAAGGGTGATAGAACTGAAATAGGCCTGTAGTTCCCTGGGTTGGTTACATCACCACTTTTGTAGACTGGAGTGACTTGAGAAACTTTCAGGATGTTTGGTACAACTCCAGTTTGAATTGATTCATTATAGATTTTGGTAAAAAGTGCTGATAATGGTTCAGCTGCTAGTTTTATTAAATTATTTGGTATATCAATTGATGATTTGTTTTTACATGTATCTAATGTCATAAACAAGTTGTAAACCTGGGTTTCTGTAACAGTGGACATAACAAAACTAATCACTGGAGATGACAAGATATATTGCGTTGGGTTTTGAGAGCTGTCATCAATTTTGCTGGCCAGGCTTGGGCCCACATTAACAAAATGTTTATTAAACTGATCAGCGATGTCATCATTACCAGTGTAGGTCTTGTTATTCCTTACTATTCTTTGAGGTGTGGTCTGTCCCTTTGTCTTTCTCTTAATTAAATTACCAATTATCTTCCATGTAGCCTTTAAATTATTTTTACACAAGTCAAATTTCTTACAGAAGTAGGCTTTCTTACTAGTGTTTTTGAGATAGTTCAACCTATTTGAGTAGTTTTTAAATTCACCAATTTTACCTGGGTCTTTAGATAGGTAGTGGGTTTTGTACATAGCATGTTTAGTTTTAATGTATTTAAGCATTCCTTTTGTGATCCAAGGTTTTTGTAATTGCTTTTGTTTGTTTCTGGACACTTGTTTTAGGGGTGCATGCTTTTTTACAACTGATTTGAGTGTACCAATAGTTGTCTGTTGCCTCATGCAAATTATTACTTTGTCCAAAGATGACATCCCAATCAACTGCACAGATATCCTGAATATATGATTCAGTGTTAAACTTGCTGTAGTCTCTGAAGCAAAAATGCCCATTTTGTTGTTTAACTGATGTTTCTACTGTGCAAAAAATTGGTAAATGGTCAGAGATATCAACAGGTATAACTCCAGAAATAAGCCTATTAGCTGTATTGGTATAGATATGATCAATTAGGGTTGCAGTGTGACTAGTAATTCTGGTAGGTTTTGTTATTACCGGTAATAGATTGTGGGAATACAGCATATCAAGGTATCTACCTGTAGGCAGGTGTGTGTGATGTTTAAAAAGATCAATATTCATATCTCCCAATATATAAACTTCATATTTGTTCATATTTAATTGTTTAAGGAACTCATCAAGTACCTTTGAAAATTCATCCGCATTTGCAGATGGGTGCTTATAAATACAGCCGATCATAACATGCTTCTTATTATTACAAGGGTTAATTTCAACCCAGCATGACTCAACTAATGGGAGATCTATTTTCAGTTCAGGCCTGGGAATAGTTTTATGAGTATCTTTAGTATAGATAGCTGTGCCTCCTGCAGGGGTTGGTGAATCAGCATGAAAAAAATTGTAATTGGGTAGATCTACATTTGAGATCGAATTGGAATTTAATCTGGTTTCAGTGACAGCAATTATGTCAGGCCTAGAATCTATGGAGTAGAGCATGTCATTCAATAAGGTCAAGTTCTTTGACAAGCTTCTTATATTGCAATGTAAAATAGAAATGCCTTTGCCTTGAGCTTTACATAAAACATTGTCTAGCTTAAGAATATCATAGTATTCAGACTGAGGATTAATAAACATTAGATCAGGGTCAGCTTCATCATTTTTATCTGGATTAGGTAGAAGATTGTAAAGGTCAAGCTCCATTAATTCATGTATTTGCCTGGACCAATTACTAACAGCAAAGCTGAATTCCCTGTCGTCTAAATTATAGAAAGGAAGAAACTGCAGAGTGTTCATGACATTAAATCTACTATTAGATCAGCAAAACATAAAACATCAAATAAAGTATAATAAGACAACTTATTTAAGCATTGCTTATCTGGTCTAGGTAGTCCTCAAATTCCTCATGTGTAGTAAAAGCTTCAGTGGCAGACACTTCCATTACTGGTCCATAGATACTTGACATTGTTCTTCCTCTTGTAATCCTTAATTCGTCCAGAAAGCCTTTTACGATAGCTGGTCAACGACTCGTTTATGTAAATCTTGTTATCTCTTAGAGCATGAAAATAATACTAAAGAAACTGATACAGTGGCTAGTACCCATTGTGCAAACAAGTTTTCACTTTTGTTAACCACCACACAAAAGGAGAAAAGCAAAAACCTCTGGTACCCTGGGTAAATAAACAGCTACTTTGTTTAAGTTTGTGTGAGAATTGGGCTAGAAAAGAGCTTGTCACTCCAATGGAGAAAGCCCCAACAGTTGACAGTAAATGCTGCACTTATGATTTGTAACAAAAGTGAATATGGCATTTGTTGAAAGATTTCCTGCACAAAACAGTAAGTCCGTAGGGGTCAGCTCCTTAGAGGCAATTTCAGGGTCAATCAGGCCGTACTCACACCGTACTCACACTCTTGAATGTCCAGTAGCATGACCTCTTTCTCTGACCTTTCGTACGTAAAATGCGCAAGGCATTCAGCCTTGTCAAACAATGCAGAACGGTCACCTTTATCACAAACATTGCCACTATTGTTAACATATTTTCGAAACGTTCCATCAACAAACTCTTCTATGGTCACATACTCCTCTCCAATCTTCCCCATGAAGATCTTCTTATAGTAAAATGTCTCTCCGAAAAGTATTTCGTTGTCTTGTGCAACGAGTTCTTCTTTGAGCTTTGCGGTGAAATTTCGTGCCAAATAATGCATTTGCGCAACTTTCTTTGTGTGCTCTTCAAGGGACTGTCCCAACTCAAGGATATCCTTTTTTGTGTTTTCAAGGTACCGTTTTACAACCCATGTGGACCCTTTGAATTCTCTGCTACCAGAAGCTTTGAACGCTTTCCGAAACCCCCCAGTCCCAAAAGGTTCGCGTTCGATGTTGAACTCGACAGGCGTGGCCGTCATGTTGAAGTGATGTATGTCTATCACATCGGTAGTTTTGGTGATCAGCTTGCCAAGTCTCAACATCTCTGCAACCGAAAGGCTTCGCGGCACAAACTTGCTTGGACTTCCTCGACTTGTACATGGTTCTGACAACGCAATGGATGGGTTCTTGTCCTTTGTATTGTCATTTCTCTTTATTTGCTTTCGTGCTGGACCGTCGTCTCCTACAGTACAGGTCAGAGATAAGCGGCCAACGCACACGCAAAACGCACGCACAATTTTTGCGTAAACGCGTGTTGAAAAACGCGTGCGGACACGCGCATTTGCGCGCATTTGATGCGCGTGTTTCCTTTTGTTATTCACTCGCATGACTGTGTTATCTATGGCATTGTTCTGCACAAAAAAAAAACAAAACAGAAGCTAATTCCTACTAACACCGCTAAAAGGATGTCTCCGCCGACAGACAAAGAGCCGATACGTTTTTTCTTTCCGCGTTTTTTGCCCGGGTTTTTTGGCGGCGCTCAACAATTTAATCACTGAACGAATGAAAAAAAAAATTTAATGTATAATGTTTTAATTCAACAAGACACGCGACGCGTCAATTTGTTGTTTTCGCGATTTTGTGACGTGATCTCTGATTCTGTAAGACGTAAGGAAGTGCTTGAGACGAGGAAGTGTTTCGTTTTAGAAATGAACTCTATCTTGACGAGCCAGGCATAAGAGGTTTTTGCACGCGTTGTTGTAAGCTTATTTATAAGCGTTGGTAAGAAATACGAATGTCATGTGTGATGGTCGATTTCTGAACGGGAAGTTTTAAATTTCATATCTCTGGTTCCATAAAACGTAGGAAAGTGCTTGAAATGGGAAAATGTTCTGTTTGTTTTACCTCTTAACCGAATGAAATTTATCTGCGAGCGAATTGTATGTATGTTACTGTACGTCAATAAAGACAAACGACGCGCCATGTGAGATAACCGATTCTAGTCTGACGATATTGCGACAAGAAGTTCTGAATTTTCATATCTCTGGCTCTTTAAGGCGTAGGAAAGCGCTTGAAACGGGAGAATGTTCCGTTGTTTAAGCTCTTACTTGAAATGAAATTCATATTGACGCGCCTGACAAGACGAGTTTTTACGAGCGGATTGCGTCTCTCTCATTTTTACAAAGACACGCGACGTTGATAGGTGAGACAATCGATTCTTCTGACGATTTCGCGACAAGAAGTTTTGAATTTCTGTTAGGCGGACGAAAGCGCTTGAAATGGGAAAATGTTCCGTTGTTTAAGCTCTTATTTGAAATGCAATTCATTTTGACGCGCCAGACATGATGAGTTTTTTGCGACCAAATTGTATGTATATTATGATAACCGATTCTTTTGACGATTTCGCGACGGGAAGTTTTCAATTTCTATAAGGCGTGCGAAAGCGCGTAAAAAAGGAAAATGTTCCGTTATTTAAGCCCTTATTCAAAATTCATTTCACGCGGCAGACATGACAAGTTTTGGCGAGCGGATCGCATCTCTCTCATTTTTACAAAGACATGCGACTGCTTCACAGTTATTGTAAACAATTTTATCTAATTTATTACATTTACATCTTGCAAAAACAAAACAAGTAACTTTAATTAAAAACCTAAAACATTGGAAAAAAATTTTCATCTCTAGCAGATCGACAGAAAGGGCTTATTTAAAGTACATTTCTCACTACTTAATGGCTACGCTCACCCAGTTTCCTATTTCGCAAAAAAGTATCAACAGCCTTTCGGCAGTCACGCCATAAGCATTCCCGTTGGGCGGACGGTGTTGGATAATGTTTAAAAACAAGTTCTTGAATGGTTTGAACTTTCTCGATGTCTAGGGCAGGCTTACCAATACCACGTACGTTTCGTCCATCGAGTTCATGGGGCTCGAATAATTTTTGGACCAGTAAGACAGCAAAGTTCTTTGCTGAAGACGCCTTCTGTCTCAAACAGAAAATTTCCTCATCTGACGGGACTTCTGCCAGAGTATTCAGCTGTGTGGTGATTGCAGGAGGCTGAGGTGAATATTCCGGTGTACTGAGGACTGACTCCTTGAAGGGCCCAGCAGGGTTTGTAGTTGGAGGGCTAGGACAGGCATCGACGAATTCTTGTGGTTCACTGAGCACTGCAATTAGAGCGTCCATTTTGTCCATAATAGCTTCTTGGTTTTTCAGGCCCTGTCTGTTCTGCTGTACGATGGTTTCCAAGTAGCCTAACACCTCTGGCTGGTTCGTAAGGCCGTAGCTTCGTAGCAAGGAAGGCACTTGTCTGGAGGACACCAATGGACTGACAAATAAACTGCGTGAAACTGCCGGTGATCGGTGGGGTAATGGTCTCGGTGATGCAGGCCGTGACGGTGACGGTTCAATTGGCGGTAGTGGCGTGGATGGAGTCGATGGTGCAGCCGGAGTCGCTGGTGGCTTATAAGCTTGTGATGCAGTATGACTCGGAGTCGATGTAGGTTGAGACAGAGTTGATGGTTCAATCCGATTTGGAGTCGACGGGGCAGACTGAGGCGGTTGTGTGGCAGGCGTTGATAAAGTTGCTGGTGTATACAGGGAAATAACAGTAGCCTAAGACGTACAAAAAGAAAAACTGTGAGGAGTATGTTATCAAACGAGGACGTAACAAACTTTATTATATCTCTTAGATAGTACGCACGCTGTGATTGGTCACTTTAGCGGTCCGTACTCTTCTGTACGGCCCGCTAAAATTTAAATTCGGTTCTGTGGCAAAGCTGTTTTGTAATTTATCGCCAATTGTTCTTAACTTTCATAGGAAGTAAAGGTTTAAAACTTCCTTGCACTCTAAATTGTGCATTAAAGCGTGCTAATCAAAACATGATGGTAGCTTTCATGTAAAAGACAAATTTCTGGCTCTCTAAGAAGTTTAACGTTCGTTTTACTACAAAGTCTCAATGAATTTAATAGCAATGGCTTCAGCAAGATTGGTGTATACCATAAATATAAAGGTAAATACTAATGAACATTTGTTCAAGTTCACTTTTGGAGCAAAACGAAGTTTTTAGCTAAACGACTTATAACTTGTAGCGGAATGACTTCTGTCACCTTATAGCGCTTGGCACTAATTAACAGTTATTGTTACGAAAGTGGAAACAACACGTCTAATCTACGTGCATAATCAAACAAGTGTATGTAGACTCAGTGGCTCTTTAATCACGCAGATGTTTAATAAAAAGGTTTAAATGGCATTTGATACTCTACAGGTAAAAGCCGTGGAAGGTTATTACATGCAGGTTTTACAAAACGACCTGCAGCTGGGCGGGGTTGTTTGAAAGCCGGTTAACGCTAACCCAAGATTAAAAGTGAAGTGAAAACTGAAGGGCAAAAAATATAAACAGAACACCTTCCTAAAAGGCAACAAAAATGAAATCAAAATTCTCGCTAATCCTGGGTTAGCTCAATCGGGCTTTGAACAACCCGGCCCTGGGGTGAAACGGACTTAAAGCAAAACGACCTGTTTCTATTTTAAAATGTCTTAAGATACATACCAGCTCTGGTTCCTTTTTCTTTTTAGTGGGTTTGTTTGCGTCTGCACTCTTTTCTTTCCCTTTCTCGGGTTGCCTTCTCTTCTTTGGCTTTTTGTTCTGGTTGGACTCCTTGGCAGGTTCTTCAAACAGATGTGAGTTGGCTGGATCGTTGAGAAACTCCACCTCAGTGGCATGCAACTTCGAAGAATCATCTAGGAAAGAACAAACTAAGTAATTAGGAAATAAACTTCTTTCCAAGTTACATATAAAGGCTGGATAACATGTTAAAATAATATGTCGACCTGATTTACACGAATCGTAGCTTTTAAAACCGGCGAACTTCAACAACTATCTATCTCTTCGATTAGATTACAACGGTTTCCAATTCGATTATGAACCCTGGCAAGAAATGTTTGCTAAACTGGAAAGCGGGACAGTAATTCAGTTTTAATCAAGCCAATTAGTTTCCCTCCAACTTCACCTAACTGCCAGCACAAGGTGAATGATTTTAAGCACACTCCTATTAACAGGGGTTAACAGATAAAAATACATACCATTCACTGCAACAATGTCGGCTTCCAGGGTTTGGCTTCCGTACTTCAGCAGAACTCGGCTTCCCTTGCTGACATTGTCTCCATTTATGACTTTCTGGATTTTTTTCAGGGGAACCACACTAATTGTACGATCAGAGTCGAAATAGAATAAGCCGTACTTTGGAACCTTAAGCGACGATCTTAAAGACATTTTCGACCGTTTCCACCAAGGCAAACCAAACTACTGATCGAATTCAATTAAGTTGCCCCTAATTTATACTCACGTTCGGATCTAACTGCCCCAAAAACAACCAATCACAACTATTCTCACATTTTATTGTTAGTGGTAAGCACCAATCAAACATGTTTTTCACTTGCCTAAACGAAAGTAATTTGCATCGGAAAGCGTTGTATTCAGTTACCATGACGAAACATTAGATCGAAACCTAAGTGACACTAACATTTGTAGAACTTTGTTTAACTCTAATCATGGGACAAACACCACCTTACATCAAGTTGAGAATTGTCTCGCTTTCATCAAATTTTCATACTATTAGGGCCATAGTGCGTCATCTTCAAGAAGAAGGAATTAAAATTAAACGGCACACCGTCGGTCGAATTTTGAAACAGTATAAAAGTAGCGGATCCCTAGCCGATAAAACAGCACCAGGTCGGAAGCCCATCTTGTCGCTGGATCAGCTGAATTTCATCGACGCGAAGATGGAAGAAAATGACGAACTAACTGCCATTGGTAAGACTTCAAGTGATAACTTGACTGACTTTAGTTTTTGTCTCAAGTCTTGAATGCGGTTTCCAAAGTAATTGTTACGATTTTAAATTTCAGGTCTCCAGAAACTGCTTTACAGTGAAATGGGTATCCATCTGTCCACATCAACCATCAAAAGAGCAAGGCGGAGACTCGGGTGGACCAGATGTGGACCGCGATACTGCCAGATGGTACGCGAGACTAATCGTATCGCTCGCCTCTCCTTCGCGGAAGAGTGTCTTGAAAGCGGGGAGGATTTTGCTAACGTTATCTTCACTGATGAGAGCACCATCTGGCTCGAAAAACACGGAAAGATCTGCTTCCGAAAGGAGGGTACCGTGGGGAAACCAAAACCGCGAAGCAAACATCCCTTTGAAGTTAACATCTGGGCTGGGATTTCGATGCGAGGACCAACGCCGATACTGATCTTTACCGGAATAATGAAGAAGGAATTCTATGTAGAAGAAATTCTACAGACTGTGCTCGTGCCCTATACTGAAGCTGCCTTTCCTGATGGGTATCGTTTCCAACAAGACAACGACCCGAAGCACAAAAGTAAGTTTTTGCCCTTGAATTGATTCAATGACCGGAAGCCGCGGGTTTTGCCCAGAACGAATTTCGCCCAAGAAGCATTTAACCCAGACCTATAGCGCAAATTATTTGTTTGCAAAAGATTTGCAACGAAAAGTTCCACGCACAAGTGTTTTCAACAGCGTTTAATTTGAGGGAAACTCGCTATGTCGCAATGACCAGCTCTCTAAACAATCCTTTATTGTTTTCTCTAGGTAAACTAGCGATGCAGTTCATTAAAGACAAGAACATCAATTATTGGCCAACTCCTGGAGAAAGTCCGGATATGAACCCCATTGAAAACCTATGGCACGAACTGAAACATTTTCTGCGGACATCCGTCAAGCCCTCCAACAAAGAAGAACTGGTTGCCGGGATACAGCGCTTCTGGGACTCCGTTACGCCAGAAAAGTGCCAGCGCTACATCGGGCATCTGAAAAAAGTGCTCCCAGCCGTAGTTGAGCGTGAGGGTCGAGCATCTGGATTCTAAAAAATCAGTATTTTAGTTCCCGATTTCTTCACAGAGAGCTTGGGCTACCTGTGATTGTTTCAATGTATTTGCTGCATTTCTGAACTTCACAATAGAGCGTCAAGTAAATATCGCATTAAGTCATATCGACAAGTGTAATACTAACAAGAGAAGAACGATCGACGGTGACTATATGTGTGAACACCGTACACACTTCTTCACTCGTTATTGTAATCTATTTCAATTCGTTGTAATCTCTTTCAATATTTAGGGCGCTTTCCATTTGATAGAACTGATCGGCCAGACCAGGCACTTGGAAGGTTTAACTCTAAAACGCCTTCAAATTAACACTCTTCGAGGATGATATGCACTCCTCTGGAAGAAGACGAGGGGTTTTCATGCAAGTGTTCCTTAAAATTGTTGGATTTTCTTTGAAAACTGACGGGTCTGGCCGGCCAGTTCTGACAAAAGGAAAGCGCCCTTAGTTTAGGGTTGAATTGTTACAACTCTAAGCGACACTCGCCGCGTTGTAAGTGACGTGACAGCCAGTTGTTATGATTTCTTCGTAACTACAAACATTTTTATTTCTGTGGTTCTACAAGGTCTAAGAAAGTGCTCTTATCCAAATGAAAATTATCTGCGAGCGAATTGCATGTACAGTTATGTTAATAAAGACAAGTGCCGGGTCATGTGTGATATCCGATTCTTTTGACGATTTTGCGACAAGAAGTTTTGAATTTTCGTATCTCTGGTTCTTTAAGGCGTAGGAAAGCGCTTGAAACGGGAAAATGTTCCGTTGTTTAATCTCTTATTTAAAATGAAATTCATATCGACGCCAGACAAGGCGAGTTTTTGCTAACGGATTGCAACTCTCTCATTTTTACAAAGACATGCGACGTTAATATGTGTGACAATCGATTCTTCTGACAATTTCGCGACAAGAAATTTTGAATTTTCAGATCTCTGGTTCTATAAGGCGTACGAAAGCGCTTGAAACGGGAAAATGTTGCGCTGTTAAAGCTCTTATTGGAAATTAAAATCATTTTCACGCGCCAGGCAAGACGAATTTTTGTGAACGAATTGTGTGTATGTTATTTGAATAAAGACAAGCGACACGTCATGTGTGATAACCGATTCTTTTGACGATTTTGCGACAAGAAGTTCTAAATTTTCATATCTCTGGTTCTTTAAGGCGTGGGAAAGCGCTTGGAACGGGAAAATGTTCCCTTCTTGGAGCTCTTATTGGAATTTGAATTCATTTTGACGCGCCAGACTATGAGTTTTTGCGAGCAAATTGTATGTACGTTATGTAAATAAAGACAAGCGACGCGACATGTGAGAAATTAACCGATTCTTTTGACGATTTCGCGACAAGAAGCTTTGAATTTTCATATCTCTGGTTCTTTAAGGCGTAGGAATGCGCTTGAAACGGGAAAATGTTCCGTTGTTTAACCTCTTATTTGAAATGAAATTCATTTTGACACGCCTGACAAGACGAGTTTTTGCGAGTGGATTGTATCTCTCTCATTTTTACAAAGACGCGCAACATTGGTATGTGTGACAATCGATTCTTCTGACGATTTCGCGACAAGAAGTTTTGAATTTTCATATCGCTGGTTCCACAAGGCTTAAGAAAGTGCCGAAAACGGGAAAGTGTTAACATTTTCATGCGCCCGACATAAATATTGCGCGAGCGAATTGTTACGTTTTTTTTTATCAAGAATACCCCGCTACTTATTTCCACATGTTTACCTGTGAACTGAAACAAACACGGTGCTGGGTTTGCCAAATGATGTTCAGCTGAATAACCATTGCCATATAAATTTACATGTATACAATAAAAAGCTATTAAAACTAACGATATAACCACAATAGGTCGACAATGGGCTAACTCACAAATACTAATGAGCTTTGCTTTATGCGCGTATTTCATGCGCGTGTCAAAGACGCAGACGCGTGCGTGTTTGACACGAAGGCGCGTTTTACACGCGCATTTTGGGCCGCATATCTTCGACCTGTACTGTACATCAGCCATGTTGGACGCCCCCGTGAACTCAATGAATCGCACATGGATAACCTTCAGGGACGGTAGCTGCTTCATCGATGAGCATGAGGGCCCCTGCTCTCCAGCTAGCACGTCACAGCACATTGTGTCAGGCATTCCGTAATGCTTCATGCAGGCCTTTTTTTATATTCTCAATGGAGACTTCGTTGAACTCCTCAAATGGGACGAACTCACGCGCTCCGCTGTGCGAGTATTTCTGGGCTTTTCCAGAAACCTCAGCACTCATTCGCTGGACCACGATCGTCTCTAGATCCTTCAAA
>BLFK01000771.1:17416-29916 GCA_014634185.1 Astreopora myriophthalma | reverse complement strand
GCTCTGCCAACCTCAGAGGGAATATGACAATCAAAGGCAAATGCAATAATTTCAGAGGGAATATGACAATCAAAGGCAAGAGTAGCCCCACCACGTCGAAAACTGTGCGGGGAAAAACGTGAAGGATCTAAGTGAAGTCGAGATGCGACCCGCGAAAGAAAACTGGAAAATTGTTTGTAAGTAATGGGCTCTAAATCCGACCCGATGAAACAGAAAAAGAGGAGCCGAGCTTGGACCAGGGTTAAGAGATAAATGGCAACGTAGCACGGCGATCAGGCAAAGACAAGACCCAAGAATCGAGGGAATGGGCAAAACAAGAGCGCATTGGTGACACTGAATAGTCTTAGAAGCAGAAACATGAATGTTAGTGCCTGAGGGAGTGAAGACCAAATTCGCCCATGTGATAACCTTAGGGGAAATACAGTGCAGGTTATCGGGAACCAAATTGGATTTGCGTAAAAAAGTGAAAAAAGCGACGAGAAAAAGCGCCCACATGGTCGCATGCAAAGGAATTGAAAAATTAAAAAGTGCAGAAGCGGCATGCAAAATTGAAGGCGTAATAGTGGATTTATGAGAAAGAGCTTGCCCTAAAAAACGTTTGGCGCAGGGTAACAAAAGCTGGAAACGATAATCAGAACTCCAAGTGAGTGCATAGCCAGTGAGCTGATAAGCGTATTTAAGGCTGCTAATATGATTTAAAATAGTGCCGTAGGCATGACTCTGAGCAACTAAGTATGCAATATATAGTAAACTATTTACAGCGATCTTACCCGCACTCCTATTGAGGTATGGAGGTCTGGCGGCCACCTTCAGATGAAGATATACAGAACAGTAAGCACAACTGAGAAATTGGGAGGAGAGGGAGGGTAAAGGAGATCCGAAGGTGGCTATTGGGAAGGAGTACAGGTTACAGTGTATAAAAGAGATACATGTAGGAGACGCCTTACAGAAAATGCTTGAGTCTTCTATCGAAATGATGATGAATGCCTTTGGGGAATACCTCTTATATTCGCTTGGGTAAGACCGCTGTAAATAGTTTACTATTTACAGCGATCTTACCCGCACTCCTATTGAGGTATGGAGGTCTGGCCGCCACACAGGAATAATACTAGAACACAAGGTACTACGAATAGCCAGTCCAGTAAGCATACCCAGTCTCAAAAGAAAATCCCCAAAACTAAAACCCGAAAGAGGAAAAACGTGAAAGGAAAAAACAAAAGCTAAAGGGGAAACCTTAAGAGGGAAGTAGACGTTTAGGGAAGGACGTAGCGGGAAACGCGGTGACGAAATTCTTTAAGTCATTAAAATCAAGATAAACTTGCGAGGCTTCTCGAGGCTGAGGCAAGCAGGAATCTGAAGCAAGCAGGTCACAGGGGGCCCCAGCCCGGAGGACATCGGCTAACTTAAGGTAATACAACGCAGTTTTTGAGTTCGTCCAACCAACATGCGACATAACATCTGCCAGTGGAGAGCCCGACAGGGCTAAGGTAACAGCGCAGCCTGAACGAAAACTATGAAGGGTTTCGCCATTGTCGATATGGGCATCCCGCAGATATTTTTTAAGGCGGGATTCAGCCGTAGAGCTTAAAAGAGGCTTGTCGACAATGTGGCCCTGTTGATTAGTGGCCCGAAATAAATGGCCACTGGAGAAACTGATTCCCAATTCTTGAGCGATTGCTACATAAGTCTCAATACCCTTAATAGGGCATAAAGTGGGATTAGGATGACGGCGCATTCCAAAAATATTGGAGGCGCCATCCCTAAGAGTCTTTCCCCATATGTGATTGAACAAAAATCCATTATCATCTGGGAAGCGAGCGATTTCAGGTGTTTTGACTTGCCCTAGGTCACCTCCTCTATCTCCGGAGAAGAACAAGGTCTTGAAGAATGCTTGATCTCTAGCCGTAATAAAAATGTCGGTCGGCGTAAGAGAAATGAGGAGAAGACGCTTTTCAAGATGACGTGAGAGTAAGAGTAGCTTGTCCAGGAAAATGGGAGAAGCTTGCTTGGGAGTTACCCGAGCCTGAAGTTGCTCAGCGGTAACTTCCTTTAGATACTGCTTGACCAGAAGATCAGTAGCTGGATTACCGAGCAAAAGAGTGCGGTTCCAGTCTCCTTGGCGTCCCACCTCGGAAAAGATAGAACGTAGTTTCCCAATATAGGAATCCACCGTGGAATAGGCAAGGCGCAAAGGACATTGACAAAGGGATGTGCCCCGCTGACCAAGATACGGACATCCGGACTTATGAACTTGCGTCTTACCCTTGAGATCCTTAAACACCAGGAACCGACAAACATCCAAGGGGGTAGCATCGAAAAGGCTTTTTTGGCCTGGCAAAGCAAAAAGGAAGCTTTCTAGTTCAATCTTTAAGGACTGCTTCTGCTTGGAATAGGCTGTTGACAAGTGATTTGATTGTAGGAAGTTAATACGGCCGTCAATAGCAGAGAGGTTAAAGGTAACGGGCGTCGGGACCAGATTGTGCACACGTCGCCTGGAATAACCACAATTCTGGCAAAAACGGAAGGTGTGATCGTTGGCATAATGGCAAGTTGGGCATGACACGGCAGGAACAAATAAGCGAGGGACAGGGGGAAGGCCCTAAAGAGAAGAAAACAATGGTAATGAAAAAAGGAGAAAGTAAGAATTATAAACAGTTGAATAAGCGAGAATAAAATAGAAGTCTACTGCGCTCAATACATAATTCTATTTTTTATTGTTGTTGTTGTTGTTGTTGTAACTAATCACAAGAGATGGGTTAACAATGTTGTAAGAACGTTGCAAAAGAAATTCACAAGACTATTTTATGGCAAAGTTATGCGGAAAACCCATAAGTCCCAGGGAAGGGGCCAGGAAGAAGAAAAACCATGGGGGGAGGGAGAACAAACTATATCCGGTGTTCCCCGAGGTGCCAATAGGAAAGAGGGAAATGATTGAAGTAGAGGCCACCAAAATTTGCGAGGCCGAACGTCAGGAACAACAAGAGTGCAAGGAATAGACTGGGTTTTAGCAAAGCGCAAAACTTGAGGAATGAGTATAATGGGAGGGAAAATGTAAGGATTAGAAAACAGGTGACCATGATTAGCTGGAAGCTGAGCAAAAACATTGACCCCAGAACAACCAGGAGTTGGGTATGGAGAAAAGAAAGGAAGTGGGGAGCCATCAAAAGAGCATTGTACATTTGACGGCAAAGCCATCAAATCTGCAGAGTGACCAAGCCGGCCCCCAAACTTCACCTGAACCTGCGACCAGGCAGACGGGGATAACTTGGCATCCTGCAGAGACAAAACTCGCGAAGGGGGGTCCGCAGGATTAAGAGGAGAGGGAATATAACAAAGGTTGAGATGAATATTAGTTTTTGTGACAACCCAAAACAGCTTCTTAAGAGCATTAGAGAGGGCATGTGATTTTGCACCCTGAGACTGCCAAGACCTAATGAGAACTTGGCTATCAGTAAATACGTCTACCCAGCTGTCACGGAAAGATAAGGCCTCTAGAGCATTGACAAGGGCTAATGTCTCCTTGACATTTATGTGAAGACCGCGTTGATCCGCAGGCCAGTAATCGCGTATCATGGCGTCATGGGCGTTGGGACCAAGGGAGCACGCCCAAGCGAAGGAAGAAGCATCAGAACATAATTTAACTTGATGATGAAGCTCTTGGCGCCAAGGAAGGTAACCAGTCCAAGATTCAAGGAACAACCAATGTTGAATTTCGTCTTTTAAAGACCCCGAAACAGAAATTGGACGAGAAGAGCGGAGACCTTTTGCAATAGCAATGTTGAGCTCATTAATGAAGAGGCGAGCTCCCGGGACCGCAAGGGCAAAAGACATGTACTTTCCAGATAAACGCTGAAGGGTTTTGACGTCTGTGGAGCTACAGCTAAGAACATGGCGGGTGAGGGAGAGACACTTCTGCTTCTTTTCCTGGATAAGCAAAAAGGCCTGACGAACCGAATCTATCAAAAAGCCAAGGTAAGGGACAACCTGCCTAGGGGTAAGGATGGATTTTTTAAGGCCAAGAAAGTATCCCAAACTAATGAGGGTATGACAAACTATAAAAATTGCGGATGATGCCCGAGCAAGGGATTTCTCCCGTTGCGAGGGGAGAGGGGCATAAGCTGGAGCCTTGATGGATAGCTGGATTTCCCCTGTGTGGCGATCATCGATGTACAACGAGCAAGGTATAAGAACAGAACGAAAGTAATGGGAGGCGAGAAGCCCAACAGAATGGTAGATGTATGCCGAGGATTTCCAGCCAAAGGGTAGAGTATTACTTGTAAAAAACCATCCACCCCATTGAAAACCAAAATAGGTACGACTCTCTGGGCAAAGCAAGATATGATCGTACCCGGATTTGTCATCACACACTGACTGGAAAGAAGAAGGGGTAACATAACGTGGCAGACTAGAAAGAGAATCCAACTTAAAGGGTGTGTCCTTGATCCATAAATTAAGAAAGCGATTATCATTGCACAGACGCGGCTTTGACTCTTCCACTGTTAAAGGTAAAACCAGATAAGGAGGGTCAACGTGACCCACTTTTCCCCAAAGAGAGATTGCCCCGGATGCTAGGCGAGCGATAATAGTATCAGAGATAAACTTAGAAAAGGGTTTACAAGAGATGGCATTAGGAAAGGTCTTACGCGGGGGAAAACTAGAGTCAAAGTTTTCCCCCTTATATTGGCCTTTGAAGGGTCGAAAAAATTCGTGTATGTCAACACAGTTTTTGATCCAATGCAAAATCTTGGGAGTGAGTTCGAATGGAGCACACTTGGAGATACGTTCCCAGGCAGGAAAGCAATTGTGGAGATAACCTGCGACAAAGGTTTCCGGATCCCGAAACGCGAGCATAGAAGGGTCTCCAAGGGCATGGCCATCAAGAACTGCTTCCACAAATTCCAGAGAGACATGGCCATTGTTATCTGTCATCCCCTGAGCCATCTCAAGAGGTGAGTTATCAAACTTGACCCAACGTACTGAAGGTCTGGGTACACTTTCTGGGTTGAAATCAGGAGTAACTTCCCACTCCGGAAAGATATAGGCGAGCTTAAAGCGCTTGGGAGGGGACTAAAAGAAAAGAAAAAAGTGAAAAAAGAAAATAAGGGAGGAGATGGCTCAAGGGATGACAGCTTTGAGCCTCAGTAATCCGAGAGGGAATTAGACTCCCTTTCAAAACTGTCATCCTAGAGCGGGGCGCAAATAGGGAGAGATAAAGAAAATTAATGGACTCTAGGACAATATAATTTTATTAACCAGCAAATTTAGAGGGAGATACAAGAAATAAGAGAGATCTACTTATTAATGCCACGACCCCGCCTAGAATACGGGGTGTAGCGGTTTACAAATTGGCTACGACGAAAACATCTATTTGCGAAGTGGCCGGGGATGCCACAATAGAAACATACGAGACGCTGGGGCCTGGAGGACCCTCTACCAGAAAAACCAGGCAGATCTTGATTAACGGTGGGAACTCGTTGGGTGGGTTCTGAACGAAGCGACTTGTCCACCTTCGAGATGCGGTCTAAAACCTGCGTATATTCTTTATCGGCAAACAAAGCAATAAAGTAAGCTTGAAATACTTTATTCGACTTGTGAAGGTGACTTCTTAACGTCTGCGAGGCAACGGCAAGGAACGACGCCTTAGAATGGCTGATTTGCTTTGCCTGCGAAGCCAATGATTCAGCCAGGGACAGTGCAGTGTACTTGTCGAAATCGGCTACGTTTCTATGGCCGTACGTGGATAGACGGGTTATTTGGCCCTCAACATCACCCTTCTGTTGGCTTTCGAGAAGCTCAATACGTTTTCTTAGCTGCTGGATAGTATCAGTCTGGCACAAATAAAGAACAAAGGAATGTAAATAAATGGATCTATATGCCACGAAAAGACATTGAGCCCACTGAAAGCGCTCAAATTTTATAAGTATGAATTTGGACATGGGTGTGAAACAGGGCGCAGAGAAACATTTGCATTGCAAAAGACACAGACAGTATCCAGAAAGCAAAGAATAAGAACATGTAAAGTAAAATGACATGAACAAACTTGAGCGCGATCGGTGAGGAGAAAGCAGAAGATACAATACTTAAGACGGAAGATATTCTAACATCGAAAATGGAGTAACAAATAATACAGCATCTTTAGGGGGAAAAACAAGCGAAACTCCAAGGTAAATAGTAATAAAAGGTCTCATACCGAGAAATAAACAAAATAAACATAAATAGTAAATAATCGTATTTCCAGTCAAAAACATGAATGCAGAAATCAGATATCTGGTGCTGTGCTCAAAGACATCTACAAACCGATATCGGTGAAAGAGGCACGAAATCAGGAGTCAGAAAAATTTATGAATCCAATCGGATAAATTAACGTTCGTTACGAGGTAACAAACGCGTTAAACATCTCGAGCCAGGCAACATGTGAACTAAATAAATGACATCGGCCAAGAGGAAACGTATAATAAGAACATCTCATGCCGGGAAAAATTCGATTGAAACATCGGCCATGAGGAAACAATAACAAAACATCCCATGCCGGAAAATATGCGAATTGAACATCGGCCACGAGGCAACAAGTCAATACAACATCTCATGCCAGGAAATATGCAAATAAATATCGACCATGAGGAGACAAATGACAAAACATCTCATGCCGGAAAATAGGCCAATTAAACATCGGCCATGAGGAAACAAATAACAAAACATCTCATGCCGGAAAATATGTCAAATCAACGTTGGCCACATAAGGAAACAAACAACAAAACATCCAATGCTGGAAAATGTGCGAATTAAACATCGGCCATGAGTGAACAAATCAATACAACACCTCATACCGGAAAATATGCAAATACACATCGGCTGTGAGGAAACAAACGAGAAAACATCTCATGCCGGAAAATATGCCAATTAAACATCGGCCAAGAGGAAACAAATAGCAAAACATCTCATGCCGGGAAATATGCCAAATAAACATCGGCCATGAGGAAACAAATAATAAACATCTCGAGCCGGGAAATATGCCAATTAAACACCGGCCATGAGGAAACACATAATAAACATCTCATGTCGGAAAATATGCCAATCGAACTTCGGCCATGAGGAAACAAATAACAAAACTTCTCATGCCGGAAAAATATGCCAATTAAACATCGGCCATGAGGAAACAAATAACAAAACATCTCATGCCGGAAAATATGCCAATTAAACATCGGCCATGAGGAAACAAATAATAAACATCTCATGCTGGAAAATATGCCAAAGAGGACTTAATAAATTAATTATAGCAGGGGGTAAGCAAATAAATGCGACACTACTATAAATATGCAAAAGTGAAGGGAGCACGCGGTAATGAAGGAGGCACAAAACTGCCGAAAACTTAACAAACTGGAAAAGGGAGGGTAAAAGCCAGCTAAAGCTACTAAGTACTAAAAATACGGAATAAAATGAAGAAGCCGAATAATACCATAAAACTAATAAGGGAGCAACGAAGCGGATAAAAGACCACGAGGGTAACGGGCGCGAAATAAACCGATCCGAACTCGTGCAAAACAGAAGAGTATAAAAATAAGGAGGAAAGGCTAATACGACATGTACCTCAAGCTGGTCAGGAGTAGCCGGAGTATCCGCAGCTGGAGTTGCTGAAGCAACAATGTTTTGTACGACAGCGTCTTGAGGCGGCCTTGGCACTTGAGGAGGTTGTTCCTGTGGTTGAGGAGCCGGATCAGGCATACTGCTTGAGTCTTGTATCGAAATGATGATGAATGCATTTGGGGAATACCTCTTATATTCGCTTGGGTAAGACCGCTGTAAATAGTGTACTATTTACAGCGATCTTACCCGCACTCCTATTGAGGTATGGAGGTCTGGCGGCCACACAGGAATAATACTAGAACACAAGGTACTACGAATAGCCAGTCCAGTAAGCATACCCAGTCTCAAAAGAAAATCCCCAAAACTAAAACCCGAAAGAGGAAAAACGTGAAAGGAAAAAACAAAAGCTAAAGGGGAAACCTTAAGAGGGAAGTAGACGTTTAGGGAAGGACGTAGCGGGAAACGCGGTGACGAAATTCTTTAAGTCATTAAAATCAAGATAAACTCGCGAGGCTTCTCGAGGCTGAGGCAAGCAGGAATCTGAAGCAAGCAGGTCACAGGGGGCCCCAGCCCGGAGGACATCGGCTAACTTAAGGTAATACAACGCAGTTTTTGAGTTCGTCCAACCAACATGCGACATAACATCTGCCAGTGGAGAGCCCGACAGGGCTAAGGTAACAGCGCAGCCTGAACGAAAACTATGAAGGGTTTCGCCATTGTCGATATGGGCATCCCGCAGATATTTTTTAAGGCGGGATTCAGCCGTAGAGCTTAAAAGAGGCTTGTCGACAATGTGGCCCTGTTGATTAGTGGCCCGAAATAAATGGCCACTGGAGAAACTGATTCCCAATTCTTGAGCGATTGCTACATAAGTCTCAATACCCTTAATAGGGCATAAAGTGGGATTAGGATGACGGCGCATTCCAAAAATATTGGAGGCGCCATCCCTAAGAGTCTTTCCCCATATGTGATTGAACAAAAATCCATTATCATCTGGGAAGCGAGCGATTTCAGGTGTTTTGACTTGCCCTAGGTCACCTCCTCTATCTCCGGAGAAGAACAAGGTCTTGAAGAATGCTTGATCTCTAGCCGTAATAAAAATGTCGGTCGGCATGAGAGAAGTGAGGAGAAGACGCTTTTCAAGATTACGTGAGAGTAAGAGTAGCTTGTCCAGGAAAATGGGAGAAGCTTGCTTGGGAGTTACCCGAGCCTGAAGTTGCTCAGCGGTAACTTCCTTTAGATACTGCTTGACCAGAAGATCAGTAGCTGGATTACCGAGCAAAAGAGTGCGGTTCCAGTCTCCTTGGCGTCCCACCTCGGAAAAGATAGAACATAGTTTCCCAATATAGGAATCCACCGTGGAATAGGCAAGGCGCAAAGGACATTGACAAAGGGATGTGCCCCGTTGACCGAGATACGGACATCCGGACTTATGAACTTGAGTCTTACCCTTGAGATCCTTAAACACCAGGAACCGACAAACATCCAAGGGGGTAGCATCGAAAAGGCTTTTTTGGCCTGGCAAAGCAAAAAGGAAGCTTTCTAGTTCAATCTTTAAGGACTGCTTCTGCTTGGAATAGGCTGTTGACAAGTGACTTGATTGTAGGAAGTTAATACGGCCGTCAATAGCAGAGAGGTTAAAGGTAACGGGCGTCAGGACCAGATTGTGCACACGTCGCCTGGAATAACCACAATTCTGGCAAAAACGGAAGGTGTGATCGTTGGCATAATGGCAAGTTGGGCATGACACGGCAGGAACAAATAAGCGACGGACAGGGGGAAGGCCCTAAAGAGAAGAAAACAATGGTAATGAAAAAAGGAGAAAGTAAGAATTATAAACAGTTGAATAAGCGAGAATAAAATAGAAGTCTACTGCGCTCAATACATAATTCTATTTTCTATTGTTGTTGTTGTTGTTGTAACTAATCACAAGATGGGTTAACAATGTTGTAAGAACGTTGCAAAAGAAGTTCACAAGACTATTTCATGGCAAAGTTATGCGGAAAACCCATAAGTCCCAGGGAAGGGGCCAGGAAGAAGAAAAACCATGGGGGGAGGGAGAACAAACTATATCCGGTGTTCCCCGAGGTGCCAATAGGAAAAAGGGAAATGATTGAAGTAGAGGCCACCAAAATTTGCGAGGCCAAACGTCAGGAACAACAAGAGTGCAAGGAATAGACCGGGTTTTAGCAAAGCGCAAAACTTGAGGAATGAGTATAATGGGAGGGAAAATGTAAGGATTAGAAAACAGGTGACCATGATTAGCTGGAAGCTGAGCAAAAACATTGACCCCAGAACAACCAGGAGTTGGGTATGGAGAAAAGAAAGGAAGTGGGGAGCCATCAAAAGAGCATTGTACATTTGACGGCAAAGCCATCAAATCTGCAGAGTGACCAAGCCGGCCCCCAAACTTCACCTGAACCTGCGACCAGGCAGACGGGGATAACTTGGCATCCTGCAGAGACAAAACTCGCGAAGGGGGGTCTGCAGGATTTAGAGGAGAGGGAATATAACAAAGGTTGAGATGAATATTAGTTTTTGTGACAACCCAAAACAGCTTCTTAAGAGCATTAGAGAGGGCATGTGATTTTGCACCCTGAGACTGCCAAGACCTAATGAGAACTTGGCTATCAGTAAATGCGTCTACCCAGCTGTCACGGAAAGATAAGGCCTCTAGAGCATTGACAAGGGCTAATGTCTCCTTGACATTTATGTGAAGACCGCGTTGATCCGCAGGCCAGTAATCGCGTATCATGGTGTCATGGGCGTTGGGACCAAGGGAGCACTCCCAAGCGAAGGAAGAAGCATCAGAACATAATTTAACTTGATGATGAAGCTCTTGGCGCCAAGGAAGGTAACCAGTCCAAGATTCAAGGAACAACCAATGTTGAATTTCGTCTTTTAAAGACCCCGAAACAGAAATTGGACGAGAAGAGCGGAGACCTTTTGCAATAGCAATGTTGAGCTCATTAATGAAGAGGCGAGCTCCCGGGACCGCAAGGGCAAAGGACATGTACTTTCCAGATAAACGCTGAAGGGTTTTGATGTCTGTGGAGCTACAGCTAAGAACATGGCAGGTGAGGGAGAGACACTTCTGCTTCTTTTCCTGGATAAGCAAAAAGGCCTGACGAAGCGAATCTATCAAAAAGCCAAGGTAAGGGACAACCTGCCTAGGGGTAAGGATGGATTTTTTAAGGCCAAGAAAGTATCCCAAACTAATGAGGGTATGACAAACTATAAAAATTGCGGATGATGCCCGAGCAAGGGATTTCTCCCGTTGCGAGGGGAGAGGGGCATAAGCTGGAGCCTTGATGGATAGCTGGATTTCCCCTGTGTGGCGATCATCGATGTACAACGAGCAAGGTATAAGAACAGAACAAAAGTAATGGGAGGCGAGAAGCCCAACAGAATGGTAGATGTATGCAGAGGATTTCCAGCCAAAGGGTAGAGTATTACTTGTAAAAAACCATCCACCCGATTGAAAACCAAAATAGGTACGACTCTCTGGGCAAAGCAAGATATGATCGTACCCGGATTTGTCATCACACACTGACTGGAAAGAAGAAGGGGTAACATAACGTAGCAGACTAGAAAGATAATCCAACTTAAAGGGTGTGTCCTTGATCCATAAATTAAGAAAGCGATTATCATTGCACAGACGCGGCTTTGACTCTTCCACTGTTAAAGGTAAAACCAGATAAGGAGGATCAACGAGACCCACTTTTCCCCAAAGAGAGATTGCCCCGGATGCTAGGCGAGCGATAATAGTATCAGAGATAAACTTAGAAAAGGGTTTACAAGAGATGGCATTAGGAAAGGTCTTACGCGGGGGAAAACTAGAGTCAAAGTTTTCCCCCTTATATTGGCCTTTGAAGGGTCGAAAAAATTCGTGTATGTCAACACAGTTTTTGATCCAATGCAAAATCTTGGGAGTGAGTTCGAATGGAGCACACTTGGAGATACGTTCCCAGGCAGGAAAGCAATTGTGGAGATAACCTGTGACAAAGGTTTCCGGATCCTGAAACGCAAGCATAGAAGGGTCTCCAAGGGCATGACCATCAAGAACTGCTTCCACAAATTCCAGAGACATGGCCATTGTTATCTGTCATCCCCTGAGCCATCTCAAGAGGTGAGTTATCAAACTTGACCCAACGTACTGAAGGTCTGGGTACACTTTCTGGGTTGAAATCAGGAGTAACTTCCCACTCCGGAAAGATATAGGCGAGCTTAAAGCGCTTGGGAGGGGACTGTGAAAAAAGAAAATAAGGGAGGAGATGGCTCAAGGGATGACAGCTTTGAGCCTCAGTAATCCGAGAGGGAATTAGACTCCCTTTCAAAACTGTCATCCTAGAGCAGGGCGCAAATAGGGAGAGATAAAGAAAATTAATGGACTCTAGGACAATATAATTTTATTAACCAGCAAATTTAGAGGGAGATACAAGAAATAAGAGAGATCTACTTATTAATGCCACGACCCCGCCTAGAATACGGGGTGTAGCGGTTTACAAATTGGCTACGACGAAAACATCTATTTGCGAAGTGGCCGGCGATGCCACAATAGAAACATACGAGACGCTGGGGCCTGGAGGACCCTCTACCAGAAAAACCAGGCAGATCTTGATTAACGGTGGGAACTCGTTGGGTGGGTTCTGAACGAAGCGACTTGTCCACCTTCGAGATGCGGTCTAAAACCTGCGTATATTCTTTATCGGCAAACAAAGCAATAAAGTAAGCTTGAAATACTTTATTCGACTTGTGAAGGTGACTTCTTAACGTCTGCGAGGCAACGGCAAGGAACGACGCCTTAGAATGGCTGATTTGCTTTGCCTGCGAAGCCAATGATTCAGCCAGGGACAGTGCAGTGTACTTGTCGAAATCGGCTACGTTTCTATGGCCGTACGTGGATAGACGGGTTA
>BLFK01000771.1:12500-16515 GCA_014634185.1 Astreopora myriophthalma | reverse complement strand
GAACTTCGGCCATGAGGAAACAAATAACAAAACTTCTCATGCCGGAAAAATATGCCAATTAAACATCGGCCATGAGGAAACAAATAACAAAACATCTCATGCCGGAAAATATGCCAATTAAACATCGGCCATGAGGAAACAAATAATAAACATCTCATGCTGGAAAATATGCCAAAGAGGACTTAATACATTAATTATAGCAGGGGGTAAGCAAATAAATGCGACACTACTATAAATATGCAAAAGTGAAGGGAGCACGCGCTAATGAAGGAGGCACAAAACTGCCGAAAACTTAACAAACTGGAAAAGGGAGGGTAAAAGCCAGCTAAAGCTACTAAGTACTAAAAATACGGAATAAAATGAAGAAGCCGAATAATACCATAAAACTAATAAGGGAGCAACGAAGCGGATAAAAGACCACGAGGGTAACGGGCGCGCAATAAACCGATCCGAACTCGTGCAAAACAGAAGAGTATAAAAATAAGGAGGAAAGGCTAATACGACATGTACCTCAAGCTGGTCAGGAGTAGCCGGAGTATCCGCAGCTGGAGTTGCTGAAGCAACAATGTTTTGTATGACAGCGTCTTGAGGCGGCCTTGGCACTTGAGGAGGTTGTTCCTGTGGTTGAGGAGCCGGATCAGGCATATACTGCTTGAGTCTTGTATCGAAATGATGATGAATGCATTTGAGGAATACCTCTTATATTCGCTTGGGTAAGACCGCTGTAAATAGTATACCAGACTGAACACTAACAGGAAAGGGCTGGAGAGCCCTCAGTTCACAGAACGTTTGATAACTTCGGATATGAGCCACTATGTTCTTCTGGGTGGACGGGGCATGAGCCAAAGCAAGAAGATGTGCAGAGAAAGACTCCAAGTGAACTAAAGAAACATCTGGCTGGAGAAGTAGGCCAGATTCCCAAGGGAGGTCTACAAAGAAAAACAAAACAAAAACGAAAAAAAAGATGATAAAAATGTCACACAACATCAAAGGAAAAACATGCCGAGTCAACATCTTGGGAACAAAATGTCTGATCAGAATCCTTGCATAAGCGATGAAAACTAGCACGCGCTGAGGGTTCTGAATGCCAACGACTGAGGTAGTCCGCAAACTGATTGTGTTTGCCAGGAACATGTTGTGCGCACACTTTGAAATCAAAAAGAGTGGCGGTGAACCAAAGTTGTCGGAGACAGCGCTGCATGAGAGGATCCTTGGAAGTTGTAGAATTGATAACCGCAACTAATCTATCAAGGTAAAACCACTAGATCTTTGCCAGCCACCTTGCGATTGATAAATGATGTTCTTCACCCCTACATTCAGCGAACCAAGACAAAGCTCAGCCTTGTCGAGAACGCCAGAACCGTTTTGATCTGGGATGCATTTAAAGGTCAGTCATCGAAGCTTGTTGAAGAGCGACTAAAAGAACTGAACATTATCAGTGTCGTGGTGCCCAAAAACATGACACATCTTCTCCAACCACATCTTCTCTCAACAAGTGGAGCTGTGAAAAACATGGAGAAACGTGCATTTAGTGAATATTTCACATCATGTATCACGGATGAAATGCTGCGTAAACCCAGTGTAATATATTAGAGACAAACTGGACAAGATATGGCTGCCCGCAGCCAGGCGTGGAACTAACTTTATTGAATATTCGAACCCGCTTAAAAACACGAGCCTAATTTGAATATGCTAATCCGTGACACCTGGGAAAGATGTTACAATAATTGAAATTGACTTGAAGTTATCAACCTTGAAGCCCCGCCATGGCAAGCTAATGAATGGGGTCTACGAATGGCTTTTAACAGATAAAGGAAAGCACATTATTTTATCGGGATGGAAATCGACCGGTATCAAGGACTGCGTGAAAAACGCTAGAAATGGCCAGATTCCGTCAAGTAACCCCTACGTTTAGAATTTTGGGTACTGTTGTGTCGAGCACATGGCTCAGTTTTGTTCAGTTTTGAAACTTTTTGCATCCAGTGTTGAAATAAATTTGTTCCAGTTGTCACCACCTCCTGTCTTAATTGTGTTAATTTCCTTTATTGTGAAATTCTACCTACTCTTTCGCGTTACCTTTCTTTATTCGAAAGTCATTTCCCATTGAATTCGCGTTAATTTTAGTCGCGTTAATTTCCAATACCTTAAATTCACAGAGCGTTAATTTCCTATAATAAGGTAATAGGCCAACCGTAAGACAGGAAATCGATTACCTTTTATCCTGGTACATGTAGTTTGAGAGAAGTATTTTCCAATTTGAGAGCATGAGCGCTGTGGGAACTAAAACCTTGGCACCGAAGGCATTTGGCTGGGAATGGCGCGAAGCGAGTAAATGTCGAACAACAGCTGACGTGTTGAAAGATGCATGTCCGTGTCCGTTCCGGGTCAAGGAGGTCATAGAGTGAGTGCCATCGTTGAGTATCTGTCATTGCGAAGGAATCGGGGTACGACATTTGGAGCAATGTAACATAGGATGGTCACCTTTGCACACTCGGCATCGGTCTTTGTAAGCCGTTGTATCTTGCTGATCACACTCGCAAGCACTGCTATAATTCCAGGTTCTACAAGCCTTGGGGACAGTGGGTGGAACTGCTTGTTGGTGATTTCCAGATGCACTGGGAGAACTGTGACGAGGAGACTCATTTCGTGGTCACGAATTTCTTAGATTGCAATTACGGAAAAAGGCATTTGCCTGATTTTGTATAGACTTCAGATCTTGCCAATCCAAGCGACACTGCTCGACTTGTTTGGCGATAAATTTATGAAAAGCACGAACGCTAACCCACGAATAACTAATTGCCTTAATGTTTAGTAACTCGAGATGAGCTAGCATTGCATTCTTTACCAAAGAATCATAAAAAAAACCGAAACAAATTCGGGCAGTTCTAATTTGTCATAATCACCTTGAACAGAGGGAACGAAATCCTGCGGCCAGTCGATGGTGCGTTTGTTGCGTCGTGGCTCGGCAGTGTCAACAGTGTCTTGAGTAGGAAAATCTACCAGCGTGTTTTCGGGTGGGCGTTCCTGTCGACTAATGGTAAGGACTTTCAATTCTAATTCAAGCTTGATCAGCTGAAGCTGCTGATCAAATGAGAGAGTAGAAGGACCTGCATCCTTGGCTGAAAGTGGCAATGGAGGAGCTGAATGTGCCGTAGCTGACTTCGCTTTAGCAGGCTCAGTGGAGTGTTTGATAGGAGGTGGATTGTGTGGCGCAGGATCGCTTTGTTCATCTAGATTGAAGTTGTCCTCGTGGTCATGAAACATAAAAGAGTGTGAGAGCTTGGAGAAAAATAGGCAGTCGAGGACTGCATGTGGCTACCTTGGATGGAAATAACTGACTAAAACTCTTCGTTTTGATAGGCTGGATTTGAAACAATGTGCTAGAAATTTGCTTTGGTCATCTGCAGTCTGCATTTTGTATTGACTGAAGTTCACTTTTTGTTTTACTTAAAAAAAATGTTTAGAAACATAAGGTAAAAGGTAAAGTCTGCATGAGCCAAATGACCCACGAGGCAAGCGCTCATCTTGGGTTTCTGTAGCAAGCATGAAGCGACTGGGAGTATTTCTACCCGTTGTCATAAAGATCTCTAGAACCTCTAATTTCATTGGATCTTGTTAGCAGGAAGCTCTATTGTTACTATTGTTTATAGATCATTTTCTCAGCCAATGTTGCAAAGAGCTTTGTGGCAGCCCATTTCCACTCCCCCTGGATGAGATGCTAGTCCACTGCAGGGTTACTCCCCAGTATTAAATATGCTGGTATCCATTTATAACCCTAGGGGGAGAGAGGCACTGAGAGAAAGAACTGTCTTGCTCAAGAACACAACACAGTGTGAGCAGCCAGGGCTCAAACCCACACTGTTCGATCCAGAGTCAAGGGCACTAACCATGAGGCTGCTGTGCCTCCAACAGAAACATAAGAGGGATAATTGAAAATTGGCTAAGTAATTTTAGTGGGATGAAAATGGACAAAGGTGAAAATAGTTTTGTACGTTTGACACTTGGCAATTTTTAT
>BLFK01000771.1:0-7500 GCA_014634185.1 Astreopora myriophthalma | reverse complement strand
TGTACCTCCATATGGTCTTATATTATTGGCAGTTGTTGTGCCATCATTTCTAAATAGACTATAGCCATTTATGTTATACATATCATTCATGTACAAAAAGTTTTTTGTTAAAGTACAAAATTGTGTTTCAGCAAAAACATTTACATCAGTGCTGGTATAATTGAAGTCCCTGTATATGTCATCAAAATGCTTATGTAAGGACTGTGTATTCAGATAGCATAGTTTAAAGGGTGTTTCTCCAGCTTTATAGACAGGTGTGACACTTAAACGAAGTTTGCGTTCAGTCCTTAGTTTACTCATTTCTTCGCATACGTCATCGCTAACAGCTATTTTGTCTTCACAGAGGTTAGTGATATATAGAGGCCTTCTATTGTTGTTACTCTACTTAGTCCCACATAATGTATATGAGGAATTGCTCTTCTAGTATCAAAGTTGACAACAATCCTTGTCTCTGTGTCACCTTGTGACCTATGAATGGTTTTAGCAGCAGCAGGTCTTAGTGGAAACTGTTTCCTTATGACTTGAACAGTTCTATTTCTACCAACTGCAAACTGAGTAGTGACAGGTTTTATGGGTGTCCATGTTGGTTCAATACCTTGTACATACAATTGCCTATTGTCATGTGGGGTTTTCTCTCCGACATCTGCGTGGTCAAATTGAACCCATACTAACCCAGATGGTCTGTCTGTCTAATGTATTTGTATCAACTTGATAACATCCCCAGCACCATGACCTTGGCACTCTGTATAAACAAGTGTGGAGCACCAACTGGATAATTTCTATTAGATTGTATTAACCTCTCTTTAAATTTTATAATGTCTTCTTTTTTGTGTTTTCCTTCTCTCAAATGGTTCAACATCTCAGGAAATTCTTTGCTTTCTCTTTGTCTCATTATTTCTTGCAGTTCAAACATTTTAAAATGTTCTTGCTATAGATTTTGAGCAAGAATGCTATATTCAGAGTTGTCCATGTCTTTGAATATATAACCGTCCATTACTGGTTGTAGCCGGAACAGATCACCAATAGCAATAATACTAACACCACCTAAGGGTAGTGCACTGCCTTTGATGTCCTTAAGTCTATTATTAATTTGCACAGTAAACATTGTATTGCCCACCATGGATATTTCATCTAGAAATATTAGTTTAACTGCACCAACCTGACATCTTAATTATTTAGTCGACTAGAATCCAGAGATCTGTTGTTTATTAATGACTGGCATGCAGGTATTGCCAAAGCACTGTGGATGCTATTACCTTTGATATTATAGGCTGCTGTACCAGTAGGTGCTAGCATCAACACATTTACATCAGGGAAGTTCTCACCAGCCCTAGTATTATAGTACTTTAATGCAGCCTGATACAAGGCCATTGTTAGGTGCGATACACCTGCACCTCCACTAAGAAAGCAGTAGAATGGTTCATCAGAAGTTTTTGTTAAGTGTAACACATGATAGAAGAATTCTTTTTGTTCTCTATTTAACATTTGTACCATGCGTCTATATTCATCATCTTGCATCTCATTCAATATTAATGGCTCAGTATTTGAATCCACAGAGGGAATACCAATATCATCTGACAGGTTGTAGTTCTCATTAAAATCAGGGTGTAAATCTCCATCACCTTCAGCCTGGTCATGGTGTTCAATATTCTGAGTACAAGGTGCAATAGTATCATACATGTAACTCTCATCTAATGTGTTCATTTCCTGTTGTATTTCATTAAAGTCTTCATTGCAGATAGCATATGTGACCGTACACAGGAAAACGTACTTTAACGCTTATCCGTTAAACGGCTAAAAACTAACGGGTATTTAACGGATAGTTAACGGCCTTGAAAGCGTTCTGACGGTTTGTCCTAACGGTCTAACGGCAGAACTGGTCATGGCTAACGGATCATTTGAGCGTTCTAACGTTCGACCCTAACCCTCTAACGCCTAGCTAATTCTGCCTAACGGCTCATGAAAACTCTCTAACGCTTCCGCAACTTGTTCTAACGCATAGCTGGAGCCGTTAAACGGCCGAGAAAAAAATCTAACGCTTGCATTAACGACTTGAGCGTTAGAAGCGGTAGATGCAGTCTAGTGTACCGACAAGGTTTTCACGAACTGCCGAATATCTCACAATCAGGAGCGTTTGACAAGATCTGAATACAGTCTGATGCAAATTTTAGGATGTCGTCAAGCGAAATGGCTCGATCGGTATAGCCATAAAAGCTTGAAATTTTTTCATGTACACACAGTCAAAGAGTGCATAATGAAAACAAACTCGCACACTTTCTTGCCGCCTTTATTTTTACTTCGTTTTCGTAAGCGGCCTTCGTTTTCGTAGGTCTCAGGTCTTCGGGTCTTAGTTTTCGAGGTCTTAGTTTTCGATACTACTGGAAGAAGACCATTCCAGGGTTTTCCTTTGAAAAGCGAAAATGATGAAACTTGGTAATATTTGGAAGCTTCTTAAAGTATTGTCCAAGGAATGAAATCCAGTCATATACCGGAACAATTACTCTCCCATCGTGCGTTCCCACGAGTTCTGCTTTGTTTACTCCCGAGCTGGAAGTCTCTACCAGGCGCGCAAATTCGTACAGCGATGAGACATAGTTGACTTTGTACGCTTTCTTTATTAACCCGAAACAACGGTCCGGAGCGAATTTCGTGTGACCGGCGACAAGAAAAGAGTAAGTGATGGTATGATGCAGATTCATCATAGTTCTCCATGCCAAGTACCACAGAAAATAATTATTTTTATTTTGTCCGGCACAGTTGTCAGCATTCAGATGCGCGTCTGTTTCCCCCAGTCCATGTTTTTTAAAATAGTGGTGCACGTAACTGATGGTTGGATTGGCTCCCTTGCCGGTAGAAGAAGCCTCGTCTATGATAAAATTGACCTGTCTAGGTAGGCCCTCGCAAATTACACCAAATATTCCACACTTTCTCGGAGTCTTGAAGTAGATAGGTCCAGGTTGGAAAGGATTGCTGGGGATGTGGACCTGCTGAGCGTAATCGAAGGAATAGTGGATTGTAGCATTAAGAGAGCAGGCCTCGCGGCTTCCACTTCTTAGAAAGGTTTCAGTTCCAATTGTTTCCAGAGTGTTCTCGGAGCTCAGACATGAGTCCCTGTAAAACTGTCTTTCTGCCTGAGCGCAGTTTAGATGCTCCTGGTGAGCTTTCACACATTCCGACTTTGCGCTATCTGACAGGTTTGCGGCTCTTTGTAATTTCGTAGTGTTCTGCTGGCAGGTGAAGCAGAGATCAGTCATTGGTTTGGCGACCACCACGTTGGGATAAAATTGTTCCCATAGCTGCAGGAACTTCGTGTAACAAACTGCTTGCAAATCTGAAGCTTCACAAGCCACTTCATATGCTCGCCACACGCTTTTCTTGGTTTCGGACGAAGATAGGACTTTAATTTCATCACTATTAAACCCCAGAATCCTTCCAGGGAGGGAGATCGCATTTTCCTCCACATAGTTTGACAAGAATGCCTTAACTCCTTTGATCGTAGCTTGGGAAAGCGTGTTGTGTGGCAGTCTCTTCGTGTTGCCATGTGTTCTCAGAGAGACACCGTGATTTTGGTAATGCTCTTTCAGCCGTCGAAATCGTGAATCACTCAGTCCGTAGAAGTGTAGGAACATTTCTTTGCAAATAGGTAGTGACTGAAAGTAGAAGCTGCTTCGAGGGTTCCTACTTCGTTTGGTTCCACTGGTCTCACGGTGAGTGAAAGCTTGAATACTTGCTAATATCACCAAGTCAAGTTCGTCATTTGATAGTTCCGAGCAATTATTTAAGTTAAATAGGACATCTGCTTCCGAAAACTGTCCAGAACATGGACCACCATTCGCTCCAAGAGCACAGCCACATCCATCGTGCATAAATTTTTTGACTTTTTCGATATTTTCTTCGTTCTCCATTTCTTCTTGATGGGTCTCAGTCATAGCATCGTTTTAAACTTTCCTGATTGTGCCTCACTAAAAAGCATAGTTTTATCGGTCGTCACAACAGTTTTCTGTTGTCATGGTAATGGACTCAGTGGAAAATTAGCATTTTGACGACCAGTGCTGCGTGACTCGAAGACCACAGTTCTTGACAGGGGACCAGTGTTTTATTATCAGTCAACAGCACAAACCAATCATCAAAACTGTCGCTAGACGTACAATAAAATCATTCCATTCATCTTTTTCCCTCTTGCGACTGTGTCGCTCGCTCATGATCAGTTTCTTTCGCAGCCGTTGTAACGAATTTGTTTAGGATACGCCTGCAAACGAGAATTTCGCTCGCTCGTCTGCTTCGTGACCTAAAAAGCTCGCTTCGGCGAAATCATTCTTCACGTACGGTGCAGTGAAACTTCTGGCCGAAACATGGCTATTTCTCATGCAATTCTAACGGCAGATAGCTCGTAAACCGTTTAACGGAAGGTTATTTTTTCTAACGCCTCTGCCAGCTGTTCTAACGGATACAAATTTTGTATTAACGCCTACGCTGTCCGCTCTAACGCTCGAATGCTAAACGGCTAACGGAAACAGAACTTCCGCTGACCGGTAAACTTTTCGTTCTAACGCTACGATGTTTAATGCTAACGGTTTTGTTAACGCCTCTAACGTTTTTAAGAGAGCTTTCTAACGGGCAACTAACGGATGGTTAAAGTGCCACTGAAACGAAATTTTCGTATCTGAGATTTTTGCATAATAATAAAATATGAACCTCACTTACAATCGCTGTGAAGTTTTTTTGGTCCAACGGAGCGCGGAAAGCGTTCTTTTAGCCCTTTGAACTCGGCTAGACGAGCCTAAAATTGACGGCCATCTTGGCACAGCCAAAACAGTCTTGTGACGTCACTGGTTGTATACATCTATTGTAGATTTCAGAACTCAGAGTAAACCCCAAGTGAGCATGGAGTGCGGCGAAAATGTTGAGAAGCCCAAAAAAAAGTCTTTGGGCAAGTACTGTGTTGCTGGTCTTCCCGGGAATGTTAGTTGTACGAATAACTCCAGCACAGCGGGCATTTTGATGCATATGTTTCCTCTTGACGATGCAACTCGCGAGAAATGGGTTCGGTTCGTGCGAAGACATCGGGCGAAGTGGCAGCCATCGAAAACATCAGTACTGTGTTCCGCGCATTTTGAATTGTCAGACTTTGAACAGCGACTCGATCTAAATCTCGGAAAAGGTTCCTCCTTTCAAACAAAGCGGTGGTTAAAGAAGGGTTCTGTGCCAACCAAAGATTGTGCACAGCAGCAAGAAAATGCCTTGACTTCGCGTGAGCAAAGACTGGTAAGTGTGTGCTTACAAAAGGTGTGAAAGTTCGCTTTGCGTTTGGACGAGGAATGAATACGCAGTTTGTAGGTTTACGATTAATTTGGATATCTATATTTATATTGTTACACTTAGATTATGCGACATGCTTCTGAGCAGCTGATGACTTCTCCCGAGGAACCGAAAGGAGCTCCTCACACTTCTGACGTTTCAGCCGATTCGCTGCCACCGCCATGTGATCGCGATCTAGATGTTGATGTCCGTCCACTGACACCGGTTCCTTTACCAGAGGCAAACGTGATTTGCCCCCCTGATATCGAACCCAAAGACTGTTGTTCAACACCATCTGCATCAGAACCAACCACAACTGCCTGTGATATGTGCCAAACCCATGTTAAACGCTTGGGGCAGGTACAGGATTCTTGCCGAAAAGTGAAGCAAAGAAGGGCTGTGTTACAGATGGAAGCTGCACGTCTCAAGAGGATAAATAAAGATCTCTTAAAGGTAAAGTCTATTTGAAACATTGCGCTATTTCTCTGTTGGCGAGGTACCTGATATTTTTAATTCTTTCCATTTTAACTGAAAAGCAACTACAAAAAGAGTCCATGTCGTTTAGCTCCTACGAAGAAGACGAAGAAGTACATGATAAGCCTACTGACGAGGAAATGGGCAATGACCAGGATCCCCTCGCCTTCCCAAGTGAGGAATCCTCATCTGATGATGACAAAAAAGACGCCGATCCTGAATGGCAATTATTAGAAGAACAAGCAGAGAACGTGAACGATGGGAATGACGAAGAGGAAGATAATCCTGTGACAAGAAATACTATCAAGTATGTAGGAATTGATTAGCTCCGATTCCTCTTTCCAATTTTTCTTTCTGTAACCACTGTACTTCCGATTCCCTTTCCCATCGTTTCTCCTCTGCCAAACTGTGGAATGATTTATTTACCTGAGAAACTGCGCTGTGAAGATAATCTAAAACTATTTAAAAAGGGACTTAAAACATTCCTTTTTAGTAAATAACATTTCAGCGAATAGTATATATTTTTGTACTGTTTTTATTCAGAATCGCCTTCTTTAATTTTTCCTTTTAGTTTAGTTTTATTTTTTATGACGTTTTTGTAAAGCGCCTTAGAGTACTGTATATAAGTGCGCTATATAAGTAAATTTATTATTATTATTATTATTATTTTACATTTTCTTGTATAATCTCAGCAAACTATATAAGGGGTATGTATTTAGTCGCTAATAAACCCATATATTTACTTGTTATCTGCTGCGAATTTAACAGATGTAGTCCAGTAATGTATTAATGTAATTATTCAGACAAAAATCAAGCTCTTACTAATACTTAATGTTTTTTTTTTCAGAGTCACACCTGGTACCCCATGTCACGATGAACCAAAATTTATTGTCTTTTACAGTGCATTGATGACAGTTTTTTCCCTATTCTGTTTTATCTGCAAAGCCAACAATCCAAAGGTGTCAATGGACAGTTGCGGCACCATGGTGACAGTAACCCAACACTGTCCATCATGCAAGAAAAATTTCAAATGGAGGAGTCAGCCATTTATACTCGGGAGATATCCAGCTGGAAATGTTCTTCTCAGTTTTGCTGTCTTAATGGCTGGTGCCTCCATTAGTAAATTACTCCTTGTTTGTAAACACATGAGGCTAAGTGTGTATGAATCAAGAACATTCTTTTACCACCAAAGCAGATTTCTCTTTCCAATTATTTTGAAGTACTGGGAAACCTATCAGGCATCATTGGTTGCAAAGATAAAGGGCATGAAAGATGCAGTCTGGTCAGGAGATGGGAGGTTTGACTCGATGGGCCATTCAGCCAAATTTGGGGTATACACACTCCTATGCTCACCTGTAATGAAGATTGTGCACTTTGAGTTGCTACAGGTAATTGTAATACAAAATTACTGCGTGTTTCATTTTAATAGCTCCATGATTTTCTGTGAACATACTATTTTGACTAAATGCATCAGGTTTTTCCAAATGAAAAATCATGGTGTCATATAGGTCATAAACAAATTACAAAGTGTTTGTAGTTACTGTAAAGAAGAGTCCAGGTATTTGTATCAAAAATCTCTATTTAATAAGAGATGTTTTTACAAGATACATGGTTTATGCTCATCAAAGTTAGTAAATGGAAATATATTTTTAAAATCTAGCAATAAGCATCTGCATCAGACCATGCAATTTTGTGCTTCTTGATTGCAGGCCAACCAGACAGGTAGCA
>BLFK01000769.1:983968-990003 GCA_014634185.1 Astreopora myriophthalma | reverse complement strand
TGGTTTATCCTTTTCTATTTTTATCGTTTTGGGTTTTTCCATTTTGGGTTTGTCCTTTTCCGTTCCGGTCATTTTGGCTTTTTCACTCCATTCTTTTATCAGCATGTCCATTAATTGGTCTTTGCTGAATTTTTCAAGTTTTATTTTGTCTATTTTATTTTTTTCATCTATATATATATGTTAGATAAAAGTGACATACGTTTAAGTGTCTTTTATACTTAAACCATTATAAAGAAATAATGTAATCTATATATATAATGATAAATATTGAAATTAATAAGTGCGTTTATAAAATTCATCCAGTTTATGACTTATATGCTTCAGATGAAAATGGAAATATAATACATATTATAAAAAAGGTACCCCATAAAGGTAAAAAAGACCATAATGGGTATATGTACTATATGGTTAAAAAATATGGGGGGAGACAAAAATGTTGTTTAATTCATCGGTTTGTTTGGGAATGTCATAATGGTGTTATTCCGGGGGGTAAAGTGATTGACCATATTAATAGTGTTAAAGATGATAATAGATTATGTAATTTACAACTTCTTACACCACAACAAAATTGTAAAAAATCAGCAGCTAATCGAGATTATACATTTGTTGCTAAAAATCATAAAAATAGAAAGTGTGTGAAAGCAACTAATTTGACTACAAAAGAAATTTTGTATTTTTATAGTATGTATGCTGTTGAAAAACAACTTCAAATTAATGTTGGCATTGTTAAAATGGTTTGTGAAGGTTTAAAAATGTGTAAATCGGGTAAATCAAAAAAAGATGGTTATTCTTACATATTTGAGTATATCAAACAAAGTGATTTTCCCAATGAGTTACCAGAAAGACCAAAGAAACATAAAAAATCACCAAATATTCCTAAAAAAAGATTATCAAATGAAGAAAAAAAGAAACGTCAATTAGAATATAATAAAAAATGGCAAAATATGGAATTCAAATGTCCAAAATGCAATAAAACTTACAAAAATAATTATAGATATCTCCATAATAAAATCCATCAAAAATATCTCCAAACTCAGAAACACTAAAAATATGCTATTGCTGGGTGGGTTAAATACTACAAATAATACTCTGCGGGACTGAAACAAGCCAAAAACTAAGGTGGTACTAAGGAAAAGAACTTTTCAAGTGTAAAATAAAATTGGGATCTAGAAAAAAAATACTTGAGCAACGAATAAAAATTTAGAATATTTCAACATTTTCAAGTTCTTCAAAAAACTTACCAGTATCTTTACTATTACCCCTTTTTAATTTTGGTACAGATTCGTCAAGATTAAATACTTCCATTTCAACTTCTTCAATTGGTTCGGTATCAGTATATTGACTATCTTGTGTATTTATTTCAGCATCGGTATATTGACTATCTTGACTACTTTGTACATTATAGTTTATTGTTTTGTTATATTTTCTAGTTTGACTACGTGTTATCATATAATAGGGTTAGATAAAAGAAATAAAATTAATAAAATAATAAATAAAATATAGCCAGAAACAATAAATATTTTTGGCTATAATCGTTGGAGTAATTGTTGGAGCCTGATAAAATAATAAAATGAAAAATGTAGTGAACAATAAAAATCTCAAAAATAATAGAATGAGTTGTAATGTATAAAAATGGAATGAAAAATATAATATCAAATAATAATAAATCGAACTTGAAAAAACAAGACCAATGGATGATTATAGCGAAAGCCAGACATTATCTGAATAGCTTCTATATATATGTTAGACAAAAAATGTCTGTAATCACTCTAGATGTTATCTGGATGTCATATATATGTTAGATAAAAATGAGCTATTATTTCATATATCTTTCAAATCCGTCATTGGTATCCAACTGTTAAATTCATCACTATATCCCTTCCACTTCACCAAAGCTTGTTTCTTCTTATAATCTCNNACTGGACGCAAGCACTGTGGAGAAAGGTATGTTAGCAATCTTCCTTATACCGAATTTTCGTTTCAAATTTTGCTGAAGTTTACGATAATAATTTCACACCTGCGATAGCTTCAACCCTGTGACTAAACATCGTTAAGCATTGGAATTAAGAATTAAACCGGCTTCTTCTGAATAAATTTTTACCTTACAAAAAAGTTAACTTATATATTTTGGTCTCCACTTATTTATAGATACAAGAATATGGTCTCCAGGCAGCATACTCTACTGACCAAGGCACTTACTCACTGCTCCGAAAGTTCATGGCCCTCCCATTCCTGCCAGAAGACGAGATTTTACCCATGTTCCACCAGTTGCAGCAACATGCCACAACTGAGCCCCTTCAATGGTTTTCAGAATATGTCAGCGGTATGTGGATAACGAGCTCAACATGGCCTCCGTCCAGCTGGTGTGTGTTCGGCCAGTCTGTGCGGACGAACAACGACGTCGAAGGCTGGCACAATGGTCTAAACAGACGTGCCCAGGGGAGGTCCAACTTACCATTTTACATGATAGTTCAGCTGCTTCGTGAGGAAGCGAGGCTTGCATCCCTGCAGATTAGGCTCATGTCAGAAAAGAAGTTGCGGCGGCACCAGAGGAGAGCATACAGAGAGCTGCAGTCCAAGATCTTCGACCTGTGGGACTCGTACAGAAAAGAGTTGAAGACGGCAAACCAGCTCCTGAGGGCATGTGCCTATCTTTATGGCCCAGTCCAGTAATAAATTAAAAAATCCTGCAGGTCGAGGCCTAGCGCTCGATATTGCACTCTGTAGGTGCTACACCAAAACGGCTCCTTTAGGAGCCACCATATCACATAAAAGCTATGACCAACGATATTTTAATATCAAACACCCGATATACCCATTCCTTTGTATACTATTGCGAGACGTACTATTTACATTCTTTTTTTCCGAATCGATGCTCGAGGGTCGGTCATCTTGGTTTCTCAAGAGAGCGAAACCTCGGGAGAGTACAAAGTGCACTCTCCCCAGATTTTGCCCGTGATCGATCACGACAAGACAATCTTATCTTAATTTACGAACTAAAAGCTTACTCGATCGTGGGGCGAACTCCGTTAAGTGTGGGGCGAACATGGTTATATGTGGGGCGAACTCGGTAAAGTGTGGGGCAAACTCGGTTATACGTGGGGCGAACTCGCTATGGGGCGAACTTGCTACGGGGCGAATCCACCGACATTCCATAAGTCGTATGTCTCCACACTGACACGAGATCGAGGTTTAGCCTTCCTCGCTTCACCGCTGACCAAATGGTGACTACGGCCGAACGATAGTTACGATCCGATGGAATGCTGTTTCCACGGAGGTATGGATAAATGTGAAACATCACAGAGGAATAAACCAATGTCATATAGCTAGCGACAAAATAATTGAAGTACGATCGAATGGAAGAAAGGTACGATGCAATGGAATGAAAGTGCGATCGAATGGAATGGAAGTACGATCGAATGGAATGGAAGTACGATCCAATGGAATGGAAGTACGATCGAATGGAAGAAAGGTACGATCCAATGGAACACGGATATGATCCAATGGAATGCAAGTCGCGATTAGATTGCATTTTTGTCCAGAATGCCCCTCCATAAATTTTTCTCAGAATTAAGCAGATACGACCACCAATTGACACCATATACAACGAAAAGTAAGTAATCTATGATCGGCTACCATAATTGTAAAACCTTCAGCTACACGGTAGTGTATTATTATTACAAAACTAAATTAGTGCATGAGTGCACTTAATAATTTGTGAACGATCAATGAGAGCAAACGGCCCATTAAGCCGGCTAAGTGAGTTTCAAAGGCTAGGAACAAAATCAAATGAAATAAGTTCTAACAGACTAAGCAATTCTCGGTCAACTTAGTCACGCCTCTCTCTAACCATTCCAAACTTTCTGAAATGGAAACTCTAGTTCAGTTTGCTGCTAAGATGACACCTTTTTACTTTTTAAGATGTGAGTTTGAGATGTACAGTTACTAATTACCTTGCAAATAGAGCTAGACCATTCGACTAACATTCTTCAAGACCCACATTTGCTTGATCGTGTGACGTTTTGCGTGACTGATCTCTTGTAAACAACCTTGATCCCAGGCTCTCTCTTTTCATCTGAGAGCAGAGAGAGCGTGGGTTCGATGAGTGGTTGTTTACAGATGGCGAAGGTTCGGTATTAATCTTTCCCAGTGTATTTGGAAGGTTTAGCGAAAGAAGGGCATTTCAACAAGTTTTGAACATGCTGCAGGTCAAGAAATTACGCAAAACTACTCTTGGTTCCTTTGCCCAGGTCAGGGCATTAACTAAGCTTGTCATGAACATACACATGGGAACTCGATGATCAGTGGCTGATTGGATACGATATGTTATTTTTGTTATTGCGTGTAATGCTTATGTTTCCGCGGGGAATGAAAATTAATCGACAAAGTAACAAAGATCTAGCACCTCACGGTAGGACCGAGTTCTTCAGTATATTCTATCTAGTATGGGTACGCTTTGTCCAAAAATCACTGCAAGTGTAGCGGTTTTGCGGAATTTCACCGCTGTTTCGTTCCAGTGAGCACGAATTTTCGTTGATGTTTCGCTTGTTCGAAAATTCGCCTACTCAATTTTGCGAAATTTGGCTGATATTTCGTTCCCTTTAGCGCGAATTTTCGTTGATATTTCGCTTCTTCGAAGCCCTGAGTGAAATTTTGTTCTATCTTACGAAATTTCGCCGACTTGTCAAATGCGCGAAATTTCCAGCGAATCTTCGACGAACTTCGATGAGAACAAAGCACGAATTCCAATGTATTAGCCATTAAAATCGAGAAGTTATATTACAAGTACATAGCACGACGATGCTTCAACGTCCAACATACGAACAACGCTCAACATACCTTTTTCTGAGGTTTTCCTGGCTTCTTGTTCTTCTTGGCAGCCGCTTCAGTTTCACTGGTACATGTATAGTCGGCAACATAGTCGTCATGGATCTGCGGAGTGAATCAACAAGATACGTTAACAATGATGAAATTGTTTAATGAAAGTTAAGAAACACCTTAGTTATAAAACGGCTGATACAAGGTAAAATCTTTACTTACCAGTTTTCTCTTAGTTCTCGCTCTGCGCTGTGGCAACTCAGTCTCGACTTCCACTGGTGGCCAACCGTTCTTTTCTACGGGATAGCATTCTACAACAGCTGTGTACTCTTTTTTGGTTTCCCCCCAAATAATTTGAACTTTTTGTCCAGGTTTAATAGGAGACGGATTAATTATGGTCGACCGAAAAACTTCCGAAAACTTGCCACGGCCCCACTTGATTTGAGCAACTTTCTCCATTCTTGTAACTACAGTATCAAAGGCTTTCCGATAGTAAACGGTGATTGCAATGATCAATGAAGATCATTTCCACCCTTTTATACAATGTGGCAACTCGAACAATGAAGCAGGATCGAAAATTCTTCGATTCGATTGGCTGTAAAAAATGTTACTGTTGCGCCAAAAATAGTTCAATGCGCGTCCCTTTCGCCTGCCTATTCATATTATAATGTGCGAACTGCTGTTTCCTGAGAGGTCCGATTAGATGGTTGACTACAAGTGCTTCGTATGAACTGTTGACCCTAGCACGGTCGCGTGTTACTGAAAGTTATTTAATTAATTGAAATCCTTCCCTGACATGGATTTCAATTAAAAAAATCCGTCGCGAAATCCGTTTTCGGATCTTGCGTTCGACTTGAAATCCAAAGATAAGGTCTACATCCGGATTTCCCAATCAAAAGCACCCTAAGGGCCTCTTCATATGAGCCCGGTCAACCGGGCTGGCTCGGTTTCCGAGATCTCGCCTCGCCACTCTTTCCTTTGTAAAATTTACGATGTGTTCATATGAGAAGCCGGGCTGGCTCGGTTACCGAGATCTCGGTTTTTCCGGCCGAGATCTCGGCAACCGGGATGAGAATTTTGCCATATGAACACTCCACCCCGGGTGACCGGGCCAGCCCGGTAACCGGGCTCATATGAAGAGGCCCTAAGTCAGAAATAAACCTTACCTACGCACCCGCGCGAACAAGAAATTGTTCTCACGCAGGTTTTCAACATTT
>BLFK01000769.1:968968-976468 GCA_014634185.1 Astreopora myriophthalma | reverse complement strand
ACAATTCAAACTTCTGAAACGAAAAGGTGTATATCCTTATGGTTATATGGATTCATTTGATAAGTTTAATGAAACAGAATTACCATCCATAAATCAATTCTACAGCATTCTTAATGATGAACATATAACTGGTGAACAATATAATCATGCACAAAATATTTGGAAAATATTCAAATTGAAAAATATTGGTGAATACCATGATTTGTATCTTAAAAGTGATATCCTTTTGATAGCTGTTGTATTTGAAAACTTTAGAAAGACATGTTCAATGTACTACAAATTACATCCAGCTCATTATTTTACATCACCAGGATTATCATGGATGCAATGTTAAAAATGACTGGAATTGAACTTGAATTAAGGACAGACATATGTTTCAATTTATTGAAAAGGGACTGTGAGGTAGTATTTCATATATAGCAAATAGACATGGACGAGCAAATAATAAACACATGAACAATTATGACAAGAATGAACCTTCAAAATACATCATGTATCTCAATGCAAGCAACTTGTATGGTTGGCCTATGAGTCAATACTTACCAACTTCCAATTTTAAATGGATACCAGAAAATAAATTAGATCTGTCAAAATACACTGATAACAGTGAAAAAAAAAATTGTATTCTAGAAGTTGATATTGAATACCCAAGAGAGTTACATGACTCACATAATGACCATCCACTAGCTGCTGAAAAAAATTAATGTTACAAACGATATGCTATCAGATTATTGTGAAACTATCAGACAAAAATACTATAATACAATTGGACAGGTTAAAAAACTGATTCCCACTCTATCAAATAAAGAAAAATATGTTCTGCAGTACAGAAACTATATCTTGATTTAGGATTAAAATCAAAGAGAGTTCACAGAGTATTAGAATTTAATGGAGACATAGTTTTTGAGCAGACAGACAGGGGTATTAACCCTTTCCTGGCCGTAGGGCTCCCCAGTGACGAGTTGAAAGAGTAAAATCTATAAGTGGCACTCTTGAGCATTAAAGGGTTAATCAGTCTCCATGGTTGAAACAATTATTATTCAGAGACACAGTCTCATTAGGACGTCTACAAAACATGGACCCGGGTCCACCCATTTGGACCTGGTCCATGGACCACCCATGTGGACTGGGTCTAAAACATAGGTCACAGATAGGGTCTCAGGTTATCGTTTTTACCAATACTGAAACAACCCTTAACTTCACTAATACTAACCTTAGGCCTAAACATTCTCTTAGCATAGGATTTAGGCCTAAGGTTAGCATTAGGGTTAGGGTGGTCCGGTCCATGGACTGAGTCCATGTTTTGTAGACGTCCGTCCCATTAACATATGAAATCGAAACCGAAGATACATATAAAGATCTCTATAAAGATAAGCATTTATTTGACAACAGTGATTATCCAGAAGACAGTATCATAACTAAACGAATAAAAAAGTAATAGGTAAGTTTAAAGATAAATGCTCATCTATTCCAATAACAGAGTTTATTGCTTTCCGCAGCAAGATGTATTCGTACATCAAAGGCAATAATCAGTCTAGTAGAACCGCCAAAGGAATGAAGAAGAATGTTATCAAACGTAATATCAATCATGAAGACTATAAAGAAACACTACTCAATAACAAACAAATACGTCATACCATGAAAACCATCAGAAGTAAAAACCATCAATTTGGAAGCTATGAGATTAATAAAGTGTCTTTGTCTTGGTTTGATGACAAACGGTATATTCATGAGAACGGTGTGACAAGTTATGCTTACGGTCATTGTCAAATAAAAAAAGATATGACGTCACTCTATGGATCAATGCAAATATTACTCAAGACTAAAAAAATACAAAACTGGTGGCAGGGCCAGAAACCTCTCAGGGGGTTTTCCTCCATCTCTCTAATGGTTGATACTTAAAGTGCCCATATCGTCAAAATTTTTATTTTCTTATCTGATTCTATATATCACCCAATGAACTTCTGCGAAAGAAAAATTCGATTTGGACAAAATGCAATCTTTTTTAGAAGTTTTAAAAACGTTCAAATTTCCTGCCATTTTGGTCCACCATTCGCACCAGTCTTCCCTTCGTTTTGAATGAGTTGTGACGTAGATTAAGGAACACGTGACTTCAGGCTTGACTTATCTCGTTTGTTTTACCTCTGTAAATTAAACTTAGTAGCTCATACAAAATGCTGGAAAGGAGCATTTTGCATGGACTACGAAGCTAAATTTACAGAATTAAAACGAGCGAGATAAGTCAAGCCTAAAGTCACACGTTCCTTAATCTACGTCACAACTCTGAGTATGTCGATGCTGTGATCAGCGGCACGGGTTGACCGCAAGAAAATAGGATTTTCAGGTTTTCAAAAGTTCATAAAAAGATCGCTTTTTCTCCAAATCGAAAAATTTTTTCGCAGAAGTTCATTGCATGAAATATATAATCAGGTGGGAAAATAAAAATTTTGACGATATGGGCACTTTAACTATGTTGATACAGTGAATATGAATAGAATTTATAACCCATCATGAACCTGCACTTATGCAAACACATACTATTTAATATTACTTGTTTAGATGTTTGTAATGTTTTTTTTTATTTGATTATTAATTATGATTTGTGGTTTGCTGTTGAAATTAGCTGTTTTAAAAGTTGTTCCATTATAACCGGTTTTCTTTAAAAATGTAACTTTTAAGGTTTCAATAAATTTATACCCTTTCATTTCATCAAGCATTGTTTCATTATTATAAAACTCATCATAATTTTAATATCAGTTATTTTATTTTTATATTAGTCATTTTATCAAACATTTTTGTAAATAGTATCTGAAAAACCATGATGGAAGATCCTATTAAAGTACTATTACTATTACTAAATTTACTTTCAAGAGCTAATCTTGTATTTTGTAACTCTATTAAAGGATCTTTGTTATTCTGTATTGATATGTCATAAGATTTTATATATCCTGTAAAAGCTTTATATAATTGCTCTGTTTTGGTTCTAGGAGTTGGAAGAGGTTTTTGAAATTTTTTGTTCTAGGAGTTGGTTTTGGTTTAAAACCATCTCTGAATTCAAGAGGTGGAACAATGATATTATCTTCATATTCTTTAACCATTTTTTGACACTCTTTTTGGTTAGTATATCTTGTTCATCTCTAAATTCAATAGGTGTTAAAATGATGTTGTCACTTTTGTTTGTTTTATTGTTGATTAGTTTTGCATTTAGTTTTAATAATATTTTGATTAATTGTTTTTTGCTGAGCTTTTTTAGATCTAGCTTATTCATATTAATATCAGTATATATTGTTCCACCATATTTTTGGGTTGTCTTTTCGTACTTTTTTGTTTGTCTTGTGTATTTTTTTTTAATCATCATTCATTATTTCGTTCTTGATGTTATGGATTATATCAGAATTTTTATCATTATTGATGAATGAGTATTTTATTTTTGGTTTTATTCTTCTTATTTCTTGTTTTGTTCTTTCTTTTGGTTACTTTTGCTTTTTTTTTCTTTTGTAGACATCCGAATAAAAGAGAGGACCACAAAATTATGTTTCTTCACAAGCACTAAGGACACTAAGGGCTGATTAAGACAATCAAATGTTGTATATGAATTCACCTGCCCCGGTTGCAATTCTTCGTACATTGGCAAAAAGAACAGAACTCTGCTTGTCAGCACACAAGGACATGCACTCACAGACAAAGAAAGTACTATATATAAACATTTGCGCTATTGTGATCAGATCAAACACATACAAGAATTACACAACTTACTGGATATTCTTATCAATGAGAACAACCCACCTTCTACTGCAATAAACAAAGAATTTCTCACCCAAACCGTGTGTGGTAACACAAACATAATAGACTGCGATGATGATTGGAATCTGTTACTATATAAAGAAGCTTACCATATCAAGTGTTCAACACAATTTGTGAACACTGGCTTAAAAGCCAGTAGGGAACTTTGACTATTCTATTGACAGTTTCGTCTTTGTTTTTATTTTCACGTGCTAATGCTGTTGTACCATCTCACAGTACTTAAATTTCTGCTACCTGTACGTCACCTCAGTCTGATGATGATATAGAATTATATCGAAATATTACAATTATACATCAACGATTCCTTGCATTTGTTGCCTGTATCATAGACACAATGCAATTCCTCGGTATCACATTTATTCTTTGTTTTTTCGTCTTTGTTATTTTTTTGTTTCCTTTTTTGTGTAATCAACTTTTTTTATATCGACATTCACAAAATGTATGAGTATATTTTTATTATGCATATAGGATATATAATTGGATATATCTTTGTATTCATCTAATATTTCTTTTGAAGCATTTTTGGTATTTATTTCACTTTCATTTTCATTTGATACTGTATGTTTGTAAGAATTTATATAATGAATAATTTAATTTTTTGATTTATAGCTTATTCTATAATAGAATTTTATGTCCCATGTTTTCTTTTAATAATTTGTTCAAAATCTCATTAATTTTATTATTAGTTTCTTTTAAATCTTTCTTTATGCATTGAACTTTGATATAAACTGACTATAAATGATAAATTATTGCCTTCTCTAGAGAAAAGCATTTTTATAACCAGTTAAAAATGTTATGTATATTTCATTGATATTATTGGTTTATTGCTTGAGAATTTTTTATAGTATAATATACGACAATCATTTAAGTACAAAAAATTAAAGCAAAAATATTTAGGTATATTTAACCCTTAAGTATATTTTAAAAAAATTAAAGAAAAAATATTTGAATGTTCCAAAAATGAAATCTTCAAATAGTTAAAAAAAATTGGAAAACTATACATTATTTTTATTCAAATTATTTTGATGTTTTTTAAATGTGTGACCATTTTCCTGCTAATTTGTAACTTTTAGTATTAGAACAAATATCACAATACCACTTCTTATTTAGCATATCTATTTTTACTTTTATTAATTGCACTCATTGCAGGGCTCGAAAAAACCCCCGTCGGGTCGTCCGGGACAAGTAGATTTTCCCCATCGGGCAGGTAACTTTCTCTCCTCACTTGCCCCACGGGCAAGAGCCCAGGCAAGCCGTTCGCCGACTAAATTTGTGATAATGATTTTGAGCAGAAAGGGTAAATTTTGGGCGCAAGGGTAATCAAGTGTTTAGATGAAGCTTGACGAAAATTACAATTTATAGCGTTGTTTTGTTGATTGCGTGACGCGCGCTGACAGCTCAGAAGTGGTTGCCTAGCACGTGATCAAAATCTGCCCCGATCAAATGTCTTTCCAGGATTAAAAATAGCTGCGTTTGGCACGAAAACGTTGTCCTTCTTTCGCAATTTTTTGCGAGCATTTTCCAGTTTCTCTGTACAAAACGTAACTCAACAACGATAAATCAAAGCTGTAGAAATTGTAGAAATTGGCGAAAAAGCTGCATATTTCGACCGCAAAAACGAAGCCAGCATTTTTTATGCTAAAATCTAGCTAAATCTCTGTTTTCGGCGAAACATACAAGTTTGCTAGTGATAACATACGTGGGTGCCGCCGCGCGAAATGAAAGTATTATATTATTAAAAAGAAATGCATAGGTGAGTCATCAAAATACTTTCAGAGTTCCTGGAAGATGACTTAAAACAGTTTTTCTTTCAAACGAAGACGTTTTCCCTGGACTGAAACTATTTTTCATTCACCCAAATGAAAAAAATGCTCTTGCCGGCTTCTCAAATTCGACACTGTGCCTGTGTCAAAACTGAAGTGGGTAAGCACCTTGTTGTTAATTCTGCGTGTTGTAAATTTCTCGCGCTTCTCTTCACAATGACTTCGTGGAGCTAGACAAGATCAGAGAAGATGCAGGTGAACATTCAAGGAGTCGAACACAATCTTCGACGAACCGTACAACTTCATAAAAGCAGAATGAAGAAGTTAAAAGTTGTGGAAGTATTACAGTATAATGGCGTAAACATGAAAGTGATCAACACTAAGAGGACTACAGTCAAGATGGGTTTATTACATTAAAACACGATTAAAACACGCCCGTAGTATGACTTCCATTTTTGGGTCATGAATTATTAATGAGTTTGAAAACTTGGGCAAGCGGGGAAGTGCCCCGGGCAAGCAAAATTTGAGAGTTACTTGCCCAAAGGGCAAGGGGGAATTCAAATATTTTTCGAGCCCTGCTCATTCTTTCATCATTTTGAAAAACTTTTTCCCATTACATATGTGTATACTATATAGATAATATTCTTTTATACCTTTTCTATAGTGTGTATAAATATTTTTTGTTTCCAAAAATGTGAAAAGATTTGGGTTCTAATCTTTAATGAATTAATGCTATTAATCTCTTGTTGTTTTATTTAAATTAACAATTTTAGAATTAATAACATATCACCCTTTATAACTTTGTGCAAAAAAATTAGAATCCCCAAATTCTGATGTATTTAATTGACGATTTCATTTGTCATCAAGTTTGTTTAAAAATATAGTTATATAAACAAAATTATGTAAATAGGTTTCAAAATTTTCATAGCTTCATTTTTTTTATTGATTTCTTTGATGATTCTGACTTATTTGGATAAAAGAAATAAAATACTGAATCTGGAATTATTTCTTTCATTATTTATGTACTATAAATAATATTTATTTCTTATTTTAAATGCACTTTAGAATAGTGCACCTAACTTTAGAAAAGTGCACCTAACCCCTAAAATTTTTTTTGTCTTAAATAAATTTTAGCATTGTACAGAATACGTATTCGAAAAAAATTTTTTGATTTGGTTAAATTCTCGATTTTCTGGGATTTTTTGAATTGCGGAAAATCCCGCCAAAATAGACGCCATTTTGGTTCAAGTCCGAGTGAAGCAACAATAGGAGGAGTGGGACTAGTGACGTCAATTCCAGAACCTATTTCCCGCGACCTCCGTGAAATCAACATACTTTCAATAGACCTTTTCGCGGTAAAATCCGCCATTTTGAAAGTGGGGCAAACTCCAGCAAAGCACGCTGGGTATTGCCATACATTCCCTTCTAATTTTCGAGCGTGTGATACCTATGACGCGCCGTAGCGGACAAAAATACTTCTGTCGATTTATATAGAACTTGTGCTCTTCAAGGATAACTTGTTGCTCCACATCTACAACTTGTTTTCTGCAAGTAAAACTTGTTGCTGCATACATCTAACTTGTAGCCAATTGTGACAATTTTCGTAAAACTTCTTTGACATTTTCGTACAACTTGCTATCGATTGAATGTTTGGCTTATCGATTGATGGCTCAACCCATCATTCTTTGCGTGCGCTCTCTTCGCACGTGGCAAAAATGGCGGACGACGGAAGGCCGCGAAGTGCCAGGCAAGTGTTAGAAGAGATTGTCCAGGTGTTAAGGGCATCGGATTCCCTTGATTCACTTGAATCCAGCGTTGATACCAATACAACATTACAAGCGCAAACAAATTCGTCGTCAATTACGTCAGTATCACAAGCGGTAGCAAGACTTTTTCCATCTGTTGGCAGCACAGTAACCCGAACGGCTACAAG
>BLFK01000769.1:961807-965010 GCA_014634185.1 Astreopora myriophthalma | reverse complement strand
TTTTTTTTCAAATCAAAACTATGACAAGATTGGATTGTCTGCAAGTTTGTTTACATAGATGCAACATCGCACTTGAGTAGAGTCTCTACTCGTGGCTGGATGATTCAGACCAACACAAGCTATTTAATGACCGTTTATTGAGCCAAGAAATACGTAAACAATAATCTGTCTTACCTTGAGAAAAATCTGTCAGAGTGGAAGGTAGAAAAAGCGGCAAAACCACTGCAATATGTGTCACACGCTCGAAAATTAGAAGGGAATGTATGGGAATACCCAGCGTGCTTTGCTGGAGCTTGCCCCACTTTCAAAATGGCGGATTTTACCGCGAAAAGGTCTATTACTTTCACTCGTTGTTTCTGGATTGCGCGTGAAGGAAATGCCTACAGTTTGCGTTGCTGCTGGTTGCAGCAACCAAAAAGACGAAGCTCAGGGTATATCTCTGCACCTGATTCCATTTTTTGAGGACGATCGTCCGGAAGCGAAGAGACGAAGGAAGAAATGGGTTGATTTTGTGAAACAGAAGAGGGCCAAGTAGGAGCCATCGAAGCGCTCGGTGATATGCTCTGTGCATTTCAAACCCGAGGATTTTGAACGAAGATTTGCCCTCGGCGAGCCAGGAGGGAAGTCAATGCCACGATGGCTTCGTAAGGACGAGTTTGGTTGCTGTGTGTTTCCAACAATCCACACAGTTGGACAGAAACACGCGAAGGAAAAACCATCAAAGCGGGAGATGCGAATGGTGAGCCCCTGATTATCACACCTTTCAACTTTTTGTTGTTTTGATTTTCAAGTCTTCCTTATCGACAACGCTTGTGTTTCTTGTGTTTTCCTAGGCTATTAAAGCAGCAATGGCATTTCAGAAAACTGCTTGCTCAGATCAGTCACCGGGAGAACCGACTCCTAAAAGAGTAAAACCCGTGAGGGTGACTGAAACATCCACCACTGTTGAGCCTACAATGGCATGCTCTGAAGAGCATCAGAAGATCGTCGAGTCGCCCGACGTTGAAGTATCTGAACCAACTGCTAAAAGAGCAAAACCCGTGAGGGTGACTGAAACATGCACCACTGTTCAGCCTACAATGGCATGCTCTGAAGAGCATCAGAAGATCGTCGAGTCGCCCGACGTTGAAGTATCTGAACGCAATGAATGTGTGGATGAGAAGCACACAGCAGTGGTCGAGGCTTTCGTCAAAAAAGCACCGGATCCTTTGGAAGGTACGCGCTGCAGCAACTGCACTGTTCTGCAAAATACGGTGCGAAAACTAAAAAACAGAATTGTGTCTTTGGAGAACAAAGCGAAGAAGTGGATATTGTCAAATCGACGATCAAAATACCGCATTGAAGGTGAATACAGTGTTTGATATTTCGTGGTGTATATAGTTGATATGTGTAAATAACAAAATGTGCGGTAAACTTCTTCCTACTCCCTAAGACCCTTGTTGGAAATCAAGCACTAGTCTTTTTATTAGGAATTGACTCTGGTTTTAAACGCTTTGATTCAGTGTCGGCAGAAGGGTGCTTTTGGTGCCAGTTGAAATGCCTACTCTTTTTCTTTTTAATTTTGTTGTTATGAGCTTTATTATTCTCTCTCTCAGGAAATGATCAAGAATCCCATCAAGATGAGCCAGATAGTGAAAGGACTGTTGGAGAAAAGGATGGTTGTGATGTTGCAAAAGGAGGTTTCACAGGTGAAGGAGATGGTGCAGAGGAAGAAGAGGGCGAATCATCTGAGGAGGAAGTGGAAGAAGATGAGGATGGCTCTGTATTCAAAACCGAGACAGAAATAGATACAGAAACTGAAACCACTGAAACAGAATCAGATGAGGATGGCGAGGAAAAATTTAATCGGTATTTTTTTCTCATTAATATTACAAGTATTACAATTAATAACAATTATCATCATTGTAATAATTTAATAATAATAATAATAATAGTAGTAGTAATGGTAGTAACAAGAAGAAGAAGAAGAAGAAGAAGAAGAAGAAGAAGAAGAAGAAGAAGAATAGTGGTAATAATAATGGTAGTGACGTGGTATGACACTGAACGGGGGCAGTCTGCATATCTATGAAATACGTGTTTTGGGGTACAGTGCGACATCTGTATTTTGCCTATACGACTGGTGGTCTTGAGAGAACATTTTTTACATATATATTTATAGTTTCCACAATTATTATAATGCATGAACTTTTAATCCATTACAGGTTGTCAGTCAAAAACACCAACATCAGAACAGAGCCAAAGCATATTGTCTTCCTTACTCAGCTGCTTCTTCTATTCAGTTTTTGTCGTGTCTGCAAGGCAGATAATCCTACTGTAGAGGCCAGCGGAAATGGGACACAGGCTATTGTCCGAACATATTGCAATAATCCCAAATGCAATAAAGAGGACATCTGGTACAGCCAGCCCCAGATGCCAGGTCTGAAAATACCAGCAGGCAACTTTCTCCTGTCACTTTCAATTCTTCTTGCTGGAGGTTCTGCAACCAAGGTTTTCAAGATGTTTTTGCACATGGGGCTTGGTTGTCTCTCCCTTAACACTTACTTTAAATATCAAAGGGTAAGTTCAAAATACATCCAGACTTAAGGTATTCATGCCACATAAGGTTAAGCATGTTATGCCACAAAACGTTCTTTTTTAAACTTTCAAAGGTTCTGAAAAATGCAATATAGCGAATGGTGAAGCTAAAGTGGTATACTTCATTATCTTAAAAGGGGTGCAGTACTACACATTACAAAGGAGTACAAAAAAATTAGGTTATTTTTTTACAAGATTATGCTGTTTTGTTCGTTTGTTTGTTTTTTTTTTCAGACCAAGCTTTTCCCATTGATCTTTCTTTATTGGCAAAAATACCAGAGTCAGATGCTTGAAAAGTTGAAGTCTCTCCGAACTGGTATTACCATTGCAGGAGACGGTCGGCACGACAGCATGGGCCATGGCGCAAAGTTTGGGGCGTACACTATTTTCTGCTGTACTGTCCCCATGATAATCCATTTCTCTCTTGTTCAAGTAAGAATTATTATTTGTTATCACATTATCCTTTTATCAGATTCATTGCTGTGGTTTATTAGAACAGAAATTTATGTCATTTATTTCCCTGTCAATGAAACAGGATGTATGTGACATGTGGAAGAAAAGGAAAGGATGGGGAAAGTTACTCCCATGTTATTGACTGGCGAGAAATGATACAATGAATGGTGCTACTG
>BLFK01000769.1:929307-956807 GCA_014634185.1 Astreopora myriophthalma | reverse complement strand
ACATAACTTCGTAAGCGCATCTTACCACACGGTCACTGCCACAGTGCCCTCTAATCGATCTCTCAAAGTTTGCTCCATTTCTTCTTCTGATTTTCTCTCCCTTTCATACTCTGCTTTCCATTCTGCATCAGCTAGCGGTTCTTCGGCGAATGCTGCCGCATCATCTTCACCATCGCCCGTTGAGAGATCTGCGGACGGGCCGTCGCTTTCTTCTTCAATATCGTATTCAGGAGACGAACTCCATTTAGAATCGACTGAATTCACATCGCTAAACTCCAATTCTTCTTCTGATGCAGACATTTGCCGTTCTTCGAGAGCTTCACTTCGTTAAAACAATTCAGAAGTCACAAAGAAATAACACACGCTAAGGGACACACGAAGGATACAGGTTTCAATCGTTCTGGAATTGACGTCATGGCTCTGGCTCGCCCCAGATCCCTCCTTGCTCGGACTTGAACGAAAATCTTGACGATTTAAAAAATTCACAGAAAATCAAGAATTTAACCAAATCAAAAAATTTTTTCGAATACGTATTCTGTACAATGCTAAAATTTATTTAAGACAAAAAAAATTTTAGGGGTTAGGTGCACTTTAATGACATCTATATCTGAGTTTTCCTATAATGGAATCTTCAACTAGTTAAGAAAAAAATGGAAATAATTTATGTTATTTCACGAAAATATTTTGATGTTTATTGTAAGATTCATTTGTGTAAATTTTTTTTATTACAGTATTTACAAGGAATTCTTACATCTTTCATGTATCTATTGAATTTTCTAATGGTAAGATCATCATTACTTAAGATAAATCTACACCCATTTCTAAGGTATCTTTTTTTCATGTCTAATTGTGCATCAGATATTTTATAATTATTAGATAGACTTTTAAATTCAATAAAGAAACCCTTGTAAAATCCTTGATTATTCATAATAATGATATCAGGTTGATTTTATTTTCCTTTTGATAAACTTTTTTCCCACTACTAATTCTAATTTGAGATGTTATTTGATTTTCTCCAAAACTAGCAATTAATATAGCATTTTTATACAATGTTCTAATATATTCAACAACTTTGGTGTGAAGATCATATTCACTTTGTATTTTAAATATTTTGTCTTTTGGATTATCAAATAATTTATAATAACCATATTTTCTAATTGATGTCAGTGCTGTTAAAACAATCCATTTTTGGAACTGTTTTGCTGATTTTAATTTTGATTTTAAAATTAATTCATATAAACCAGGTTCATTAATCATTTTAATATTTCAAATCTGACCCGTAAATTTTACGGGGAGGAGGGGGGGGGGGACTTTTTTTGATTATCTACATCAACATTATGTTAGTGCTTGATCAGTGTCATCATAGCCTAATAACTGTGCTATTTCTTTACCCTTAAACCAAACATTATTTTTATTGTCTATATAAGTTAATGATTTATGTAAATTTTCATTGTTAAAAGTTTTCTCAACCAAATTCATTACATAACATATCTACTATACTATTTTTAAAAACTTTATCATAAATCCTTTAAACTTTTCAATGGAGTCCAACAATTAAAATTATCAGTATAACCTATCCATTTAACTAAAACTTGTTTTTTTCTTATAATCTCTCTTCATAACTTTATCAATTCTAAATACAGCTTGTTTAGCTTTCAATAATTCAGGTTCATAAAATGATCCTTTTATGTCCTCATTATTTAAGTCTTCTTTTTTTCTAAGTGATAGGATTAGTGTATTGAATCTTATCAACTATGAATATTTCTTCAGTCAAATTAGGTGTATAATCTTTATCAGATACTTTCCTTTTATATTTACTTATCCTGACTTTATCACCGGTCTTAAATTTTGGTTTTGATGATGATGGTTCTCTATTATATAAATGAAAGTAATTCCTTTATTCTTCTCTTTACTGGCTCCTACTGGTGTCATTTTTATTGAACTATGTTTAGCATTATTATCTTTTGCCAATTTAGGTAACATCTCTGAATACTGTGTATTACCTTGAATGGTAAATTGTTTCCACATTTTCCTTTTAATCGTTCTATTCCATCTTTCACAAACACTGTTTTTTTCCTCATTTTGAGTTGAGTATAATGTCATTTGATGTTTTTCCAAGAGATCTATCACATGTTTTTTTATAATATTCTTTACCTTGACCAAAGATATTGTGGTTTTCTACCTTCTTTGAAGATTGATTTAAAAGCATTCATAACAGTTTCCCCTTTTTTATCTCGTAATGGTATAATCCAACCATATTTACTAAACACATCTAACACCATAAGAAGATATCTATCGTTTTTATTCTATTTACCAAATTGTTGCATTTCATCAAGATCAGAACACCATGTTTCACCAATATGATTTGCAAATAGTGTGCGTTCAATAAAATTTTGTTTTATGGGTTTATGTAATTTGTCAACTTATTTTTTTACTCGACGGCTTTTTCCGTTTTTTTATTTTTTTTTTTATTTTTGACCTAATCCTAATTTCTGTTTGGTATTGATTACATTTCTTGCTAACCAATGACCCCATTGTCTTTCATTGTATGGTAAATTATCTAATGCTCTTACCATTTTTCTATCTGCTTCATTTTTACGTTTTCTATAAACATTACATACAGTATAATTTACATCATGTTGCATTGCAATGGCATCAGTTTTTCCAGTTGGTTGATCATAAATTTCTAATATCTGACCCATTGTTGGATCATGTTTTACTTGAGATTCTAAACCGTTATAAGGAAGAGTGTATTTATGTCCTGGTAATGTCCATCCACTTTTTGGTTTAGGAAGTTTTCCAATCAATTTATGTATATCTAAGCCTGCCCCCTCAGACAGGCTAATTAGTTTCCCTGATTTTTCACAAATTTTGTTTTCATTTTTCCACAAATGCTGCATAAAGTCTTCATCATAGTTCTGTTGTTTTTTGTTTTAACCAATCTTTCGATTCCTAAACATTTAGTGTAAAACGTTTGTCCTTAACACAACGCATTTGATTTTACATTATTTAAAAATAGAAAACATTTTCCGTGTTTCTATCGAGTTAGAAACACGAGTGTAGGTTTGGGAGAACGAGAAATGCTGTAGGAACACGAGCCGTAGGCGAGTGTTTCCACAGCTTTTTCGAGTTCTCCCAAACTTTCATGAGTGTTTCTATAACTCAATAGAAACACGAAGAAAATGTTTTCTATTTCTTTTAGAAAATAGCCCAAGGAAAATAACGAAAAACGAAGAAAACTTGATAGTTTTATTTATCAGCAAAAGGTAGATTCTCTACATCACGCAATTTACACGTCTGCACACACGTCAGCACACACGGGAATGCCGTGACTCTTGCCCGTGACTACGACAACTTCTTTGTGTTTCTATCAAGTTATAGGAACACGATTATTAACCAATCAGCGAGCGTATTTTCCTTGAGATATTTTTTAAATATGTACCGTAAATCCTCTATTAAGCCCCCCGGGGGGCTTATTTTTTTCAAGCACTTTTGAGGGGGGGCTTAATAGAGAGGGGGGGCTTAAAAGAGAGGGGGGGTTATTTAATTTAGCGAAACGCATCACCTGTAGCAAAACTACCGTGGTATCAGACAGAGTATACTTGCGTGTTGTACAATTAAAGTCACTGTCAAAAGTATTTAATTCACTTGTGGAAGCCTAAAAAAACAATATGAACTTCCAGCCTGAATAAACCATAACTGATCAGTCCACGTTAATCATTATTTTTTTTGCGAAGAATACAGGATGAGGGGAGGGGGGGGCTTAATAGAGAGGGGGGGCTTATTAACTTTCCTCCTCTGAAAAGGGGGGCTTATTAGAGACGAGGGGCTTATTTGAGAGGGAGGGCTTAATAGAGGATTTACGGTATGTTATATAAAAATATTTTTTATTTTAATTTGCTTCACTGTCATATTCTAATTCATTGTCAGTAACACGTTCTAAAGATGATTCATTGATTTCTAAATTCTTCAAAATCTGATTCTGATTCTGATAGTGGAACACAGTAATTACAATAACTATGTTCTCTTAAAACCATTTTCATTGTAAGTAGCAATTCCAACACCTTTGCAATATTGGCAAAATGAATTCATATAGTTTAGATATTTTTGAAATACTTTTCTATTAATTTTTCATACTGAATCTTTTAAAACATCATAACAGTCTTCTCCAAGAGACCAACGATGTAGGAAATATATAACATATTATTCACATTAGTTTCATTCCATCGTTTTTGGCTCTAATTTCATATTCCGTTGGATAATGCATACCGAAACTGTCAAAATACCATAAAGTCTTTTTAAGAAGATTACGACTTTTTTTCCAAAAGACATGTTTCGATGTTACGAACATCATCGTCAGTTACAGAATATTTGCAAAAAAAACGTTAGGACTGTATAACAACTAAGTGAGACATGCTTAATTAATTATGCTAAATGACAAAAATTGATTACATATTCGAGTAAGTACAAAGCGTTGGAAAGAATATAAAACCTAAGGCATAAGTGTCAGGTTGACGTGATGAACTTGTTGGTTTAAATTGGGCTTTTCCCAGTTTATTTTTTATTTTATTTTTGCTTTCTGCTTTCTGAACCTTTTGGTTCCATTATCCACGACATAGCAGCCAGATATGAAGGACGTCTCAACATTTCTGATCTTCGCAAACTCGAGAAGGTCTCGATCAAGGCACGGAAAGCTGAATTGGACTTAAACATCCTACGGAACTGCCAATCCTCTCGCGTCTTTCCTAACTTCATCTGTTTCCGTCTTCCAGCTACAACGAACCGACAGGATGCTAACATCCCTCTTGAAGAATGTATTGACTTAGCGGTCAAGTACATCTCCGAAGGAAACCCTGACCTCAAGCTTATCCCCTCCGATCTCAAACGTCTTTTTTCATTTACTACTGCTGAAACCCACTTTCTGTTCAAACGTTCCTTTTATGACCAGATTGATGGAGTTGCCATGGGCTCACCCCTAGCTCCTGTCCTCGCCAACCTCTTTATGGGTCACCATGAAAAGATCTGGTTAGAGCAATATCAAGGTCCTGAGGTTCTATTTTATTACCATTTATTACGGTCGATGCCAATTCTTGGTAACCGAGCCTTTTGTCATAAATTAGACCTACAGTAGTTGAAATTGCAACTAAATCAGCTAAAATTGCGCTCAGGTTGAGAAATTAAGCCTAATAAATAATTGAGGTCCCAAATGTTTTAGCCAGGATTATTAGTTAAACTACTTTAGTTTCAACAGTTATACCGGCTGAGAACATCATTTACTGAGAGGGTCGGTAAGGCTGGAAATTTAATTTTCTCCAGAAATATTTGTCATTTTTGTACTGCATAAGGCACTTACAAATATTCCGCATTGAATGCTGGAATAATTGGCTTGTAGCGCTTCGGTATTTAGTCCTTCTTGTGGGTGTATTATTCTTTAGATGTTGCCTTGACAATTTGGCTAGCTAGGACATTCATTAAGCTGGGACATTCATTGTGAAGGGGAAACAGTATAGATCGTTTTCACAGTTCACATCGTAGAATGGTGTTGATGTTCGGTAAAATTTTCCTACGATCTGTTAAGATTCTGATCCAATTAAAAAAAAGGACAAAAATATGTCCTGTTTTTTTTTCTATTTTTCTGAAAACTCCATCTCATTTGAGTTGTTGTTTTGTTGTCACTACGGTGCAATATCACGTAAAGCCTCGCTTTCAAGAGTCGCAATTCCACGCCAATAACCTCGCCTAGGTAACCAATCAGAGTGCGAGAATCCTCTCAGCTGTGCGATCCTCTCGCAACTTTTAGCAACATCTCTTGTTTTACCACCAAGCCTCGTTTTCAACGCGTAATCACATGTAGAATTACATTAATAAATCTAAAAAGCGATGCAGATGAAAAGAATTCCCAAATTCCCACTTGAAAATATACCAAAGTTGTTACAGGTTTGAAGAGAATTTGTCAGAAGCGAGGCTTGGCGGTGAAACTTGGCTCTCTCAGGTAATCATGCTTAAGGCCTGTTGTCTCTTTACTCCCGCGACAGTAGAGAAATTTGAATAAGAGAGCATTTTGTCAGAGCATTCTGGTCTTTATAGTATGATGCTATCATGCAAATAACCTATTTGGCGGCGGCAAATCCCACTGTAATCACTGCTAGTTTACTCGTATATCTACCATGAAACCGACGACTTCTTGTACATTCTTAAAATCAAAATGATGTTTCTAGACGTAAAAACGACAACAACAACAGAAGAAACGACAACGACGACGACAATGACAATAACAACAATAAGAAACTAAGAAAAAGACCAATTTAAAGTGTTGTTGAAAAGAATAGCCTTAATTGAGGTCCCTCCGTTGAGAGAACGCATCAGTACCCAGTCCGATGTTAAGACCCGCAATTTGCAACAACTCAAGTTAAAAGAGTTTCCTAATTCGTGTAATGATCAAGATTTATAAACCGAAGTTTACGTTCGAAACAACTGGCATCGTGATTGCCATGAAGAATCATTGCCCTTGTCACAGGTTGATGCGTGATGCGTATTGGTAGTGTGTACCTTACGTCATCGCCGTCATGTTGGTAGACGAAAACAATAAATCTCTCAGTAGCTCCTTTTGTTCGTCAACGACCATTTGTATATTTCCCTATTGTTATCCGTGTCTCTAGAGATTGGTTGCATACCACCTATTATGCACATTTCCGAAAAAAAACAAAAAAACAAAACAAAACAAGAAAAACAAAATAGCCGTCTCAATCAGATCATGGAAAAATGGGTGATGCTGGTTTGCGCAAACAGGGTAAGGGAACCCACCTATGAGAACTCACTTGCCTCCCCAGGGGTATATTTTCTTGATATCAGAAATTGGAGGTCATCACAGAACACATCTCATGATTAAATCTTTTATAAATTGACTGCAGATACGAAACTTTTCGTTGCCTTCTACGACCTGGTTGTTTTTTTATTAAGTTAATCTCCATGACGTCTCATTTATTAAATGCATTTACCAAAACACCCAACATGATAAATTCGAGGATTAATAACCGTACTCATTTCATCTTTTGATTTGGACGCGACAGAATTCGCGTGTTTCAAATAAGGACAAATCAAATACGTTCTACAACATAGACTCCAATGTGTTAAATCCATATCTTTGCGGTGCTCTAGATGTTAGAATATCTTTTCCTTGCAACTTTGAATCCACAAGATATTCTTTATCCATCCGCCTCTGGCTCCACGAAAGCATCATGTCAATGTTTGGAGTTTGAAGCTCCACAATTTCAGCAATACCCCGGATGACGGCCAGACCGTAAGGTATATCTTCTGTCATGTAACGGGACGTGTAATCTGGCACGAATTTTCCGTCATCGGTATTCTTGACTGGATGTTTGAGGCTTTCGTAGACTGCATTAGTCTTTATCACCGTGTAAAGGTCGGTCTTGTCCGAGATCTCTTCAGAATAGCATCGCAGGTACCAGTCATAAATATGAACAACCTGTGAAAGAAAACAAAAGATTAACTTGGCCTTAAAACTGCTCTTCAAAGTTAAGACCGAGCTAATGCAGAGTGGACAAGAATTTCTCAGGACAAGAAACGTGATGAGAACGGGATTTAACCTGAGACAATTACATCTGTAAATTTATTTCTTGCAAAATTACCAAATAACTCTGTTCACTTTATACGCGTTATTTATTTTCCGCGCAGCTTAACTTTGAATAGTGTATTTTGCAGAATGATCTGGCTGTTACAAATTCACACCCAGTTCTTTAACGGAGATGTCAAGTTTTCAAGCCCAGGGGAGGAAATCTTGAATCTGGCAGACGACTGCTATGATTCACGAAATCCTCTTTAATATTTAGGAATACTTTAAACTATTCATTGCCCTCTAATCAGTGAAAGCACGTCAACAATCTATTTGGCTGGGGAATTTTCCTGCGGCAGCCGCCTGCTATGGCTTTCCCTTCTGCTTTTTTCTCCTGACGAATTTTCTAATTGGTTCACTTTTGCATTTCAACATAAAAGAGGCAACTTTACTATATCTCCTTCTACACCATGATTTTCCTCGCCTTTATTATAGTGCAAATTGAACATGTTGCAATCAATCACACCCTACCTTGGACATGTCTGCTCCCGTGTTGAGTTCAAGCAACTCGGCAATCTCCTCAATTTCCTCTGAGATGCTGGAAATAAGGATGGCGGTTGACTCTGTCAGACCATTGTAGAAAGGAGGTGGCTGATCAAGTGGCATCCCGTCCCGCCCCTCCCACTGGCCGTACATGATTGAGGTGTGAAGGTAAGAGTTGACGCTCATTAGATCAACACCTAGAGGATGCCCTGACACAATCAGCTCAGGGATGGGTCCCAGGAGACACTGCAGGGTGGAGACTGGGTCCTTTCGGGGTGACACATCTCCTTCCTGTAGAAAGAGGGCGACACGAAAATGTCAGTGTACTTGTGGCTGGATACAAAATGTTGATGCAAAATGTAATTTGCTCTCCTCGATTACTACCTACACAAAATGTCCCTCGTCTAATTAAAATATCCCCTCTAGATCCCTGAATCATGAGATTGGTTTCAAATAACCACTTTGAACTGCATAACATCATGAACGTAAAACAGCAAAAGCACAACAGGTACATGGATGGGAGGAAACGAAGTGATTCAAACGGATAACAACCAAGTAATCTTAAAATCAAAGTGCGGGCCAGACCGGAGAGACGTTTCTCAAATTCACCAACAATTCGCCCATAAGGAGAATTGTTTAAACCACGGTCTTGTCGATGAGTTTAGAATTCATAGTCTTTTTGGTTTTCAGCTGGCGGAATCCTGCGAATAACGCAACCTGATTGGTTCTGGGAGCGGGTGGAATTTTTTCTCTCTCACCCGCCAACCCGGGCGGAATCCGGCGATGCGTGATGAGTCACCGCGTGCGTCACTTCTTTGAACTGTTTTGACATGTTTATACGATATAAGCACTTCGAAAAGCATTCTCACTCTTAAGACAGTGTTTGTTCTTTGAAATAAAAAAAACAAACAAACAAAACAAAACCATAAATTATACTTGGCCTCGAGACCTCGGGCACAATTTCTCCTAGTACGGACCTCCCAGCGGGTGAATAACATATACAATTAACGAAAATTGCACAGAATCACCATCAAAATGCAGTAACTTGGCCCTGTTAAGTTCAGGGCAGTAGATTTATTACTCTACTCTACTCTACTTCTATCTTGAGTTGTTTCTGTAAGAGGATTGCATAGCCCTTATTAGTGGACCAACATTTAGCAATCTGCCTCCTTAAGTATTCGACAAGAAGCTATTTTCAACCCTTTCCTTTTTCAGTAGCATTTAAAGCGTTTGTGAATTGGAACGGAGTCCTAAATGAATACTTTCCCAAGTTGATGCTTCGCAAGCTTGAGAGAAACTGTTCGTTGGCATCATCTTGTTTACAGAGTTGGCTGACTGTGATACGATTAACAATGAGTTTTAAAAGCAACAGAGACACTTTAACAGTTAATGGTTCTCGTTGGGTTAAAGGTTAACACCTCTTTCATCAATTTGCCGCCAGAACCATTTAAGCGTTTTTGTTTGTTGTTACCGTGTTGATTTGACAGTGTTGCAATCAATTTCTTGACGACTTAAGGAGAAACAAATCACCCAAGGGGATCGCTTGATGCTGAAATAGCTCTTGCTGGAATCAAGTGACGCCTTAATCTGAGTTTGTTGACATCATGGAACAAAGTGTTTTAACGCCCTAAGTACGATTAACGGTTACCCCCACTCCCCTCTACCCCACCAACACACGCACGCGCGCGTGACCACGAGCTTTTTGTCTCCCGGCGGCCACGTTAATATCGAGTGAATGAATACCTCAACTTAAAAAAAAAAAAAGAAAAAAAAAATGAATCAACTGTTTTTAAAAACAGGGTTAAAAAGTAAAACTGACAATCTTTGCCAGGAAGAATATATGTCCTAGCCCGACTCTTTAGTTGATCCCGTTTGGGAACGAGTTTAGACGGAGAATCACTATTACATTTCCAATAAGAAGAATCATATCTAAACTGAAAACTTTTGTCACCTTTATAGCTCCCATCAAAGATTGCTTGATGCTGAAGACCTCACATTTCGCTCCAAACTCAGTTATACGACACTCCCAAGGTAATGACTCAAAATGAATCAACGTGCATTGTCGTCCTGTGACACCCAGCAAATGACGAGCTTGGAGCACAAATCCTGGGTGCCCGGGTAGGCCAACGATAACAGTCCCAGGTTTTATGTGAGGCTTTAGAGTCTCCAGATAAAGTTGATGGGCAGATGCTGGCAGCACAAAGACCACTGCATCAACATCTTGCATAGCATCCTTTGGATTTTTCGTGATCAGTGTCGGTTTAGACGAGATGCCAGTTGATTCTTTCGTCTTGCATTGAAAAGTAACCTCGAGTTTCGTCTTTTGTAAAGCAGCATTCCATCTCTCTGCCTCATCCTCGTTTAAGCTAAGAACCCGAACGTTTAAATCTTCCTTCGCCGATGCAATACCAACTAAAGCATGTGCTCCTGCACCAGTCCCACAAATCAGCAGCTTCGTGGTGTTTCGCGCCTTTCCCTGTCAATAGAGTAAAGTTTTCACCTGGTACGAGTGCTTTTATATCTTAAATGCCATTTCGTACACAGCTAACCCCTGCAAGTGTAAATTTATTAAATTCTAGCGTTGTGATCTGTTCACTAAATCTCGGTAGTCAGCTCATACACCGTAAGACGTTATATGGGAAATGATTGCGCCAAGTCATGCCAGCCTAAAAAATTAATTTTGTACGTGAAGCAAAACTTCCAGTGGGCAAAGCGAAGTTAATAGTGAAATTCAATAAAGCAATCATTCCATTCGCACTTGTTGGTTATGAAATCGTTTATTATCGCTCATGGAATAATTGTTAAATGGCTGGTGCGTGTGGGCAAAATAATGCACGCTTTGACAGCTATTGTTAAAGACTTAACCCGAAAAACTACTGACGAATCGCCGTCTTTCAGATGAAACGGTTATTGTTTTTGCTTTTAAAAGCTGGAGGAGCAAACCCTTACCTTAAAGCAGTTCTGTGGCCATATGACTGAGAATTGCTGTCCACTTTATTATCAGCTAACAAAATTAATGTCATTACGTCCAGGCGTAACAATTAACTTTCATTACTGTCGGGAATGCAACCGCTCCTGTTTGCTTGATGAAAATTGGGGATTGGGGCCACAAATACTCTTCTTTTGCATACACCACCATATTAGACATTAAAATGTTAAGAAACGTCTTTATTATATTTTTACTGGGAGCTTTTAAACCGTTTTAAGTAGCATCAAATGGATAACAGAAACCTACAAACAATTTCAAAGCGCCCAATGTTGCACCCAATCCTGACAGTCCGGTACCTCCACCAATGGCAGCAGTAGCAGCTGAGCCGATCACACCAGTGGCTCCCGCACTCTGACAAGCAGCAAATAGACTCCCGGCTGCCACATTTCCGATTGCTGATTGCACAGCGGCTGCCGCCGAACCAGCCACTACTCCTGACGCTCCGAATCCAGCAGCACCCAAGGCAGCACTTGCAATTACTGGAGCAGCTAATATACCAACAACAGTAGCTGCTGTCCCTACACCTGCAGCAATAAACGCCTTTCTCATAAAGGATCTTTTCTCTGAAAGACGAAAACAGCACCAAAATCAACTGTCAGAATTTTTAGTTAAGAGAAGCTACAAGGCTAAGCGTTGACGACAGGTTGTAATATAACTTTAAACCCCCTCTCTCTTAGCTCCCTCTCTTTGACAAGTCTTCGGGTCATAAGGTGTGGCAGTAAATTAGCCTACATTCTCGGGAAGAAAATTGGTGGCGCGGAGGAAGGGAGCCTTATATAGAGCTTTAACGATATTCACAAGCGCAATTTGATAACCACACTTGAGGTAGCATTTTTCTTTATGCCACAGCCTGTAGCTAACTTGAATAAGCATCTGTTGTGCGTTTGGCTTTGTCTGTAGTTGGAAGATAGACACAAGACTGTGGGTCGGTTATTTAGACAGAGTTTAGCCGGCGCTTAACAAAACCGCGTTCCAAGTCACCTTTACTTTCCCAAACACTAGTATATTTTGGCTGTTCATTGTCGAAAACAGTTTCGAGAAAGCAAGAGCAGAGGAGAAAAGCATATATATTCTTAACGCAGCTCACTTGTAGAAAGGTCTGGAGGTAACATGATTGTCGTAAACCGCGGTCTAACTTACACTTCGTTTAAATAACCGGCCCTGTATGTTTCACTGAGAGCTGTGGGGCGGGGGGGGGGGTGTAGAATTAAGAAGGCAGGTTCCTAGAAATTCCTAGAATGGAAAAGCTCAAGAGGCTTATTATAGTAACTTAGCAAAGGAACCAGAAGGGCAGTAAGGTGTAGGCACCAGTAATGTGTCTTACTTTTGTTTGCTAGATTTTGGTCCTCAGACTCATCATCGCAATGCGATGATTCCGCTGGCTTTTTGTCTTCTTCTTCTTCGTGTTCTTCTTGTTCTTCCTTTTTCGATTCCTTCTCTAGTTCCTTCTCGGCTGGTTCCTTCATTCTATCGTCCTGTACAGGAATCAATAGTCACTTATCCCCGCTGACTACTAGTTCCATGAGTGATGTCTGACTATTCAATGTGAGAGGATGTAATATTGACGCACAGTTCATCAATGAGACAACTGACAAGATGATTTATTTAGTGTCAAATACACAGGGAGTAGTTGCCCAGTCTCCTGAGCGTGAGGCTCGTGAGCGTGAGGCTCATGACACTGACAGGAGTTTACCAAGCAAAAAATTGGAAGTTATAAAGTTAAGGAGCAAAGAACCTACAAGGTATACTTACACGAATTCATTAGTTATATCAAAAGCAACTGCTGCATAGGCAAAGCGACATTCTCGTTGCCGTCGCCGTCATCGTTGCTAAAGCTCCCTACTTACTCCCTATTTAGCAGGAGTAAAACTGAGCTGAGTGGTGGTTCACGGCGATGCTTCTTTGGCACACCGGGCATTTAGGATTGTCGCCTGGATTTCGTTCCACGTGTCCCGCTTTTAGGATTCTGTACTGCCACAGCATTAGGATAATATAATATCTCCCTTGAAGTAAATTTCCTTCTTAAGCACGTTTTTCGACCAGGACTATTCACATCAACGTGGAAATGGTCATTTAGCTTCCGAAATCAAGTTGCTTGCAGTGAAGTTGATCTTCGAGGGCATTTTTGTCCCGCAGAGGAGGTTACATGTTTGAAATAAGCTACACTCTTTTTTATTACATTTTATTTTTTATAAAAAACGTCTGATTTTAGTGCTGAGGTTGAATGTTCTTTTTTTCTTTTTTTTTCCCCGTGATTTGAGCCTGACGTTCTCATGCTGTTCTCAAAGTTACACGGATATACTAAGTAATTCAGTCAACTTAGTCAACGCGGACGTAACCAGGAAACCTATCAAAGTTTTCTGTGATGTGGTATCAAGTTGCTCCCCCCTAAGTGTCTCGGTTAATTTACCCATTAAAACTGAAGGAAGTTATCACATGACCAAAATAAAAACATCCTTTACTGACTCGCAGCCTGACGTATGCTTTTAGAATATTCGTAACATTTTGGTTAATCTCAGCCTCAATTATTATTGAAAAAAAAAGAAAGAAAGGTCATTATTAAAAAAAAAATTAAGAAAAAAGAAAGGAAAAAAAAAAGAAAAAAAGAAGACGACGAAAAAAGAAAGTGCATCCTGTTAGATTAGATGGTATACTTCCGGTTTTCTGTAGTGTGACCCCCATTGCATGTTGGAAGAAGCCTTGTCTTGAGAGCCGCTGTTTTGTACGAATCGTTACGTGAAATACAAGCAAGGAGAAATATATTACATATCCGAAGCTTTGGTCTTAATTTTAGGCGTTGTAGGCGTTGTATATGGAAAGAGCAATAATAATAAGACCAACAAAGCATAAGCATGGCCGGTCGTCGTTATGACACGTACCCAATGCCTTTTGATTGTTATCATTTGAGGATGGTAAATATAGTGGGCTCAAGAATCACTTATTTTAACAGCCACTGCCTCATTTTTATTGCTACACTATCTAGCCACCAAGCCCCTTGCTAAAACGCTTCCATTCGAAAAATATTTGATTGCCTTGTTAGGAGTAGAACATCATTTGTTTGGATAAGGCACAAAAGCGATCTTTGCGACGTCATTGTTTGACATTTTTGGTCATTAGCATACAAGTTAACTCTTAGAAGAGCTCGTCGCACTTATTAAGTCGACCTGAGCAATCTGCACAATTTTCACGCCTTTGGAAGCAATTTCCAATGAAACATCAATCAATAAAGAAATGAAAAATTGCTAGGTGGCAAGAACGTTAATGATGTATACGTTCTTTGAAAATTTTCAAGTTTTTAAGAGAGAATTTCTCCGAAACAATTCGGTACATTGGGTTCAAGGTTTTAGACATGACCATCATTTCTTTTTACGTTCAATACTCACCGAAATTATTTTAATACCTTGATCAGAGAATGACAAGCATATGCTAATGAGGCAAAAATGGAAAGAAAGATTCTTTAGGAACTCGTTTATAATGCTCTTTATCACTGCATCCATATATATTTGACTCAATATATGGTATGATAGGGTTTTTTGTTGTTGGGGAGTGACGAATAAGTCGAATTTTTTTTTAAATCGAAATCTCGAGCTTTGCAATTTTTTTCTCAAATTCATTAATAATTCATAAAGTGGCCAGCCAATAAATATCACCCATTCGCGTCAGGTGGATGGATCTTGATACCCAATGAAACACCGGATTTTTTATCTTAGTTCAAAACCGTGTTTGATCTGAGATCAAACACTTGCAATTTAAGGACTTTTTCAACAATACATTACAATTCAGAACAATGTGGAAATAGTAAATCACTTTTCTCACATTCCAATCCATTACAATTTTGAAATCGCTATTTGTATTTACTTTAAATAATAATTAACCTTAATTTTAACAGAGCAGTTACTGAAAGAACAGCTCTTTCAGCATTTTGCAAATATTACTCGTTTTCATTACAAGCTAGGACCTCAGCAGTGTTTGGCCCTAAAACTGTACATACGTCCTTAAGTTTCTCTTCGCTAGGCTTCTCGTACTTATATAAGGCATTAGAACGATGACCCGTTCTATCACGTATTAACTTCTTCTCTACGCCGGCATTAAAGAGCGAAGACGCGCAGGTAACACGGAGACAATGACTTGCTTTTCTCTTTATCCCTGCATTCTTGCACATTTGAGGCAAAATCTCGTTAAGAGTATTAACTCCTACGGGAACCTTATCAAAGCTAACTTTAGACCTAGAAGGTCTAAAGTACTCTGGGATGTACTTAAGATCTGTTAAGCCTCCACGAAATGTTTTACAATAATTTTCCTGGAACTTTAGAAAGTTTGCTCCTATTTCAAAATTATTGACTTCAAGACCTATGCTCTCCACCTCTCAAACCAAAAAGTTTGCCGTTATAAAAATACACGACACGATGTTCAGTAAGCACTTAGCTGTGGACGTTCCTAATAAATTTAATTTCCAAAACAGATCCTCCTCCTCATCTGAAACGGCTTCTTTCTCCACCTTCTTGCTCTTCAAATGTAAACCTTGTCGCGTACCATCTTTCAGTTCTGCTTCCAGTGCTCGACGAAACAGGGTAAACCCTTAAAAGAAAATAGTACGAGCATTCAAATGATCAACCGAATTTGTTCGAGCCACAAGGTCATTTCAATTTTAGAAATGTTGAATATCTTACCTTTTGTCGCAACTCTCGAGCGGATTTAATCCTTCACCTCCGTTCTTCTCTTCAAGGTAGCGTCGGATTCCGCATACGATGCCATACACAGTCCGTGGAGGATACCTTTCTCCACTCTTTTTCGCTACTTCCATGATAAATTTGCTCAGCCAATAATTCAAAGACAGTGCATCCATATCTCCCATTCGAGTTGACAGTACTCCAACCTTGTGTAGATCATAATCTTTAAACATGCCTCCGGAATCCAATACAGGCACTTGAACCTTTCGCGCAGTTTGCCATTCGTTAAAAATGGTTACAGCCCATTTATTCTTATACTTCGTGGAGGTAGGAATAGCTTTTTCGACTAGATCTTCTTCTTCCACAACCGTTTTTGGCTCCATAAACCGAAACGCTTCCGCTTCGCACATTTTGTAACACAAATGGCGAAATACAATAAATTATGCATATTACACCATTTTAAAAGGAAAATGCCAAATATGTGACACTGAATAAATCTGTATTGTTTCATTTGTGAAGTCATATCAAAAACTCATGCTTCGTGTTTCATCAGGGGTGCCAAACACCTCGAAACAATAAAAGCACTCGGCCTCGTGCTTTCATCTGTTTCTCGGTGTTTGGAACCCCTGATGAAACACTCGCACTCGTTTTTCATATATTACACATGAAATTTACCCGGATGCAGACCTAGTTCTATGGGAATGTACAGAGTCTATTCGATCAAAAAGATTTATTAGGTTCAGGAGAGCACTTTGGTTATTTATATCGAAAATAAGAGTGGCTATAGATTTGAAATAAAGCATGTCAACTGAAAGAATATTAGAACATACGAATAATGGGATGGCATGCTCTCTGTTATTACGAAAATAAATTAAACGTAAAGCTCTTTTTTGGAGGATTAAGATTTTCTCCAGATTTGATTTTGAAGTTTGGCCCCAAACCGAAAGACCGTAAGAAATGTAGGGATAATGTAGGCCGGATGGGTTGGAGAACAATAAATATTGAGAAAAATAAAAGTGGGTAGAACGTGCATGTCTCAACCGTGATATAATACCAATTGTTTTACTTACCTCAAGCGCAGTATAATCGATGTGGTCTTGCCAAGAGAGGTTGCTGTCGATCAACACACCAAGATACTTAACAAAATTTCTTTGTTCAAGGTGTTCGAATACATTGCGTTCGCACTCGAATACTTTTATGTTAAGGTGAATTGTTGTCGCTCTTTGGCGAGGGTGAAATAATACGTAATTAGATTTTTTGGCATTTAAAGTCAATTTGTTAGCTAACAACCAATAACATACATTTTCCAATTCTTTGTTTGTTATAAGCTCCAGCAAATAGCAGATTCGTGTCATCAGCGAATAAAAAGAAATCCAGTTTTCTAGATGAAGCTTGAATGTCGTTAATATGTAAGAGGAATAGTAACGGCCCTAAAATTGACCCCTGAGCAACGCCACATAACACATTCTCTTCCTCCGATATCGCAGAACCGATATGAGTTGATTCAGACCTGTCTGAGAGACACGAGTCAAAGTAGTTGCTGTGGCTTTTGTTGACTTTAAAAAGCTTTTGATTGCGTATCACATGCGATCCTATTGCATAAGTTGAACCTTCAATTTTGAGTTCAAGGCACCCTATTATCATTGCTGACTGACTACCTAACTGACAGAACTCAATTTTCGGTAGTAAATGGCCACTACTCAACCGTGCTAAACGTTACCTGCGGGATTCCCCAAGGGTCAGTACTGGGCCCCACGTTGTTCGCTTTGTACACTAATGACCTCCCATGGGCTGTCAGCTCCGGCTCTATTTTTATGTACGCAGATGACACCACCGTTTATTGTATTGGCGACACTGTCGATAACACTGTCACTTCTCTTAATAAAGCCTTATCTGAACTGAACAGCTGGTGCCTAGAGAACTCGTTAACCCCCCCACCCGGCTAAGTGCAAAGCTATGCTCTTGGTGAGAAAACCGCACATCGGGCCGCTAATTCCTGTGACTATTGGAGAGGCACGGATCGAGTGGGTAAAACATACTCGTCTCCTGGGCGTCACTTTTGATGACAGGCTTTCCTGGGTACACCATCTTACAGATTTAAAAAAGAACTTTGTTAATAAGCTGAATCTCTTGAAAAGGAGTTCGTTTTTGTGCCGAAAAGCCCTATTGGACTTGTATTTTAAAATAATACTGTCATCCGTTTTATATGGGCTGGTCGTTTGGGGCGGCTGTTCAAATACAGACCTTCTACAATCTTTAGAATTACTTCACCGAAGAGCAGCCAGAATAATATATAACTTACCTCACGATATGCCTACTGACAAAGTATACCGACACTCGAACTGGAACACTTTGACCTTTTATTATAAACTTCGATTAATTAAATTATTTCATAGCGTGTTTATAGGTGAAGCACCTGCGGCTCTTTCGTACTTGACAAATAAACCTCGCACTGCATACAACCTCAGAAGGAGTAATAATGTAATCGTCCCCCGTTTTAATTCAAAGTCTAAAAAACTCTATAAGCTATACAGGCGCTATTCTTTGGAACGCTGTCTCGAGCCACTTTACGGGCCAGTTTACTGATTTTTATCGTAAAGTGAAGAAGGACTTTTATTTTAAGGAACTTGATTTTAGCGCACAGTCGGCCCAGTCGCTGCCCAGGCTCTACCAAGACTTCAAATGCTTTTAAATATTTTACATGTTTTGCCTGTATTTTACATTTTATGCCTGTATTTTACATTTTATTCTGTAAGTAATTTTATTACTATTTTAACATAGTTTCATATTGTAACTATTTTCACACGACCCCACAAGCTCTGAGCTTTAAACCTTATCGTGTTTAAATAAAGGATATGATGATGATGATGATGACGACGAGTGAAACCAATCATTAACAATGCCTCGTACGCCGTAATGGTTGAGCTTATGCAATAATATTTCAAGATCAACAGTATCAAAAGCCTTTTGCAGATCAATAAAAATGCCACATGAATAAAATTTATTATCCATGTTTGTTTGTATTTTGTTAATTATGTCTAATAGTGCATGTTCAGTGCATGTTCGCGAAACAATAGAATGAATAGAGCGAAAACCTGATTGGCATTTAGATATTAAGTTATGTTCGGTTAGGTATGCATATAATTGGTTGTAATCTATTCTTTCGAACACTTTGGCTATAACCGGGATAACGGAAATTGGGCGGTAATTTTTCAGGTCATCACGTTACCCTGTTTGAATAATGGTGTGACCCGTGTGCATTTCCAGTCGTCTGGGAACACACCTACATTCAATGACTGACTGCCAGCGGTATGCAAATAAGATCGGTGCATTCTCGAATAAGTCGGGAAAAAAAGTTTGTCAAGGGCGACTACCTTTGATTTTTTTCAGTTTATTCAGCCGTGAAAGTACTTTATTTGTGAAGGTTGGGCGAAACAGAAACTTCTTATCCGTGCCAGTGAGATAATTCAGATAGCTGGTGCCATCTGAAGAGGGAATATCACAAGCAAGTTTTGGGCCAATGGTATCAAAATGACGGTTAAATTCGTCTGCTACTTCTGCTGGAGCTGTTAGTGATTGCTCATCCGCGTTCAGTTGTTTCACAGACTTTTCCACGAAATTTCGGGAAGTGAGCTCATTGATGATCTGCCAGGTTTTGCGGGAAGCACCCTTATGCTCGTTTAGAATGTATCGAAGCCTAATCGCATTATTGACTTTGTTCCGCTGTCTTTTAAAGTGAACCCAGTCATTAGGACTTTTTTTTATCTAATTGCTCTAATTTTCAAAATATCTGGATCGTGCATTTGTTTTTTAAGCTCAGTAGTAATCCACGGGGAACCACGCGCGCGAGCACGAGTGGTTCTCAATGGAGCGTCCTTGTTAACAATAGTCAGAAATAATTCCTTCTACTCGTCCCACGTATCATTAGGATTGGAAGAATTGTTTACGTGTTCCCAATCTTGAGATGCAATATCACTACGAAATTTATCACGGTTAAAATTTCGAAAAATTCTATAGCTTATATTAGTGTGACCCTTACTCTGTCCATTAGATGACTAATTTTCGATAGACATAGGCAATGCTGTGATCATTAATGCCAATATGAAGCACGCCTGAGCATACCACCTTGTCAGGGCAGTTAATAACAAAAGGTACGCAAAGCGTACATGTGTCTACTGCCTTTTTTGCTGCATGTTGCTAAGCTTGCCGAAGACACAATGGACCTTGTCAAAAACACGCACGAACTGATGAATACTCGATCAACCTTGTCGAAAACACGAGCTTGCAGAACCCACATATTCTAACGCTCTGAGTCCTTCGTGCAATTTCACTTGTGATTGGTCGAAATTATACGCGTGACCGACTCCTAGGCAACACGGATTAAGCACACGTGGGTCGCTCGTCGCGATTTCACATGTGATTGGTCTGAATTGGCTTGACCGACTCTCCTCGGCATCACGGATCACTTATTGATTAGCGATTGCATATCGACAAGTTAACAAACTTTTTTTTCCGTCTTAGTGTCTACCTGCGTATGCGCAGTAGACACAAAAATGAAATCAATCAAAGTTGCACATGTATTCCGGAAAGAGGAGCGTTGTGTGACGACCACCCTTGCATGTGCCAAAGTATGTTTAGGGCTTTCACTATCCTGCTGAAACAAGCACCAACTGAAATTTGAGCACAATTGCTGATGAGCGTACATTTGGAAAATGGTCGTTCCGCGAACTCCTAGCAAATATGTCAAACGAGTTCTTACTACTGAGTTCTCAAGAGATCAGATGAGCAGTGCATTACTACGAGACGTGTACAAACCGTGACAACCGATGAGAAAAGTGCATTGAAGAACTTGACAGAAAACGTTGACACAAACATTCTAGGTGCTGGTGGAGGCAAGCTACTTGATGATCTGGTTACAGGTACAAGAGACTACAACAACAAACACAACCAGAAAGCCGCCATGTTGGATTGTAAAGGAGCAAGCGAAGATGCAAGTAACTTCCTTACTTTTATGACGGTTGCAATCGCTATTTCACAGAATTTTGTATACTGTGCTGAGTCGATTTTCTGTTCTGTCAATTTTTGAATGTTGTGTTTTAATTTTGTGTGCGATCTCGTACCTTCGTATGTTGTTCATGAATGTAGCATGAGCAATGTCAAAATGTATTTGAAATATGCAATATACTTGAGAAGACAATGCAATCTGTACATGGTAAACGTGAGTTATTTCAAAAATAAAATACAGAAAGGAATTCAGATCTCGTTGTGCGAAGTTTGTGTATTAAAATTACAGCCGTGTTGAATGTGAATGCCATCGCGATCGCGAACCAAGTAGGATACCAGTGAAGGAGCTATAGCGTCTGTCACAGAAAAGCAGAAAACTAAAGGTTTGTGTAGAATAGAATTATGAAGCAAATTCCACTGTCGTCAAAACCTATCGGTACATCAAATGTAGGATTAGAAGAAATCAAAATATGAAAACATAACTATGATGAAAACGAGAAAAATTATGGGTTTGAGGTTGTACAAAAAGTGAGGAAAAAGCCAGCTCCTGTTCGATCAAAGATGCATGAAACACTTTTCAATTACTTTTGAAGATAAACTGGTAGACAAGTAAATTTGAAGAGATCAAATGTTATACACATGCAATGGACTCCTAAGTGTGTACAGGAATGTTAATCACAGAGGATGCTGTGTTGTGTTCAAACTATGTAACGACATAGAAATCCTGGGCCTCCCTGATATCATGTTGATCCAACTCTAACAATAAAGGCACCATATAGTCAAGAGGACAACAATATTTGGTGAAAATGCTGGACAACAATGCTGGAGGTTGTGTGCTTTGGTATACAACCATATCAAAGGAGTAAACAGTTCTAATGTTCCAGTGCAAATCATGAATGTGGGAAATGAATTATATTTGATCCTGTCACAGTCAACAAGACAGTCATTTTTAATGGTAACAAAACTACCATCATTAATTACAATACTAGAGGAAAATTATCAGTTAAACTACACTGAAAGCTACACTAGTAAGGCACACAATCATGCCATCATAGAGGGATATCAGTATTGCATGTCCATGGGTATAGCTTTTTAATCACTGCTGTTAGAAAATTAAAGGTCTTTCACTTTGATTGTAGGGTCTATTGCTGTTAGCATTTATTATACGGATACAGGAAAGTTTAAACTATTTGCTTCTCATGCTAGCGATGCTTAAGCTAAAAGCCATGCCGAGGGCAGTTGTGTTCTATTAGAAATACGCTCCATTCAAAACTTAGGGCAAGATTTCCGTACAGGTCCCTACTTCATTATGCATGCATATTCCTAAAAAAAAACTCTAGCCACGCTAGTTCTTTTTGGAAGAGGATTAGTAGGAATATGCATGTATAATTATGGTTGGGAGCTGTATGGAAATCTTTCCAAACTTAGTGCAGTATTTCCAAGGAATGCATGCAAGTGGTGAGGTCTATGAACCCAAAGGAGTGCACGTTCTTCAATATGACATAAATGAACATGTGATTAGTGGCAGTGAAGTTGCTGTAGCAAATTGTTCTTGTAAACAATGTGGTGCTCTGGGGCTGTATGCCATAAGTTGGTCCCTTATGAAACCTACAAGCTACTGGAACGCCAAGACTTTAACTTCAATTGTTAATTATGGAAATGAGTGTTATTGTGACATGAGCACCCACATGGAATACACGAGGAGCTAACAGCAAGAACTAATAACAAGAAGAGCGAACGAAGAACAACACGACTACAAAACTTTACAACTACTCGTACTTGGTTACATGAATTTACATAACTAATTACAGTTACCTGCCAGCAAGGTGCACACCAGCAATTTAACACCAAAGCGGGAAATACACAACAGCAACATTTTATTCGCAAATGTTCGAAAGAAAGAGGAATGCGTATATACCTTACATTTTACACAACTCGCCGCCGATTTGACATAAAATGAAAGCGACAATTGAGCAAAAGTTTACACACACTGCTAGGGTAGTTTCCTCTTTTTTCCCGTACTTTCTTAGGACTGTAGTCAAAGATTAAGCAAATTTCGTTTTTATCGATATTGGCAAGAACTCTAACTGAGCTCAAGAAGTGCTAATCATGAATAGAACCTGTTTGATTCTGATTGCTCGGTCGACATCAATAAGGGATAGCTGTCCTCGGAAATCAGGTTTTTAGTGGATCATCCTTCATTCGATGAAATATGTTTTATTTTTACAAAGCAATGCTTTGTAGACCATGCAAATGAAGCAAACCAAAGGAGGCGCTTTTTTCATGATGCCAAATATAGCCTATTTTCGTCTTTATTTTTAAAATGACATTGGAGTTGATGAGAAGTGCACTCACCAGGGTGCAATATGTCTGCTTAAAATGATCTTCACATAAACGAAGGCAACCGATAATGCTATGAAACATAAAAACAGCAAAATGTCTCTTACCTGACCAGATGGTTCTGTAGTTTGGTCGCATGCTGCATCTCCGCCGTTCTCTGCCATGTTGCATTAGCTAATAGTAAGATGACCTCGCCAAGATATCCAAAGTCGTACTTAGTCTTTTTTCAATTTTCCGCATCCGCCGGCGTGGTTTTCGCTAGCGACACAAGCACAAGCGTAATCATGAGACATTCATCTCAAGTGAAAACGAACCGTAGGGTAAGTACAAGCACAGGACACATGAACCAAGGATTCATTAGTTCGATGCTTTCTCTTATAATCGGGCCCTGTGAGCAGAATCTGGAACAGATTTTTCACTAGACGAACAAAACTCCGTTGAAGTCCTATTTTTCAGGCTCAGTCTCCACGCAATTGCTAAAATTGCGGTCATAAATGCGAGGATCATAGCTTCACTTGATTTCATATCCGCAATCAACATATGATTCATTTCATATATCATGTCGTTAAAACAGCTTGTGTTGTGTTTAAGTACTTTAAAAAGTTCGGTGTTTTCAGCAGCGTGCCTCTATACTCTAGTGGTGATCGGTGACAGGCAGAGGAGAATGGTCCGAGTTCGACACTCTTACACTTATCAACATTTTCTTCGTCAATTTTTCATGTAATATTTCAAAAACGAGGGCGAGTGTTTTACCGGGGTTTCCAAACACGAGGAAACTGATGAAAGCCCGAGGCCGTTAGGTCGAGGGCTTTTGTTTTCCAGTCTTTGGAAACCCCAGTAAAACACGAAGCACAAGTCTTTGAAATGGCTTCTCAATCGGCGCCTAATTGCAAACAAAAGAAAAAAAGAAAACAAAAGAAAGCAAAAATCACATAAGCATGCGCCCAAGCGTGTGCTAGAAGAAGATTCTTTGCTTGTACAGTCCAAGCCTAGAAGTACACAGTACAAAGACAAGTGGGCCGTTGAGGTTTTCGGAACTTGGCAAGCAGCGCGCGAGCAAAAATTCTGTATACTTGACCCGGGAAGCGTGTTTAAAGATTATGATCTCCACCGTGTGCAATGTCTCGAAGAGAAGTTGGTGGACCTGGATAGTCTTTCCCTAAACTATTTGCTCACAAAATTCTTCCAAATTCAGGAACGTTTTCGAATTGCACTGTAAACGTAAATGTAAACAGCAAACAATAGAAGTAATAAAGCTTTAAGTTGTGTATTGCTTTTTCTAATTGATTTCCAAACACACGTGTTTGGATATCCAAACACGCGCGCTGTTCTTTACCGCGGTATCAAGGTGCATCCATGTGACCTGAATGCAGGCACGCAATTGGTTTATCACTTGATGAATAATTAATGAGTTTTGATCTTGTTGCACTGGCAATCGAACGATTCACATATATGAAAATCTCAATAGCTTGACATTTTTGCAGTTATTACTCAGTACACAGACAGTACTAACAGGTACAATGATAAAATATGGCTGTTAACCATGAAAAAATGTCACTTTTCTGCAGCCAAACTTCTTTTTTTTTTCTTTGCTGCGGTTAGAAGAATAGCTAGCAGCAAACTCTTGTTTTCACAGTTTGCTGAATCATTCGGGCATGAGTTTTACTGAGCAAAAGTTTGATTTCGTTTTCCTCACTGTATTTCTTTCTTCCTTGCATGATTTCTTGGTAGTTCATTCTCTTGTCACTGAGACTTCTGCGCTGAGTACAACCTTAAGGACAAAAAAAAAACGGGTATATTCTTCGATAGAAGAGGAGCTCGATATTTCTAGGAGTAACAAGGGGGCGCCGTTTGATTTATCCCATTCTGGAATAAGAATAATCGGAATCGGCTCTACATTTTAGCTCGGCTGATAAATTTAGGAAGATTGCTCTAAACCATTTTGTCGGGAAACGATGCTGAAAGTGTCTTTTGAATTCCGACAACATCAAAATTCTCCGAGGACTTATTTTTGGGTGTAAACCTTCGTATTCTTATTCAGGAATAACGCCAATGGAACGTACTTTAAGTAAAATAGTTGGAATGAGGTTCCAGCTCCCACGCAATTATTTGCGTTCGATGTTTAATCAAACATTTTGAACTGATGTTTGATCTCGTTTAGCCATCCCTCAACTTTTTAAAGTGTTAAACGTCCAACATAAACCCTACATGTTGAGTCATTGAACAGTTACTGTTTGGCCAGGGGTATGAAGACTACGTTTATACCATCTTCATGGCGTAAGAGCCGTTTAGAGTGAGAGTTGGAGTCTGCCGGACTTATTAATTAAGAGCTATTCCTACAAGATCCATTCAGTTGACTGACAAGCTAATTTAATATTAAAAAACAAAACAAAACAAAACAAAAACAAACAAAAACAACAGTTTGGGAAGTTATTGTGCCTGGTGTAATATTTTGTAGATTACTTTGGTTCGATATGAACCACTGAGTCACACAAACCACATGGTAGCTCCAACACACTTTATTGTTGCAATGCACCCTGGGTACTGACATAGGGTACCCAACAACTGGCATTCTTTTAATTCCTATTTTATATTTTATCAAAAGGCTCCCGAGTTAAACCCTAAATAACGAGCAGCAAGGAAACGCCAGTTTTACTCAATTAACTCAATTAAGTTCAGAGAGAAGAAGGAAAAACAAACTATTCTATACAAGTTTAAATTTTTAGCCACTTGGGAAAAGCTACACTTGCGTTTTGTTCTCCAGTTGATTAGAGAGGAATATGATCAACTCGTCCCTGACTCGTAAATGACTCCAGCTAGTCCTCTTTGGATGGACATCCGGGTCCCTCGTTACATGGTGACACCTTGCTTTTCAAATATTTAGCCCCTGCAGCAGCCGATGAACCAATAACAACCTTGCCAGCCACGCCAATGCCTGCCGCGCCAGCACTCTGAAGAACCGCAAATGCACTCCCCGAGGCGACTGCTCCTCCGTAAAACGCGGACTGAGCGCCAGCAGCCAGGGAGCCCGCGGCTACTCCTCCTGCAGTGAATCCAGCCGCGCCAAGGACAACGGGAGCCGCTACCACAGCTGCTGCGCCGACTCCTGCAGCGAATGCATAATCGCCAAAACACCATTCCTCTTCCTCTTTACTTCCCTCACCTGAACAAATCAGATGCCATATTATAATAACCTGTGATCAGGCTCTATTTTCGTTTCGGTGAAACATACGGCGACGTAAGAGAGATGCTAAGATTGGACCTGAGCGCAGGTTATGTCATAGAGACTATTGGCTTCTACTCTTCAATCAAACAGGTGAGGCTGCGCAGCGAGTCTAAGTCTTGCCGCGGGTAAGTTCTATTGAGGCGTTGCTGAACCTAAGTTGGGATCGGCACGAACTATCCTGTGCAAGATTTTGCAAATTACAGGTGTACTAGATGTTGCAGTACAGTAAACGCCATCCATGAATAATCTTTGAACTGACAGAATTTCCCCGTCCATTGTTGGACCAAATCCCAGTTCCCAAATCTTAAATCCCATTCCTAGTGGTTGTTTGCAAACTATTGCACATAACGCATGAGAAGCACTAATTGATTCCGTTTAAATACACGTATCTTCACGCGGACTCAAGAAAATCGCTTATTCGGCAAGTAAACACTTTATGCTTCATGACTCAAAGCTAACTATGGTTGGCAAGCTGTTGCTATGGGCGAGCCCCGTTTGCTGGGACAAAAGTAACTGAACCATTAGTATGGGAAATATAAAAGACGTCATCCCAGCAAAGGTGAGGGTACACCCACCATATACAAACGACAGAAAGTAGAGAGGGAGAGAGGGGAAGCAGCAAAAGACCACTCACCCACTTCTATGGCTTATAAGGGATCCTATCAAATTAATTCCCGGATGGCAGGAATGCCCCAACCGGAAGCTGGGAAATTGTTCACAAAACCTTGCTATCAACATAAAACCATTTATTTCCTTTGGAACACATACATTTTGGGGTGATATTTTGCGTCCGTTTGCACACCCTGTTGCATGTTGTTGGGAGTTTCAGCGCGGAGATTAAAACCGGTCAAACTTTTGATGCAGCAACTCACAACATTTCTTTTGTTCTGTGATAGCCAAAGCGAAGCGCAACAACGTTCGATCCGTTTGCACACCACTGCCAACACTGTATATAACATTCTTGGGCCAACAGTGTTGGGAGTTGTTGCGCTCATTTCCACGCAGCCTTAGAAAACAGAAACAGCATAAACTTAAATCGTTTGTCATGTTTAGTAATTTTAGCAACATGAACTGTGAAGGGGTACTCTTTGCACCAAATTTGCACATAACTTCACGTGAAACACTAAACGGGTGGAAAATACTGTTTCAAATCAC
>BLFK01000769.1:919307-926807 GCA_014634185.1 Astreopora myriophthalma | reverse complement strand
GACGTTTGACTCAAGAATCTTAATTTAGGTCGACCCAAATTAACTTGGATCGACCCAAACTACAATTTAGTTCCTCTCATGTCAAGTTCGACGTTTAGCCCGGGCCTACGGGTAATTACATTTTCAATCTTCAACCTTCAAAATACTCCTGTCGTATGATCGTCCGACATCGTTATTTCGGAGTACAAGCTTGCCTTCTGGAAGAAACTGATTCACCGAAACTGAGTTCCCTTTTCAGTTCAGTGGTTGCTTTTGTTCTTTTCTTCGTCTTATTTGGTTTATCCAGTTCTAATCAACGGTATGTGACATTTAGAGGTAATGGCTGAAAACTTCTGTTCAACGTTTACTTGTTTGTGAAAACACGAAGTAAGTACTCTTGGCTCAACTGAGTGATATTTATATCTCAAATTTGTCAACTGCGTTTTCCAGACGTAACTCTTTGCCTGATTAAAAGAATGAATACCTTTACTACGTTATTACGTATAAAAGTTATCTTTTGCCAACATTTCTATGTTGTCCGATCGAGTGAATAATTTATCCCTCGACTATTTATAGCCCGTTTCGGAGAAAGCGAAATTTGCATTCTTAGAAATTTTTTTCTGGGATGGTCTTGTTGTCTTTCCCTCCGATACATTCTTAGTAGAAAAACTGTGCTTTGTTTTCATCATTTTATTTTAGCCTCTTTTCTTGAAAACAATATGAAGAGCTAATCAGCGAGATCATGAAAATATTCTTTAACACAAGCAGAAGAAAGAGGTCATTGAATGGTCACATGCATCCTAATGGTAAGCATTGATGCTAGAATGAAATGTCTAATAAGGCAGTAAATAAATAAAGCAGACATCTAATAAAATCTACTACTTTCGTTTAGTTAAACTACGCACTAAACTACAGTACATACTGAGCGGGCAAGAGAATGTGGTGGAGACCAGAATCACCCTGGAAGAAATGAAAGCGAGCCCAGAGTGAGGTGAGCACAACTTCTGCGTTCAAGACAAAACTCTTACATCCTGTCCCTTGTATGGCGACTGTATTGTTTGTCAAATGGCTCTAAATTTCTAATCATCATTCAGCTTCTATTTGGAAGTACGCGTTAAGTGTGGATACGATTGCACCCGTTTATAAAATTATATGGCTTAGCACAAATATTACTGCACTAATGTCAGGCTTCCACGCATGATGAACTCGTGTCTCGCTTATTTCATTCACCAATTGCACTTCCTATACGTGATAACTGTCTTCTTACCTTGAACTGGCGAAATTAGAAGCAAGAAAATAACCCAAGTGAAAGACTTCACCTCCATCATGTTTTGCGCACAGCAATACTTCCCCACTTGCAGTTTTCACTAACCGGTGGCCTTCTGCGCAGACATTACTTAGGGTGCGTTTCTTTAAGAAAATCGAAGATTGGATTCTTAAATCCGAAAGAATCCGAAAATGGATTTTGCGTTTCTTTACTAAACAGATCAATCGAAGATCTTTGGGATCATGCCGCGTCAAAGGAACCGAAGAATCCACTTCCAGAGTGGATTCTTCGGTTCCTTTGACGCACCATGATCCGAGAGATCTTAGATTGATCTGTCTAGTAAAGAAACGCAAAATCCGTTTTCGGATTCTTTCGGATTTAAGAATCCAATCTTCGATTTTCTTAAAGAAACGCACCCTTAGACACTGCGTAGACCAATCATAACGCACTTTCAAAATCTGGAAAGCTGGACCTTGGACCCCGCGATGTTCCACGCGATTTTAACATTTTTTGTATAAGTTCTTATTATCAGGGAAAGGCTATGGTGTATTTCGTGGGGAAAAAGGAGGAGTTTTTCGTTTAGTTATCGAGCTTTTGACGTGACACGGAAAGACAAGCGTCATATCGGACTTTTACGCGTACCAGGCCTAAGACAACCTGTGTCTAACTTCGCGTCTTTCTGTGCAGTCGAGAAAACTCAGTTCCGCCGCATTTGCGCAAGCACCATCAACAAACTTCCAGTGTTTTTGCACACTGTCTATTCTAGAGCGCGCAAGCACTTGTGACGACAACAGTAATCATAATCTTAATCATGATCATGATCATCATCATGATCATCATCATGATCATCATCATGATCATCATCATGATCATCATCATGATCATCATCATGATCATCATCATCATCATAATGATAACAACGATAAATTTAATAATAATGACTAGAAGTAACCACAGGTTAGAAAGTGCGGGCCTGAATGCACTTGAAGAGCTTTTGTTTGAGATGTTGGCAATGGGCAGAAAAGATAGCAATGCGTGCCTTGTCTGCAAAGGAAATATTTGAAAGACCACTTTTATAGAAAGCGTGACAGAAAATTGGCGTTACTTTCAATTCTCACCAACTGATCTGATAATTAGGCAATCATAGTTATCATAGGCCATTTTTCAGCTCTTTTCGTCATATCGCCCCCTCCGGAGAGTTTTGTCAAGTTAGCTAATTAAATATTCAAGGAAGAAAATGGCGGCCGGTCGCAAAGGAATGTTTATTTGCTCAAAATTGAGGCAAAATCTTTCAGAGATGGAAGTCAGGACATTTGTGAGGATACAGAGAGTAATTTGGAAGCATTTGCTGGCTTTTAAGGGTCAAATTATCCAAAAGCAAGCTTTACTTTCGTTTCCGTGCGTTGAATAATTATCGCGTTGTTATGCTGTCTGTTCTGTTTTTTCTTTCGTTCTCTTTCCTAGCCTGCCGAGGTCATTTTTTCGTCTAAATCACGTAAGGAAAGTTCGGTAAACATGTTTAGCTCTCAGGCAATAATTCTGGGATTATTTGACCAAAACGTCGGCTTGTGTTGTTCCTGTTTTTCGGTAGCTATGGGCGACCGTGGCGGGTGTCTCGAAACTTCAGACCTCGAAACTTCAGACCTCAGACCTCAGACCTCGAAACTTCAGACCTCGAAACTTCAGACCTCGAAACTTCAGACCTCGAAACTTCAGACCTCGAAACTTCAGACCCCGAAACTTCAGACCCCGAAACTTACTTACTCAGTTACTGTTATCACCAGATTCTTACTAAATACTCTGGACTCATGATTAAAAGGAATATAGATATATCCTTTCTATTACTTTTATTCATATTGTAACACGATAGTTATTCGGAATTTGAGATTTCCGAGGGCCTTAAATTTTCTTGGGGTACAGTATCAGGTAAAAAACCTTAGCGGTTCACGTATTAGTTAACAGAAGACGTATTATTTTGGTATTAATATGTATGACATCGATCGTTGCACTGTCCTGGGAGTTCAGGTCCTTTTTTTTCCCCAGAGATTACACGCGAAAAAGTGAAATAATTTTGCCATTGTTCTTGTCGTTCTCGTTTATGTTTTGAATAAAAATAGAGGAAACCTTTTAGCGGTCTGCAATTATCAATGCGGGATTGTTGCGTGATTTTGACACTTGGGGTTAGTCACGATAATTATCATGTTTACAATTTCAATCATTTTTCAAGGGGTCTGAAGTTTCGAGGTCTGAAGGTTTCGAGGTCTGAAGTTTCGAGGTCTGAAGTTTCGAGACACCCCGACCGTGGCTACTAATGACGCGAGGCGAAAAAAAAATTCTTATTAATTCTGATTTTCTTCCATTTCGCTGAAATCTTAACATGATAAAGCTGGATTGTGAAGGAATAGATTGTACTTTTACCGATGTGCCGGATAGCTATTAACTCTAAAGTGTTATACCGCTTCGAAGTTAGGGTTTGTGAAGAGATTTTTGCAAAGCGTGGGTTCGACCCCTTCGGCGTAATTAGAGATTTTTGTTGACCCTAAAGGCAAAAAAAAAAGGTCATTTCATTGACGATTCAAACGAAGATAAATTTATATATGTTCCGAGCTCAAGTTCTAGTGACAAAAAAAAAACATTTTCATTCGACGAGGGCTGAGTTTTTAATTTGTTTCCCGCGAAAAACTAAATAGACAGTCATAAGATGAAATCATAAAATAAAATAAAAACTAAAAGAGAAGTCATGCAAGACAGTACAGTGGTGTTGCTTACTGATCCACTTCTAAAAAACATTTGATGAGGCAAGGTGGAAAGTTCCCTAAGTTCCCTGGCTCCAATCCTTAGCTACACTAAACTTGAGAGAAACCTCCCCATTTTAGCTAATACTTTGGGAACATCTGACCTGAATTTCAGTGACTTAGCGAGCAGAGGAGGCGATGAAATTCAGGCTAAGGAAGGTCTAGCAAGGTTGTGTCTCGAAGCGATCTCTTATGCACAGGTGGTCTTCTTACAATTGCAAGATATAATCTTTTACGTATTTGAATAACTAATATCCCTGACAAAATTCAAAACCAGTGAAAGCTTCAAAAAGCGCCTACTACCTCTTTCCCAGCGCGGCGCGTGGTCTATCGGTAGAACTATACCGATAGCGGAAATAGGCGTAGAAAATTTGCGTTACTTCCGGTTGCCTTGAAACTTCACACAACGGAAGTATATATAATCAGAAGTCAAGTTTCAACGGGATGGGTGAATAGAAGCCTACGTCACAGTCACTTCCGGTCACATCTTTTGAATGCTCGCGCTCGGGTGCCAGCAGCATTACGGTAGCCCGTAAGGGACATGGCATTTCGTGATCAGTTTTTCTGCTTCAAATTTTCAAACTCGAAATTTCAAGTTTCTAAACTCAAAATTTCGTGTTCACAAACGCGAAATTTCGAAATTTTGAGTTTAGAAACTCGAAATTTCGAGTTTCGAAAACACAAAATTTCGAGTTTGAAAATTTGAAGCAGAAAATTGATCACGAAATGTCATGTCCCTTACGGGCTACCGTACAAAGGAGCGCTATTGTCTCCGCTATTGTTTAGATAAACAAAGAACTGTATGCATAATAAATGTATGGGATTATACGGAAATCTTTCTAAAAATATTGTTGGTGCATAAGTTCAAAATTCACTGTGGAGAGATCGTAGTATTTGTTGGGGACTCAAGTTCCCGTCGTGTCTTATCGGTACCAATGTATTTTTGCTTGTGGAATTCTTTTAGAGCGTATTGAGCGCAAATATTACACCAGGTACAAGCAAAACAAAATATTTTCTGTGGTGAATAGTTCAAATAAAAATAGTGATAGCAAATTTTGACAGAGAAACGTATAACAATTTTGTTATTTCGCCACTGTTCCAAGTGTTGGTGCTTGTTTGTCGAATTCACACTGAAAGTGAATGTTCATTCCACGTTCTACTACCGGTACAGCACACCAGAAAAGTTGCAATGGCTACCAACTCGTGGGAGGTCATGTGTATGTGGGCATCCCAACTGATAATGAAACAAGAACTGTAGACACGAGAAATCAAGGGCCAAGTTTTCGGTGCTACATTAGCAGTTTTTAGTTCTATGTAATTTCTTGTCATTTGTTGTCGTTTAATACTTGTACCGTGTAGTTCGTCGCGTTTGTGAGATACTTGTAAATTTGCGTAAATTCCGCATCCAGTAATTCGTCGGTATTTGGTTCGTTATCGCGTCTATTTAATGTACTTAAGTTCTGTTTCCTAATGGTATGTAATTTCCTTTGTTCATTTTGTCCCTTCGTTAAGCATTCGTTTTTTGTATAAAAGTATTGTATTTCCTTTTGTAAGTCAGTTGTTGTACCCGGAGTTGCCGTACAGATCTTGTAAGTAGTTTATTTCAGTCGTGGTTTTTGGCGTTTCTGAAGTTTAGTTTAAGTATCTTGCTTGTAACCTTGTATTTTATATGTTCTTTCCGTAGTGAATCGTTAAGTTAAGTACGTTGTCAAGCTGTACAGGAGTTTAATTACAACAACAGATGAAGAGCCAGAGTCTGACTCTGATGCTGGAAACTTTGAAGAGTGTGATTTTGTAAAGGAATCAGAAACAGGCAACACAGTACCTAAAATACATTCAGAAGAATTAGAAGATTCAATAGCTCAGTCAGAGTCCACTGCAGCAACTAGTGAGAATGCATCCCCATCTGAGGGTAGCAAAAAGAAATCAACCCAAATAGCAGCTGAAAAAATTGCTACCCAATTATAAAAATTAGAAGATATGTTGTCAAAAACAGGAGGGGATGACAAAAAACTGACTTCAGAAGAAGTTAAAAGAATGCAAGCAGCACTGAAAAAGCTTGGGAGTGGATTAAACAATCAGCTGACAGTTGCACGCATCAAATCCTTGCTTGAAATTGCACAACGTGAGTGGAAGAAAGGAGATAAGCCCACCCAAAGAACATACCTTTGAATTCTCAACAGGTAACTGCTCACTGTCTGAAAATTCAACTGACGAAATGATCCTCACACTTGCTGGACAATTTAAGCAATTGTCTCATATGCACTTGAAAAATTCAAGTGACTCCAACGGGATTCGAACCCATGACCTCTGCGATGCCGCTGTAGTGCTCTTACCAGCTGAGCTATGAAGCCACACAGTTGAGAGCAGGTCAATTTGTTGGGCTCATGCATGTTTTCCTGTGAAAGGGATGAATGAATGAATGAATGAATGAATGAATGAATGAAATGCTTATGAATTATGAAATGATTATAATTGTCCAGCAAGTGTGAGGATCATTTTGTCAGTTGATTTCTAGCCCGCACTTCATAATCATTTCATTCATGTCTGAAGATTGTTATAATTTTCCTGTATTGGTATATTGTATACTGATGTATGTTCTATTGTATTTAATTTTCAGGCCCAGTTGAAGAGAAATTTGGGAACTGTACTTAACACCAGGTGACCTATTCCTGAAGTTCTTTGGTGGGACTGTGCTAGATGATATAATTTCAGTACCAATCAAACCTTTATGCTAACCAGAAGCAGGTAAAGATGCAACCCATCACCCAGCAAGAGATGTATGGATTTCTTGGTATAAACATTTTCATGGGCTACCACAAGTTGCCATCCTGGGCTGATTACTGGAGGATTGATCCAGATCTAAGTGTTCCTTCTGTGTCATCAACACTTTCAAGAAATAGATTTTCCCAGATATTGGGAAACCTTCATATCTATAATAATCATGCTATACCAGAAGGGAATAAGGATAAGTTATTAAAAGTACGACCTTTGATTACTGCAATGAACAATAACTACATGAAGTTGTATAATGTTTCAAGAAAGGTGAGCATTGATAAGAGCATGATCCTTTACAAAGGGAGGCACTCAATCAAACAATACAACCCAATGAAACCTATAAAAAGTGGATATAAGTTGTGGGTAAGGCCAGATATGGATGGTTACATCAGTAAATTTGATCTTTATCAAGGAAAAAGTGACACAAGTTCAGGGGTTAGTCAAGACAGTGATAGTGAACTCAAATTTGGGCTGGGGAAGTATGTTGCGCAAGGCACGACTAAAGATCTATTTCACAAACAACACCAGGTTTACTTTGACAACTTTTTTACATCAATTCCCCTGATGGAGTATCTCAAAGTAAATGGTGTTGATGCCTGTGGCACAATTCATAGTCATCGCAAGGGCTTACCCCTTAATTTGAAGGGAGATAATGAGATGGCATGTTGTGAATATGAGTAC
>BLFK01000769.1:870813-911826 GCA_014634185.1 Astreopora myriophthalma | reverse complement strand
CACTAACTGATCATTTCTCAAGGTAATTTAAACATTCGATTTTGTAATGAATGACAGACCCCTTGGTTGTTCAGTTTTTTATTCAACTTTATTGCCATACGGATTTACGTGAAAGCTGTTTACATTTTCGTGGGCGATTGAAAAATGTGTCAGCATTTTTGTCGATAAAATCGATATTCAGTTGAAAATCTTGTGATTATCGACTTTTATCGACAAGTTAAACTTGTCGATTGACAATTATCGACTAATATCGAGTATCATCGACTTATCGACTACGTTTTCGATGATCGACTTTGATCGACATGTTACGTCCTGTGTTTTGCGCACAGCAATACTTCCCCACTTGCAGCGCCAGTAAAGAAGATAACGCAAGAACCAAGACACGACCGGTCCGTGTAAGGCTTTAATCGCAACAGAGGAACTGTAATCGGCCGAATAACAGAGCGAATATGGCGGATGCCACTCTAACAACAACAGGTAACCAGCGAGCCCAACTCAGGTACCGCTGACCGGTAATGGCGCAGCTTTCACTAACCGGTGGCCTTCGGCGCAGACATTAGCGACCTTCAGATCGGAGCACGAGTACGACTACGAGTACGAGTTTTCCGTTCTGAGCACGCGCATTAGGTTTTCAGGTCGAAATTTTTTTAAGTGCACGCGCTCAGAAGGGAAAACTTGTACTTGTAGTCGTACTCGTATTCCGATCTGAAGGTCGCTTTTAACTTAGACACTGCGTAGACCAATCACAACGCACTTTCAAAATGTGGAAAGCTGGACCTTGGACCCCGCGATGTTCCACGCGATTTTAACATTTTTTGTGTAAGTTCTTATTATCAGGGAAAGGCTATGGTGTATTTCGTGGGGAAAAAGGAGGATTTTTTCGTTTAGTTATCGAGCTTTTGACGTGACACGGAAAGACAAGCGTCATATCGGACTTTTACGCGTACCAGGCCTAAGACAGCTTGTGTCTAACTTCGCGTCTTTCTGTGCAGTCGAGAATACTCAGTTCCGCCGCATTTGCGCAAGCACCATCAACAAACTTCCAGTGTTTTTGCACACTGTCTATTCTAGAGCGCTCAAACACTTGTGACGACAACCATAATCATAATCTTAATCATGATCATCATCGTCATCATCATCATCATCATAATGATAACAACAATAACTGTTACAGCGAAACATATCATTGCATTTTTTGGATTTCTTTTGCCTTTGTTTTTCTTTAATTAAGTGTTTTTCTTTTCTTGGTGCTTAACACTACTTCATTAGTCGTTAGTATTTGTTATTGTCCCGTTTACTGTTTGCAGCTTACCGTTATTCCTGTTACTCATTCGTATTGTTGCGTCATTTTTTGTCAAGTTTTTTAGCATAAATAGGACGTAGGTCAAAGTTTTTTATGCCAATAGTTTTACAAGCAGCACGTTTTTATTTCGTTGAGTCAGTACACCGTTAAGGTAAATCTTTCTTCGTGTTATCCGTTTCTTTCTTATTTGTTAACTATCGTTTCAAGTTTCATTTACTAATTCTTTATTTTTCTGGTTTATGTGTAGTACCGTGAGAGTGTGGATATTTAATAAAGAGTTCGAACACGAACACGCGTAACTTCGGTTACAATAACAATAATAATAAATTTATTATCCTGATGAGATTGATGCTGGACTTCATCAGAGCAGCTGGTATTAACCGGTGATCAGCGATATCAAAATCAAAAGTTAGAAACTATACGCATAAATTACATTTAAAGTATTTGAAAAAAATAATAATAAATAGCTAAAATAAACAGTCATAAGATGAAATCATAAAATAAAATAAAAACTAAAAGAGAAGTCATGCAAGACAGTACAGTGGTGTTGCTTACTGATCCACTTCTAAAAAACATTTGATGAGGCAAGGTGGAAAGTTCCCTAAGTTCCCTGGCTCCAATCCTTAGCTGCACTAAACGTGAGAGAAACCTCCCCATTTTAGCTAATATTTTGGGGAGATCTGACCTGAATTTCAGTGACCTAGCGAGCAGAGGAGGCGATGAAATTCAGGCTAAGGAAGGTTTAGCAAGGTTGTGTCTCGAAGCGATCTCTTATGCACGGGTGGTCTTCTTACAATTGCAAGATATAATCTTTTACGTATTTGAATAACTAATATCCCTGACAAAATTCAAAACGAGTGAAAGCTTCAAAAAGCGCCTACTACCTCTTTCCCAGCGCGGCGCGTGATCTATCGGTAGAATTATACCGATAGCGGAAATAGGCGTAGAAAATTTGCGTTACTTCCGGTTGCCTTGAAACTTCACACAACGGAAGTCTATATAATCAGACGTCAAGTTTTAACAAAAGTTTTAACGGGATCGCTGAAGGCTACGTCACAGTCACTTCCGGTCACATCTTTTGAATGCTCGCGCTCGGGTGCCAGTAGTATTACGGTAACCCGTAAGGGACATGGCATTTCGTGATCAGTTTTTCTGCTTCAAATTTTCAAACTCGAAATTTCGAGTTTCTAAAACACAAAATTTATAGTTTGAAAATTTGAAGCAGAAAAACTGATCACGAAATGCCATGTCCCTTACGGGCTACCGTGCAAAGGAGCGCTATTGTTTCCGCTATTGTTTAGAAAAACAAAGAACTGTATGCATAATAAATGATAATATATGATATAAATGATAATATTTTTGGTGCATAAGTTCAAAATTCACTGTGGAGAGATCGTAGTATTTGTTGGGGACTCAAAGTTCCCGTTGTGTCTTATCGGTACCAATGTATTTTTGCTTGTGGAATTCTTTTAGAGCGTATTGAGCGCAAATATTACACCTGTTACAAGCAAAACAAATTATTTTCTGTGGTGAATAGTTCAAATAAAAATGGTGATAGGAAATTTTGACAGAGAAATGTACAACAATTTTGTTATTTCGCCACTGTTCCATGTAAGTGTTGGTGCTTGTTTGTCGAATTCACACTGAAAGTGAATGTTCATTCCACGTTCTACTACCTGTACAGCACACCAGAAAAGTTGCAATGGCTACCAACTCGTGGGAGGTCATGTGTATGTGGGATGACATCCCAACTGATAATGAAACAACAACAGATGAAGAGCCAGATTCTGACTCTGATGCTGGAAACTTTGAAGAGTGTGATTTTGTAAATGAATCAGAAACAGGCAACACAGTACCTGAAATACATTCAGAAGAATTAGAGGATTCAATAGCTCAGTCAGAGTCCACTGCAGCAACTAGTGAGAATGCATCCCCACCTGAGGGTAGCAAAAAGAAATCAACCCAAATAGCAGCTGAAAAAATTGCTACCCAAATAGAAAAATTAGAAGATATGCTGTCAAAAACAGGAGGGGATGCCAAAAAACTGACTTCAGAAGAAGTTAAAAGAATGCTAGCAGCACTGAAAAAGCTTGAGACTGGATTAAACAATCAGCTGACAGTTGCACGCATCAAATCCTTACTTGAAATTGCACAACGTGAGTGGAAAAAAGGAGATAAGCCCGCCCAAAGAACATACCTTTGAATTATCAACAGGTAACTGCTCACTGTCTGAAAATTCAACTGACGAAATGATCCTTACACTTGCTGGCCAATTTAAGCAATTGTCTCATATGCACTTGAAAAATTCAAGTGACTCCAACGGGATTCGAAGCCACGACCTCTGCGATGCCGCTGCAGTGCACTTACCAACTGAGCTATGAAGCCACGCAGTTGAGAGCAGGTCAATTTGTTGGGCTCATGCATGTTTTCCCGTGAAAGGGATGAATGAATGAGTGAATGAATGAAATGATTATGAATTATGAAATGATTATAATTGTCCATCAAGTGTGAGGATCATTTCGTCAGTTGATTTCTAGCCCGCACTTCATAATCATTTCATTCATGTCTGAAGATTGTTATAATTTTCCTGTATTGGTATATTGTATACTAATGTATGTCCTATTGTATTTAATTTTCAGGCCCAGTTGAAGAGAAATTTGAGAACTGTACTTACACCAGGTGACCTATTCCTGAAGTTCTTTGGTGGGACTGTGCTAGATGGTATAATTTACCAATCAAACCTTTATGCTAACCAGAAGCAGGTTAAGATGCAACCCATCACCCAGCAAGAGATGTATGGATTTCTTGGTATAAACATTTTCATGGGCTACCACAAGCTGCCATCCTGGGCTGATTACTGGAGGATTGATCCGGATCTAATTGTTCCTTTTGTGCCATCAACACTTTCAAGAAATAGATTTTCCCAGATATTGGGAAACCTTCATATCTATGATAATCATGCTATACCAGAAGGGAGTAAGGATAAGTTACTAAAAGTAAGACCTCTGATTACTGCAATGAACAATAACTACAAGTTTCAAGAAAGGTAAGCATTGATGAGAGCATGATCCTTTACAATGGGAGGCACTCTATCAAACAATACAACCCAATGAAACCTATAAAACGTGGATATAAGTTGTGGGTAAGGCCAGATATGGATGGTTACATCAGTAAATTTGATGTTTATCAAGGAAAAAGTGACACAAGTTCAGGGGTTAGTCAAGATGGTGATAGTGAACTCGAATTTGGGCTGGGGAAGTAAGTTGCGCAAGGCACGACTAAAGATCTATTTCACAAACACCACCAGGTTTACTTTGACGACTTTTTTTACATCAATTCCCCTGATGGAGTATCTCAAAGTAAATGGTGTTGATGCCTGTGGCACAATTCATAGTCATCGAAAGGGCTTACCCCTTAATTTGAAGGGAGATAATGAGATGGCATGTTGTGAATATGAGTACCCTGTGTCAAAACAGGACATTTTCAGGCGCGGATCCAGGATTATTTAATGGGGGTGGCTGACACAGTCGACCACCAAACTATACGTTAATAATATATTATAAGTTAGTTTTTGGGACCCATGCATGTATTAATATTTTCCTTTTTTTCACGTATTAGATTTTTATGGTGGGCTTCTCCAAAGGGGGGTGGCTAGCCACCCAATCCACCCTCCCTGGATCCGCCCCTGATTTTATACTACAAGTGGAAAGATAACAAATCAGTCCATTTAGTTTCTAATTTTCATGGAACTGCCTCCTCAGTTGTATCAAGAACCCAGAAAGATGGGTCAAAAAAGTAGTTTCAGTGTCCCACTGCTGTGAAAGACTACAATGAAAACATGGGAGGTGTACACAAAGCCTACATGCTTTGTGCAGTGCATGGTCTAAATAGGACGTCGAAAAAGTGGTGGCATGGAATTTTCTTTGGGACTATTGATCGCACCCTTGTCAATGCTTATGCAGCATAATTATTGCAAATTGGAGGGTGGCAAAATGACTACTTTGGATTTCAGATGGCATGTGACTCAAACCCTCATTACCTTTTCTCAACCACCAACAGTCGGTCAACCCTATTTATCGGTTAACCCCACCAACGTCTAAGAAAGGTTGCAATTCTAATTATTCTGTGCCAAAGTCTATTAGACTTATTAAACAGGGGTGCTGACTAAGTTGTCTATGATAAGAAACGAGGTAGGTGTGAGGAATGCGACCGTAGTAAAGTAGAATCAAGGCCTCATAGTTTGTGCTCTATGTGCAAGGTGTTCTTGCTGTTGTAATGAAAAGAAAAATTGTTTGGCAACATTTCATGTGGAGGAGTAAAAGAAATGAGGGTAGCAGTCTCTTTGCCCCCTGAAACTAGACATTGTTTAGTAATCAAGAGTAAAGACTATTGCTTTGGGTTTCTGTTTCTGTAAAGTTTCACATTGAGGTTTATTAAGTTTCACATTGAGGTCATCTTGAGATACATAGTTGGACACACAGCAGTTTATTGCATCTCCAGATACACAGTACAAAAAATTGCAAGTGGCTATAAATTGTCATTATACATGTTAAACACCTTGGTTTGTTGCTTGTATAGATTTTGAAATGCATGGAAGTGAAAAATAGTGGACATTAAAGAGTTATTTTCAACGTTTTGTACTTTTTTTGTCTATACCTGGTATGAAACATGGGGACTTCAAAGTCCCACATATTTGTTGCCGTGGTAACCATTACTTTCCACACAACAAGTGCAATTTTACTTCTATGACTTGATTGCGATAAGATTCCAGAAGGATTTAGAGCTTCTACCCGTATTTCTTATCACGGTGAACAACGGGTTAATTAATATATTGAAGTCGTTGTAAATAACACGTGTCTTCTTCTACAAGCTTACTTTATATTTTCTTCCAGTTATTACTTGTGTGCTTGTAATTATAAGAATCTTGATTCTTGCGGTCATTAGTCGTGTACCTGTTTTTGTGATAATTTTATCTACATTATATTTGTAATTTGTAGGAACAGTATTCTTATGGACGTAATTTTATGCAGCCTGTAGATTTGTTGCATTATCCGTTTTGTTCTCACCGGACTCGATCAGCTATGCTATTTTTGTGTGGGACTTGTATTGGTATATTTTTCTGTCCAATGTTGTAACAAAATGATGATGATGATGATGATGTCAATATCTGTCGACGTGAAGAGCGTTTCTTTTCCCACCTAAATTGAAAATGCTTTTGCAACCAATTTTGCGGATGACTTGTTGATTTTCAACCGAACAACAGCACCTGGGACTTAACTCGTAATGTTTGGAGTTGTTGTGTCCGTTTGCACGGAGCCTTAAAAGGAATTTTTTTTCGTATGATTATGCTAAATCAGTGCTTCCCTTTATAGGCATGGGATTTTATTAAAACCCAGTAAAAGTAACTATTTAATTCCCACGTTTTTTCTTTATAGGCTAGCTTTACCCGAACAAAAGAACAGAAACAAAAGAAACAAAAGAAAATGCTACTGTATTCCTTCGAACCTCGATTGCTTTCTTTTGTTATTGTACAACTCCAGACTAGCCTACTGGACCATCTCCTTCGCAAATTAGTTTGGTTAGGGGGCGTTCGAGTGAGATACAAAAGTACAAGGGCAACTACCTCGGCTTTCGCATTTTTGATAGGGTAGTTTCATTAATTTCAATGGACGTGAATGTGACATGAATGAACAATAACGACTTGAAATTAAGTGATCATCGCAGTTAATGAGAGAATCGCTTCTTGTTCCTTACCTGCGCATTAAGACAAGTCACGCGCAATCTCAACATGAACCACAAAGATCCATAAATGCAGGGCGGATCCAGGTGGGGGGGGAGGGGATTGGCTAGCTAGCCACCCCCTTCGGAGAGGCCCACCATAAAAATCTAATACGTGAAAAAGAGGAAATACATGCATGGGTCCCAAAAACTTTAGAAATACGTAGGTACCAAAACCCTTGTGAATTTGGGGCCAAACGTCGGATAACTTATATTATTAACGTATAGTTTGGTGGCCGACTGTATCAGCCACCCCCCATTAAAAAATCCTGGATCCGCGCCTGAAATGGCAAATGACGTCTTAACTATTCGGTTCAGTATTTTACATACTCTTTCTTCCTCAGTGCTACATCCTAGCTCTCCAGTAAATCCATATTTTACGCTTGTCCTTTCTTCGTTCACTGTTCCCAAAATCAGGAGACGACCGACAGCCCATGCCAGAGTCAACAGGCTGCCTTAACCATGCGTACACGATTTAAGGCAATTACAAGTTAACAGCCGGTCGAATAAAAAGCGACACTGAGGGGCTTAACGGTTAAACGTGCTGACAATTTTGCACCGTGACACTGTGACGTGGGTCCCGTCGCCCCGAGAAAAGAAACAGAACGAAAACTAAAAGAACGCAATACACAAGCCCCTTCCCAAAAGAAAGCACGACTCACCATCATGAACCTTCTTAAGAAGAAAGATGCTGACGACTTTCATTACAAGATTAATGACACGCAAGCACATCAATTTCTAACCCAAGACCAACTACGAATGAAACTAATCCTAATTTATCACAACCTAAAAGGTAATTAATACTACTAGCTAATGCGTCTTGGAAGGCCAGCCTTAACTTTCTTTTTTTCCCGACTAAACCGTCAAGCGATAACTTGGGCTAACCAAGTTAATTAAGTCTTAACAAGCCAATTATTTACACTCGGTTGGCTCTAAAGATTTCCAATTGTTATTGTTATTTCCTTGTGATTTCTTGAATCTTGCTTCCGAAAACACCTACAATGACCCCAGTCTCCTTTAACGAGCTCTCTTTCTTAGCTTCACGTGCACTTGTCCAACCTTAACTATGTTTAACTATATCTCGCTTGTAACTTCGTCTCTTTGTCGCACTGTTCGATACTTTCACGCGGACCTTGAATCTAAGTTCTGCCAAAGTTTCTCTGTTGCTCTCGTCAGCGACCGTAGACAAGGGGATTTTTTCTCTGAACTCTGGCCACCTTCTGCCAATGGCTCCTAGCAAAGGATTTCATACACGTTCATTCCCTCGCTCCCCTCCCCGCTCCCACCCGTCCATTTATTTTCTTCGCTCGTACGGAACGCTTGCTACGCAGGTTACATTTCCTGCCCTTAGAACCTTCAACCAATCCTTCCTTCACGTAGTTCTTACTTTCCTCGACGGTTCACCATACCTTCTTCCACTGAAATCTTACATTTTATACACGCATGATAATTTTATTATTAACCGCATACTTACTGTTAATATGGCACCAACATTTCTACACTTACAATGCCATGCTGAATCGACCCTAAATAGACGCTCTGTAAGCGTTTACTCGGAATACCAATGGCGCACAAGTGAATGTACATATTTTAAACGGGGTTAGAATCTTCTCGTGGTCTGGCGATCCGTATCACTGCACCTTTTTGGACATTTCTTTTTGTTTTTCTTTTTGTTGTTGTTGTTTGGCTCCAGTGATTTGTACCATTCTGCCACGGCGGTCAAACGCTGTCTTTTTAAATTTGGTTTCACCCTGAAAAAGTTATCGCCGACGCTGCCAGCCCGATTCACCAGAAAGAATTCACTTTCGGTGGCCTTAAGGCCGGGATAAACCCGAAAGCCGTTTTTCCGTCATTTAAAATGGGTTCAATGCAAATATCTCGTTTGAGTTTCAAGCAATGCTAAAATCCTATGCTCAAAACACGAATCGTTGTTTTGCGGTGTATTTTCAATTTTTGGATGATTTGGGGGTATTTTTGGGAGGAGGACGTTTTTCTTATGACAAGAAAAATTTTGAGAAATAAGAAATAGTGAAGGTTTAATGTAGTTTAAAAAATAGAATTTGAAATTTAAAATTGGGTGCTCTTGGGTGGGGGTCAACTGTCTGTTAGCGTTTCGAAACTAATTTTCTTACTTTTTTTTTTCTGTTCTCTAAACCTCTTAAAATTTCATTCAAATTCGGGTGTACCCCCGCCCTAAGATTAATAGAGCCAAATCCATGTTAGAACCGGTGCAGATCGGGGAGTGGTTGGGTTTTGTAGAGACACTATCAAGATGGAATTTCGAGATCCTTTAAGGAAGATTCTTAAGCTCAAAGGTAGCCTCGACATTATGTTATCCACGGGCAGCACTTCTTTCAGGGAACTTGCTAGAGTGGCCGGCTTTCTTAACTCGTTACATTTAGCGGTTGGTCCCATTGCTAAATTTCTCAGATACCCGGCAGATACATCCAGTTACCGAGGCTCTTTCCGGCAGGGAGGCTTCCCTTCCTATTGCTAGCTCTTTGCCTAAGGAGCTACGTTTTTGGTTTCTCAACATCGAGGCTTTCAACGGATACGGTATTCAGCCCAGACTTTCTCCTTCCGCAGTGATTTTTCTCGATTGTCATAAATTCAGGATGCTCGCACTCCGTTTGGATTTCAGTTAAGGACTAGTTATGTAACTTGTTTCTTTCTCCGTGTAGCATTCCCGCCCCCTCCCCCTTTCCATGTCAGTATTTATTGACGTTCTTGGTTGCGGTTACCGGGCAGCGTGTCTCATTTCGTGCCTGTGAGCGGCTCGTGTGTGTGCCCCGTTTACCGGACCAAGGAATCTTTGTTTTGTTTGCAATCGCGATCTCCCTGTTTCCGTGTCTCCGGTACACTTGTGTACAAGCGTTCTTTTTGCGCCTGTGGGCAGTTCGGTGAGAGTTGCGGTTACCAGGCAGAATGGTGTTGCTTGTGGGCTTTTCAGTTTATGCATTTCTGAGTGTCTCTGTCCGGTACGCGTTTATTTGAGCCTGTGCGCTATTGGTGTGTGCTGCGGTTACCAGGCCAAAGAGTGTTCGCTTCGTGCGCATTTGAGATCGTGCATGGCTAATTGTCTCCGGTACACGAGTTCAGCGTGAGTTTATTTCAGCACGTGTGCAGCTCGTGTGTGCTGTGTTCACCGGACTTTGGTCTGCCTCAGCGCGCTTTTGTGTCGCGTTATCATTCTGTTTCGATCTGGCTTTACCTCGATAGCCTTTTTGTGGCTGAATGATCGCTAGCGGCCTGCATTGGCCCAAGTACGGTCTGTTTGGGGAAGGACAGTGATACGGAAAATCCTCTCGTTCCCTCTAGATAATCCTAATAATCAGATAATCCTAATAATCAGATAATCCTAATAATTTCTTCTAGATCTGTTGCAGGTCGGGTTCTCGGCAGGCATTGAAGACCTTGCACCCCGACCTCCTTGCACCCCGTTGGTTCCACATATGATAGAGCTTTTTGGGGTTCCAGTTCTTCAAGTACAGTACCGGTTGGCGAAAATGGAAGTCCTGGGCGCAGTCCAAAGTGGATGTCCCTGTTCGTCCGCTTCTTCCGATGTAGGTAGATCTGTATTTGACCAAGCTCGTCCAGCTGGCTGTCCATCACGGTACCTCCGTTTCAGTTATTGACTCCGCTGCTTACAGCATTCGCTGGGGCCACCGCCTTGCTGAGTTGGATTCCCCCACCGAGCACCCTCTCGTGAAAAGCGTCGTAGAAGGAGCAAGAAGGAAACTGCCGAGACACGTTCAACCCAACCAACCGTTGTGCTCCGATGTCATTTCTGAGGTTACTGACTCATTACTGAGGTCCCTGACTGCCAAGCCCTCTTCTCTCGCAGACATTAGATTTTTGTTCATTCTGCTGCTGGTTACGCTGGCTTGTTTCGCATAAGCGAGATAATTAGGGTCCGGGCTATTACCATTTTCGATAATTTCATGAAAATCCATTTGGTTAAACTAAGAAAGATCAGTACCGAGACGGGCACGTCTCAGCCATCGGTAGGTCCCGTAAGCCAATATGTCCGGTAGGGATTACCGAGAGGCCGTTGTCTCTGTTACAGGACCCTAAGGGCTCTACCAATCCTGTAGTACGAAGGATTGTCAGTTGCAAGTCTTCGCACGAAAGATCCCACGATTCATCCGGGGTCAGAGCTATTCCACAGCCTACAGCAGTTTTAGGTCTCACATTTCTCCCTTTGTCTCTGATGTTAGTTTATACGGTACGCATAGTATCAGGATCAGCGGAACTAACGATCCAGGTTTTATAAAATTCGATTCTGAGCTCAAAGATATGCAGGTTGGCTGGAGGAATGCTAAGTCCAAGTGCCGTCACCTAGAGGCCGTTCCTGATGACCTTATCAAAGTCACTCAATCGATGAATGTTTAAGGTAGTATATCTTTAGTGCGGGTCCAGTAGGATGGCCCAGCGAGCCGTACCCTTGGTTCCTACCCAGATTTCCCGCAAGATGTTTGTCCCATTGCATTTTTTTCCAGGCAGGTTTTTGTCTGGCCTCCGAGGTTCCGTCACAATCGGTTACGCGCTGGGCTCGCCTTAGGATTTAGTCCTCTGGGCGTTTTTTGCTTTTCTTGTATGTAGTTTGCGAATGTTCGGTTGTTCTGAATAAATAGTGCTGGTTTCCCTCGGCACATGCACTATTGATAAACAAAGACTATAAAATAAGACTGCACAACAACTTTTTAAAATACTAGAAGCTCTCTGAACTCCATCATAAATCATAAATTATATCGTTGCTGTGATCATACGATTGGCAGGTAAAGGAATGTTGAGAAATGTCACCGCATGGATTTTGCGCTTCTGTCAGTGATATGTCACCTCCAAGATTAAATAAAATACCAGAAAGATTGTGTGTAGAATTTGAAAATACTTTGTTAATTTATTCAAAGTTTGTGCTTCGAGAAGAACACAAGTTCCTTGAGAATGGGCCATACAAAATGAGTCTTTATACCTAAAAATTAGCCTGAAAATCAAATATTTTAAAAGTGCCATTTGTTGTAAAACAAATACTCAGTGCTGCAGGCCCAATTGTGAAAATAAACGAATTATAATTTTCTCTGATCAACTTTTGGAAAGCACTTACCAAGGAAGTACAGTAAGCACAATCTACCGCAAAACCTCCATGCACGCTTCCAGTATAACTTGGACACAACTGAATCTTGCAAATGGTGTTAAACAATATGGCCTCTGTAGGTAATTCTGTTAGTATTAAATGCTATATTGTCTAGATAGTATTACATAGTCTTGATAAAGCAGTGTATAGTTCAGTACCAATGTTCATAATATTATGTTTATTGATTGCTTATAATAATTATATTAAAAACATCAACAGTTTTTCTCCGTCCTACTTGATTTAGTGTGTTTAAGGTATTCTTGACGTAGCCGTTGTACGTTTCTTTACGGGGAAATGAACACCTTGTAATACGGTCAAGTCTCGGTGACCTCGGTACATTTTCGAGCACGTTTCCTCACTTTTCTGCTTTTGCAAAGCACTTGAATGTTTCGTTGTAATTCTTTTCGTTTCTCGGTCATGTCGGCATCGACGCGCAGTACGAAAGTAAATAACCTTAAACCTTGCGTGAAGAGATCTGCATTCCTTCACTGAAATCGAGTCTTTAGTATCACGTTACCCGTGACAGACAGTTGTATACTCTTTTTTCAAATACATCACAATCATCTTCTGTCTCTGTTAATGACATAAAACGTTTTAACACTAGAACCGTGAACAAGACAGTGATATACAGGTTCGATTAAAGGGTATAAAGGGTCATTATGGCCATTTGCACGAAAGATACAAAACTACAAATAAAGAAAGTTGAAAACAAGATAAAGCAAAAGAATATACAATACATAGCACACTTGTCTTCTTGGTCATTTAAACAGGCGTAACACCCTTTTCAATGTCTGAAAATTCTTTTATGTGTTTTAGCGTCCTCTGTCTTCCAAGCATTGCGAGATCGCGTCATTAATTGTTGGTCGGGATATTTCCTGACTGTATTCTCCACAGTTCTCAGTAAAATATATGCATGACAATTGATGCTTGCTTGGTCATTTGAGTACATTTCAGTGGCATATGAGTTCATTTGTTTCATTTGAGTTCGAGTTTGCTTTTGAGTTTTCCCGGCATTTCTCTTTTTAGTTTGCGGATCGATCCGTTCCGAAACTGACGCTCGACATCTAGTGTGGATCTACCGCGAACAGCGTGTGCGCTTGTATGCATTTTGAGCGTCCCAGGAGAAAAGCACTTCCCCACAGATAACATTTTCAGCACAAAGCCATAAACGAAAATGCTGGAATGGTGCACAGTATTGTCCAAGTAATAGCTGGTAGAGGGAGGTCAAATATATAGCTCCACGAGGTATACCGCATTTTTCTCAGCCAATAAAATGACCACCTCGTAATTCTATTCTGCATTTTCTGTACAGGAAACTAAATTCTACAGGAAATATGATTTGGATACCTTTCAGGTATTCTAAGTAATAAACCGAGATTACACGCTTAAGTTAAAATACGACTTTCAATAATTAACACTAGGTAATTAACACTAAAATCTAACGAAGCACTAGGACAAAACAAACAAACAAACGAGAAGAACAACAACAAAAACAGGAAGAAACAACTAAGCTTAATGAAAATTCTGTGACACTTATTTCGACAGCCCTGCATGTGACAGAGTCATGTGTTTTCGACGAAATACAAATGTGACTCAGATACCTTATTCCAAGCAGTAAACAGTGAGATTACATGCTTAACTTACAAAACGACTTTCAATAATTTAAACTAAATACTTAACACACTAAAATCTAACGAAACCCTTAGACCAAAAAACAAACTAAACTTAATTAAAATTCCGTGACACTCATTTTGACAGCCCTGCTTGTGACAGAATCATGTGATTTCTGCGAAATACAAACTTGCACTGCCTCAGCTTTGTCTCACCTAGCAATTGATCGAGCTTTTGTTGAAGCTCGACATTCTGTTCTTGTTTTGGGGCCGAGAAGATGGGTAACACATACAGCATCGGTAAACGTCGTTTTCAAGTCGACAAAAAACTTGGCGAAGGTGCGTTTGGAACAGTTTACAAAGTACGAGAAGAAGAAGCGTCTGGAGATGGCAGGGTGTTTGCAGTTAAAGCTATCATAGACTATTCGGGACGAAGTAACATAACTGCAGAGATAAGAGCACTGAAAAAATGTGCCACCCATAACGGTATCGTGAAACTCATTGACAGCGATTTTTACAAGTTTGTTGGCATAAGAAGAGTTCTCATCCTCATGGAGTATTGTGAAGGCGGAAATCTTAACAACCGCTTAGCAAATACAATTGCCAACAAGGAGCGTGATCTCCGATGGATGAATGAATTAGCTGACGCTGTACGATTTCTACATTCCCGAGACATCGTCCACCGTGACCTCAAGCCAGAAAATGTTCTTCTCACAGCACATGATTCCATTAAGTTAGGTGATTTTGGCCTCGCTAGAGAGTACACAGTCCTTAAACAAGGAGGTTCCGCCTCAGATCAAGCAATGGTACAGTGCATGAAAACGTTTTACATGAGCACGGTTTGTGGTACAATAATTTGGATGGCACCAGAAGTTTTCAACAAACACTACACACAAGCAGCAGATGTATTTGCTCTTGGTCTTATATTCTACACGATTCTCACCCGACAACACTTGTTGTATAGGGGAGAAAAGTATTTTGGTGCCTTTATCACCCATGGGGGTACACATTATGGACTTGGTCATTTCATGTCCCTGTTTTCACAACCAGCCGCCACACTACCGCTGATGAACAGGATAGCCCAACGTTCAACGAAAGAATTGGTTACTCAGATGCTTAACTACGATCCAAAAGAAAGGCCCAGTGCCAGCGAGGTATATAGCCAAAGGCATAATGTGCATAACGTGGTGAAGAACACCGGCGATGCTACTATGGGGCTTAGGTCACTATTAACAATAATAATAATTATATTACTAATAATTTATTGTTTATATAAAGCATTTTCTAGACCACTATTCAAATGGAACACACGTTACCGGTAAGGTGCTGTTGAACTGGTTTCAATTGAGAAATAGTCGCATCATTTATCTGTACTACTGAGAAAAGTTCTCCGGATTTGCAACATATTCGAGACGATTTAGTAGCGGATTTATTTACCCGTTTACACTTGAAAGAAAAGAACTGCGGATTTGCTGACATGAAAAACCCAGACCCAGTTTGGTAGAAATGTATTTCTATCCGGAAGCTTTTATGAATCCAAATTTAACGGTCCTCTGTTGTCCGTAGTGTAAACTTAGCCAAAGTAGACATTCAGTTGGACATCTAGTTGGATCTCAGTAGAAGATCAGTATTTAGGGAAACCTGTTGCCGCTCAGCTTCCAATAATACTACTTGTAGCTAGCACTAATTAAGTGCCAACGAGAAAGGCTTTTTATATACATGGATAGAGAGAGAGAGAGAGAGAGAGATTTTGATGTTGATTTACAGTTTTCAAACCTCGTGGAACCAAGTTTCTGTCAAGAGCTAACGTGTTTCTAGTAGTTATTTTCAAGTACAAATGCGACAGAAACGTTTTTGTCTTTGTTTGGAACTCGCGTTCTTGAGTTTACTCTAGCATAGAGCCTTAGTTGTAAAACAGTGATTACAGGCTACGCAAAGGAATTTCCCGTTTAAAAGATTAATTACTTCCTAACAGTTAAGGTGGACGGTGGGTTACAATTTCTAACTAGTTGAGTTACAGCTTGAATATTTTACTTTATGATCCTGGAGAACAGTCAACGCTTAAATGACTAATGACAGGTTGTGTTTTACGCTTTATTGAACTTGAACTAAAGATTCCAATGTTTCCAAAAGTTGGATTTTATATTTTTCTCAGCGAAAGCATTGATAATTCCTATCATCACAGTGTAAATGTGGGATAGGTTTACGACTGATATTCGTCAAAATTTATGTGAACGATCCTATATCATCAGATTCCTATTGTAAATGATTGTTAATGATTCACCATGATGCCAACGTAATTTTCGGTTTTGTATGGAATAGCGGGTCATTTTTTGGAGGTTGATAGTTAGTGACATTCTTCAGTCTCGGTAGCGTGCACTACAAAGAATTTCATAGAAAGACTGATTTCTTAGGAAGGATCGGAGAAAGAGGTATGATTAAGTCACTTAGATTTAGCATTATGTTCCTCAATCACTTTTCGATTAGTAATTTCTTTTAGTTTCTGGCTGAATTAATAGCGTCGCTCGTGCCACGTGCAGTGTGAGTTTATAATCATGTATTGATCAGCCTTTGTACCGAATCATATTTTCATATATTTTTGTAACAATTACCTTTTCAGTTTTTACGTAATTCCAAGCCTCAAATAAACCGCATTAAAAGTAAGAAGATTGGTTTGGTCTTTTAGTAATGACTTTCTCCGTCGCCGACTGCATCCTTTACACCTATTATAATCATTAACGAATAAAGAAACGTCGTAACGTTCATCGCTACTTTGCGTAATTGTGGCTGGGACAAGAAGCAAAGCAAGTGAGCCCCGAGACTGGCACCCCATGACAAGGATAAAACAACAACAACAACGAGGACGACGACGACGGCAACAATTTATCTACATCCATATTTATTCTTAGCAAATTAACGTTTCCCACCACGCCAAGATTAGCATTAGATGCAACAACAACAACTATCCTTGCCAGCAAAATACTGACGAGGATCATAGGACTGGTAGTGTTTCTCGTAAGCCTTAATTCATGCATACTTAGAAACATTTTGTTTGTTTGTTTTTTGTTTTTTTTTTTTTTCGGTTTGGAAGTAGAGAGGCTCAAAACTCAGTGTTGTGGCTATAATAAATTCTCAGCGCTCACCAGAAGTAATGCCGTTTGTCGTTCCCGCTAAGAGAACTGCAGCGACAATACACCAAATTGTTACCATCTCAGTTTGATTGTCAAGTAATCAGCAACAAAATGACTGGACTGACTTGGTACGATTAAGGCGTCTTTTTCTTTTTTTTTTTTTTTAATTCTTTTTTTTTAAATTAACTGACTGTTTTAAAATGTGTCTTAACGGAATTCACCCAGGCGAATCAAGAGGGGTCAAGATTGCAAATGGACTATTAAATTAAACGGTTTTATCATTGGATCGTATGTAAAACCCCCACATTCTATTTTTATTTTCTTATTATCGTTGGTCAAAGAGCCATACTTGGCACCAAACAGGGGACTTTGCTGCATCCCTTTAAATTTGGTTGTCCTTGCATAATAAGATAGTCATCTCGTAATGAGGTCCCGTATATTAGGAAGCACTTACAAGAAAAATTAGATGAATCGGAGCCTCACTCGTCCGAAAAACGCAAAAGGCTACACGGAGAACATCAACCATGGTGAACATCCATTTTCAAGCAATTCAGTAGATCAAAACAAACTGACTTTTGACTGTTCTGCGTCGTGGATAGAAACTAAATGAAGTGCGCGTCTTTTAAAACACTCCTGTGGAATTTGCTAGCAATTGCAGTTATTCCAACAAAAACGCCTTCAATATATCCATCAGTCAAATCAAGAAAGGTCAAGATTTTAAATGGATTGTCACATTAACGGTGATTATCAATGCAATAGCTAAGTAGAAGTGGATATTTATCCAAACGAATAAAGAAAGGCTCAAGATTGTAAATGGATAAATGGCATTTCAGATTAACTAACTAATAACCCACGTTCAGTCGTATCAATTCAGGTCGCACAACTCCAGGCTTTCAAGGAAAATCTTTTGTGTGTGTGTGTGTGTGTGTGTGTGTGTGTGTGTGTGTGCGTGTGTGTTTTGTTTTGTTTTGTTTGCCTGTTTTTTTTTGTCTCTTAATTCGCCATGCTGACGTGGAACACAAGCATTAGTACCGTGAACTTCCAAAATTGAGTCCACGACCCATTTGGCATGGTCTCTTACATTTCAATAAAGCAAAAAGATAATGATTACGTTTGTATCATTCGTTGATTTTGGTTTGTAGTCAAAATTTGGCATTTGAGGTCGTTCATCGTCTAAGTTAACCCGCATAGGTTCTAGACTAACAATTTGCCTGTGACGCTAGAATCAGCAGCTCCCTCTAGTTATGTCTCGAATCTGCAAGACTTGGTACTCAGGGCTCATTAGTAAAGATTTTATCGTTGAGTAAGCTTTCCGTTAGTTATTTTCTGCAAGTATTTTCATTGGATACTGGTCATTTGCATGAGTGGTCGTAAGGAGTGTTTTGTTTTTCTTTCTTGCAGTACTTTTTTTTTATGTTTTTATTAATAAATGGGAAATTGCAGAACTTACGAAGGATGACTGATAGTACTAATTTGTTGTAGAAATGCATCGTTGTAAGCTTGTACATTTCCTTTCCTTTCCTTCACGTTACGTTCCATGCATTGATCGATGAGACGAGGCATACTCACTGGCGATTTGAAACTCGGCACAGACTTAAGTCGTGTTCACACTCAACGTTGATTATATATGATCAACTGAAGTATAATTCAGCCTATCATAATCCGTTCGATTTTATTCAATTGTGGCTCTGTTCACATCTGCGAAACTTCAAATACAACTATAGGCAGGGTAACCTCGCAGTGTGAGAAAAAATGGCGCCGTATCGCGTGGCTGCCACGATTATCATCACCATGCTTGAGACGACAAAAGAACCAAGGACAGCTTCCGAGAGTAGAAGACAAATCCAAATCTTAGCTCCATAAAGCGATTAGAATTTTCGTCTGCTGATACCACCATGTGTTCGCCATTCTGTTTAATTAAATACTACAATTACTTCAAACGACCCCCTTGAGGTTGTTTGAAATAATTGTAATCCAGTTATTATCAGGTACTGTAATTAGTTGATGTGAACCCGTTCCAAACTTAATTGACTTATAATTCGATTCTAATCGAGGCCTAATGTGAACACGGCTTTAGCCTCATGTATCATATACCGAACCTCCTCTTCTGGGATCAGGATGTCGCCTTATCGCACCCCGCGAGTTGCCCGAAACTGATAACAACAATCTCATCCTCAGAGGCGCCGATTCTTTTGGTCAGGACCAAGAATATATAGTTGCAGTGGCAGTTGAGGTCTATTTTTTTGAACCTTTGGCAACCACTAAGTTGCCACTTTCTGAGACTGCGCAGACGAACCGGAAGTCCATGAATCAAGGAGTTCCTGGTTCCTTCCTGCTTCGAAACCAGCCAGAGGTCGTTATTCTTGTTGCTGACCCAAAGAATCGAGGCCGTTGGGGGCGAGAATGCGATAACAACCACACCCAAACTCTGCCGACCTATAAGCTGTATTGCATTACATTTCTGATTCCTCATTCACGACTCCTACAAATTTTGTCATACCAAAAATTATCCCAAATAAAGCTACTGCTACAAGTTGAAATAGCTGAAACTTATGTGCAACGGCGCTGCGAAACATTTTTCAGCAGGCTTTGCACCGTGCAACATGGTCGGTTTCATGAAACTTTTTTGAACTTCTGTTGCGAGACAAGTTTCACGAAAAGTAGAACCGCTTTCTACTTCTGCAACGGTCGTAACGATCACAGTGGTGATAAAAACAATAGGTTAACCGTGTAACACCACTTCGTGAAACTTGGTTCGCAGCTCCTTTGCACATCAGTTTCGGTTAAGGTTTCAACGCGTAGCAGCGGCTTAATTCCGTATTGTTTTAAGACAGCTTTGTTACGTGGAATAAGGCAAACTACGGATCGAAATATCCACAAAATCAACATCTTTTGAAGAATAACGAACAAAAAGTTTACACACCAATTTGAAAATCAATGATGATTTTGGGGTTCCATATTTCATTTTTATATTTCACTTCATTGCAACTTCCGGTGTTTACTGGAGAAAATTTATATACGTACTTCGAATGCACGCATGAGCCACTAAAAGGATGTTGCTAAAATGAGGAATGGGCAATGGGGAATGGGGAATGGGAATTTGAAAAATGGGAAATTGAAATGGGAAAATCGAAAATGGGGGAAAAAAAATAGCCAATTGGATTGTAAAGAATAATTGTTGTTAATATGGAATAATTTTTCTCAGCGTCTATTACCCAAGCTTTTAAGCGTTTTGCGCCAAAAGTAAAAGAGGAATTCTAGCAAAACCTAAAATGACATGCGTACTAAATGTGGACTCCTCTGTTGTTCAGAGTTAGCAGTGATGGACTTTATTCAGAAAATTCAAGAAGTCCTTTGAAAGATTACTAAACTGAATGAAACCGGGAAGTGCAATGATGACGCACTAAGGTACAACGAAATGAACGTGAAATACCTTTAATTAAGCTAGATTTATTCTATCTCTTAGGGCCTGTTTATATGAGATCTCGGCTAATGCCTATTTTATATGGTAAAATATCGGTTCGTTTATATGAGAAGGCGGGCTGGCCCGCTTGCCGAGATCCCGGTCCGAGCTGCCGAGATCTCGGCAAAGCAAAGCGGGCTGAAAAATTATCATATAAACGGTCCAGCCGGGTTTGCCCTGATGAAATATTTTCGTGACGCGTGAAAACGGGATCACAGGATTATTTTTGCATCTCTTGTTTTAGAATGCCATTCCGTAATTGCTAGAGCTAAAATGAACCTTCATTTTGAACCCAAACTAGAAAATTCGTGACTTTGACGGTTACAGGCACGACAGACTGCATATGTGCTAAATTTTATGTTTAACTTACTAGGGGGTCTTGGGGTCTTTGTCTCTAAGACACACTCATTGAAATGTTGTAGCCTTTTGAGTACTTTTTCTTTTTGGTATTCATACATTTTAAATTACAGTTGTTTTTGGCTCGTCACTGACTATTTGAGAACGCGTTTTAGAAACCTTGGGCGTGTTCCATTCGACCAAAATTTCCGGAACTTTCGGTAAGAAATCGAATGGAACAAAAAATTCCAGGAAATTAATTTCGAAAATTCTGGTCAAGCTCTCAAATTTGTCCATTTTCTCGGAAATTTGGAAATGCCGGAAATTTTCTGTTCCATTTGGCGTTTCCGTCCCGTACGACTCGGTCTTAGTTCTCCCAGCTGTAAATGTTGCCTCGACAAAGCTTGCAAGATGGTCCACTATTTTAAATCTTGGCGGGAATTGCTCCCGAGCGGCAATGGAACCGCGGCCCTTATTCATGTGTAAACGTCACACAGTGTTGTGATGGGAGTGCGCGCTTCAATTAAGTTTTGTGTTGCCCGGTTATTGTCTTGCATTTGATCATAAGGAGCCCAGGCTACCGCTGAGATTGCGTGAAGGATTTATGTGGAAATCATAAAAATTCGAAAAAAACTGATGTAAAGCATAAGAAAACGTCATTAAAACAGACTTTACCTCTATAATGTTGTCTTCTAAGGTTTTTATGACGTCTCAGGGCGTTTAGATTGCTGTTTTAGCGGGTTTTGTCATTGAGCGGTTCAATGCTGGCAAAAATAAACACAAGGGTACACCCGACAACTGTGACTGTTGGATTGACAGCGTCCATAAAACCTACTTCAAAATGCTCTCTTCGCTCCAAAATTTCACTCAGGATCAGCGGAATGATCGTCCGTTCCAGTTCGTGTCCTTTATTTTGATTAGGGATTTTGAAATACTCTGCCAAATTCACTGAAATGTGGAATTTTGGCCATCGATTTCTTTCCTGGGAACCGTGATACCCCTACGGGTGGCAGGGCCTGCGCTACGTCAGAGGATGTGCCCAGTGCGTGGGCCATGATTGGTGGGTGGTCGCTATGAAATGGATGACAAAGTATTCCGTGTGGAGAGAGAAGGGCTTAGTGTCACTGTCTTACGGCCGTCAAACTTCCCTTCTCTCTCGTCCATTGCGAGATCTTTCTTCGACCGCCGGCTAGATAGGCCATCCTTTTTTTTTATTTAAGTTTAGTGTGGAATGTGTTATGCGTTTCCTGATATTGGGTCGGTCGGTCCGTCGGTCGGTCGGATTGGAAAAAGAAAAAATCACTAGGACTCTCGGAACTCTCATTTCAAACCAAGGTTCAAACCAATGCAAGGGGGCAATAAGAACTCGAGGCCTGGTCACACAAGTCACCTTTCGCTATTAGCTATAACAGCAACACAAAGCGCACTAATTCTTCAGTGACAGTTTCACATCGACGTTCTTGGAGATTGAAGATCCCACTCTAGCATAAGCTTTAAGTTTGATATTTCAACATATTAGTTGATCAATTGTTGTTTTAAGATGTTTAAGTTCTTCGCTATTGCTTGCTGTCTTTGTTGGTATGAAAACAAACTCATTTCCCAGTAATCAACTTCAATACCGGGAATTTTTCGACAGATGAAGGAGCTTGCTGAAATTTATGGTGAAAACATTTCCACAAAATCTTTATCAGATCGATCATAGAAATCATACGTACATCCAGCTGCGTGTTCTTTAATTAGTTGTGCACACGACGGACTACAACTCGATACAAGATACAACTCGGTAGGAAAACGTAACCCATTTCCGGGTTCGTCAGCCCTCGCTGTAAATTTATGCCTACGCTGCGCTAGCTTGCTGCTTGGCGTCACCAGGGTGAGTTAATAATTCGGCGGCTCTTTCATATAGGTTTTTAGAAGCAGACTACCGCTACGCACAGCTTCACAATGGCAATTGGCAATGGCAATTGTCTTTTTCGTGGCACTTGCGCACTAGCCAATAAAAATTAGATGATATGAATTGTAGAAGACGAAACAGTGCAACTTACTATATAGTACAACATATTTTTAGTTGCAATCTCTTTTTATTGAAACTTTACCAAGGGATTCATTAATATAGACTTGCTCATTCTATCTGAAAATCAAAAGGAGCTGCTGCAGTTTTTTAATTTAGTGACTACTTCAGCGACATTTACAGCACTTGTTACCTGGCATAGCATCACAGCAGATTTAAGTCGAAACTTTTGCTTCTACAGCCTGGAAAAGCGGGAAATAGATTCGCAGGTTTCTTTATAGCCAGCAATTTTTCCAACGTGGCTAAGGACATGGATTGCGTCCCTGCTTTGCTTTTGTCAAAATCGTTGTTCCCTATGACCGCGATAGACTCGGGACCACTCGCTTTCATACAGCAACCAGCTGTCCACATGGAATTTGGGCGCACAATGCCATTTGGATTTCCAGGTGGGAAAAGTTCAATCTGAGCAAAAATATAAAAACAGTTGTAATTCATATTTTCATTCCTTTATCGTGGTTAAAACGTTATCATCTGATCGGTCTCAGAAATTACGCAGGGTGGTTGCCACCTGAGTAGCTCGGTGGTAAAGCATGTGAAGTAGAAATCGGAAGCTTAAAAGTTCTGCATTACATTCCCCAAGGAGAAGCCTGAGCAATGATCTCTCAGGCTCTTAAAATTATTTAAGAGTGGGTATTGCCCGAGTTGCTCTGACAACTGTAATTAAATTATTAGACTTCTAGTCTTCTCAGGTAAGGGGCAATAATATATGTCATTTATTTAGAAGTGCGGGCATGACTGTTGAATGATCGACGCCGTTAAGTGAGCAATTCTAGCAATTGAAAAGCAAAGAATCTGAGAAAAGGTCCAGGTTTAAAAGGGACTCGAACCGCTGCACATTGCCAACTGAAGTAATGGCTGCTCACACACTGCTTTACAAACTGAACTGAGCTATCAACTCTACCGGGAGCTAGTCAATTGCAAGCTCGTGCTATATCCCTTAAGAGGTCAACGTATGATAGAAAACATATGAACTGATATTTGTTTATGATTTGCACTTTAACGATAAGCTATCTGTTTGATGTTTCCTAGCTGTTTCCGACAAAAGCTCTTATTTGGCTTGCTTAGCGACGTATTTTGTTGATATACCATTGTTTTAAATTTTGTTTCCCTATTTCCAGGTAATGCTATGTTTTTTTTTGTTTTTTTTTACTTGTGGATTTGATGTAGTTCTCCGATAAAAATTGTGCTAAAACAACAAAGTGAACGTAACTACAAATTGGAACTGTTTTAAGAAAAATTTGAAGTGATGATGATAGGTTAAGCCCCTTGCAGATTATTGATGACGGAGGCGTATGAATAGGCCATTTCCGAGTTGCCGTTGGCCTCTCGTTGAAACCGAGTCTTGGTGCTAAAGCATTCAAATGATAATGAGTTTGACTTGCATAAAAATACCCATCTCATTGCCATTTGAATAGTTGTGCACCAAGACTCGCATTCAACCACAGGCAAACAGAAACTCGGAAATCGCCTATTTTTGACAGCTAAGGACATCTGTAAAAAGTTCACAATGACTGAACCCCTTATTCAAAGGTATTTCAGTTTTCTATTCTAAGTTGATAGGTGCTTTAATTTTACCAATAACTCAACATACACTTGTTGGAATGGGCTTAGGCAGTGGCGAAGTGGGATCAAAGCGATATTTTGATGTCCCAGTGATAAGATACATGGTTCCCATATTTTTCCCGCAAACGTCTTTCACGTATTTTGCGATTTTGCCTTCAAATTTTTTCCAACTACCACGGTTAAAGCTGCCGTACTGCGGTACCGCGTTACTGTACGTGAAAGTGGCCACCATATGATCGACGTCGAACGAGTTTACGTTGCTGGGATTTAAGTGGCCTTTGTCGATTCCCTGGGGACCAGTTCCGTGACCTGCATACATGGCGTCGGAGCCTTCCTTGGCTAGTTCTGAAAGAGTGAAGAAACCGATTTAATAAGAACACCTAAAGGTTCGTAGGCTAAGTCAGCTTAATCTCGAAAACAGATTTGCCTATAAGTTGTGCTCCACTCATTGGTGGTAAGATCGGCCTCCTCAATTCAGGTAAAGGGTTCTGCTTACTGTTTGCGATTGCGATTGCGATTGCGATAGAAAGGAAGGAAGGAAGGAAGGAAGGAAGGAAAGAAGGAAGGAAGGAAGGAAGGAAGGAAGGAAAGAAGAGAGGGAAGGAAGGAAGGAAGGAACCATAACATTGAGAACTACCAAGTAAAATACACTCCTCGTTTGCCTGGACTCCTTTATTTGGAGTGCATGAGTCTGATGCGTATTAAAATACAGACATTGGCATTTATCCACATGAAAGGAAGGAAAATGACGTTACTCACTTGGATTGGTCCGCCATCCCACAGTTGGCCGAGGATACGAACCTATCTGTGTCGCTTGAGTAGCGTCCAGGGCGTACCCGGAAAATAAGGCGATTCCGGCTTGGTTATCAAAGGCAGTCGCAAAGAAGTCACCAGCCACATCTGGAACTGTTTGACAAATGCAACTAATTGCTGAAGGATGGTCAATCTCAAGCCCTTCGGGGGGCTTGTCCATCGCAAAGTACTTCGTGAAGCATTTCGTGGCAGGGTTGCAAGTTACGAGACTTCGCCGTTCCGCTTCTATTAAAATAGAATCACAGTTACAATCAGATTCATAGAGCAGTTTTCAAATGAGAATCGAGAAAGAAATTTTGCAACTGGTCTGGTTTTACATTACTGCGCTCAGTAATTGGCTAAAAAGGATCTCGCGCAACATTCTCAGACTTGTTCTCACGCGTTTTCCCGCTCTTAGCGCCAGCTGCGGGTACTTGCTTTGCATTAATATTGGCATATTTTAGTGTTTGCGTTTGTCCTGGAAGGCCAAACAAATTAGTTTTCCTTTGGCTTTATAACAATTAGTACAAAACCTTTTTAATGACAAAGTTAATAACGAATCATAATGCAACTCGCGGCAAGGACGTAGTTTTTTCTTTCAATTACGCTTTTTTGTAACTGGTGTCATCTTGAAACTGACAGAGGACCGGTTCTTACCAAGGGAACTTAAGTTGTTAGCAAAGCGAGAACAATAGTAATTGAGGGTCTACATACATACATACATACATAAACTTTATTTCTACTTGGATTGTAAATGGCACTATTGTGCTAGTATCTCCGAAAACAATCAATTATAAACTAGGAAAATCAAATACATTGTAATAATTATCTATAAAAAACTAACTACCAACTAACTAAAACTTAAAAACAAAAGAAAAGAAAAAAAATAACAAAAAGAAGGCTCAATGCTCAACCATTAGGTCTTAGTTTGTTTGAGTTTGTATTTAAACAGAGTTAAGGTGTTAGCCTTCCTAGTAGTATCCGGTAATTTGTTCCATGCATCAGAGGCCAGATGACGAAAAGAGTGAAGGGCAAATCTTGTTGTTCTAACAGCGGGCGGTTTCAGTTAGGCATAACCTCTCAAATTATAGGAACCAGCATCACGCGCCTGTAGATAAGTTCGGAAATACGGCGTTGCTGCACCATGGAAGCATTTATACACGGTAACTAACATATTCTGTATTCTCCTTTGTTCCAATGTGACCGTATGTAGTTTGCGTAGTAACTCTCCATAGAACTGGTACTAGATTGATCGTCTAAAACTACTCTGAGTGCCTGCTTATTAAGTTGTTCGAGGTTATCTTTACTATGTGGTGCCACTCATCGCTACAATATTGGAACGACGGTTGTATGAATGCGTTATATAGTCTTTGCCTTGTCTGTCTACTTACTAGCCTTTTAAACCGCTTAATAACCTGGAGCTGCTTATTCACTTTACTACAAACAACCGATACATGCTTATCAAACGTAAATTTAGAGTCAATATTTACACCTAACAGATCAATATTGTCGCCTTTCTTAATATGTGTTCCATTTACTACAAACAAAAAGTCTTGATCTGTACTACCAAGAGTTATCGATGGAAATTTTTCAGGATTGGCCATAAGTCCATTATGTTTGAACCAGTACACTGCAATGTAAAGTTCGTCATTCAACTTATTGTAAAGAGCTACATGATCACTATCTGAACTGTAAAGCTGCTGATCGTCACCGTAGGCGTTAATCTTAACTCCAGTTATAGGACAGATCATTAAGAAATACATTAAGTAATAGAGGTCCAAGGGCACTTCCTTGGACCTGAAGGATTGTCGACCTCAATCTCTGTAAGGGGTGTGTTTTCCACGAAGTGCTTCCGGAATCATAGGTGGAAGCACGGTGTGGTGCCTCTCGGTTCCGCTTTCGCTAAATATGTAATGATAGTGATAATAAAGATGGTGATAATGATCCTGGCCAAGATGATAATGAAGATGCTACTGCTGCTGCTGATGATGATGATGATGATGACGAGGATTATTTTTTTAATTTATTATCATTATCATTGTCAGTATCGTGATCGTGATCGTCATCATCACCATCTTCATCATCATCATCATCATCATCATCATTATCATCATCACTATCGTCATCATGATTATTATACATTCTCGTGAGCTTGGTTAGCTTTCTCCATGAGAGCCGGGATCAAACCATGGTCCAAAGTCCCCATGGGGAGTTCATTGCTTCACTGATAGCGCTTTCCGCAAGTTATGTGCCATTCCTAGGGGTGTTGTATTTTGGACTTCGCGGACACTGATGCCTTCGGTATTTTGCTGAGCCGGATAGATAAATAGATAGATAGATAGATAGATAGATAGATAGATAGTTTACTGAATATAACTTTGGAACCCAGGGTTGAATTACGTCACATTAATTTTACAGAATAAAAGATTAAAAAATATAAAGAAAACACCTAAATCACTACATAATAACTAACTACTAACAATAAATGAATCTTGAAGTAGATAGATAGATAGATAGATAGATAGATAGATAGATAGATGGATAGATAGTTTACTGAATATAACTTTGGAACCCAGGGTTGAATTACGTCACATTTACAGAATAAAAGATTAAAAAATATAAAGAAAACACCTTAAATCACTACATAATAACTAACTACTAACAATAAATGAATCTTGAAGTAATAAGTTACTAAGAAAGCATAATTCTTAAAAAATGATAAAAAAATTTCATCATGAAACCTTAAGTGCGTTAAAACAACAAAACTATTTCGAAATCTGACGTCTGTCTTGAAAACCGGATTGAACTGGCGTGCCTTTCTAAGATTATAATGCTTAGCATTTTGTGAAGGCAGTAAATTCCTGAGCTTGATTTCTTCGTTTTCTACGATTTTCTTGAAAAGTTTTTCCGTTAGGGCTTTCCTTCGGTCTAACAGAGTGACAAGACTTGTCTTAACAAGCCTTCATCATACACAAAACATGGGAAAATCATATGCATTGCCCTCTTTTGCACCGCCTCTAGCTCTCGAGAAAGATATACAGGAAGAACGTCATAAAAAATTGGGCTGGCATATTCAGTGATTGGGCGGATGCAGGTCCGATAGAGCTGCACTAATTCATTAGTGCCTGGACCTGCGCGCTTTTATTGAGAAAGACAAAACAGACGTTCCCTAGCTTTCTTAACCACTACCGCAATATGATTGTTCGAATTCCATACTATTTACACCCAGAATCTTAGCGTGTGAGAGAGCATCAACTTGCTTGTCATTATTAATGACAATAGAGTTGAGATCGTGAGTCCGGTTTGTACTAAAACAAATCCTCATTTCCTTACACACCTTTCGTTTAATTGGAATTTGTCCGAGGCAGCACGCGAGGCAAAGATATCGACAGCGGTCTGGATGTTGCTGACTTGGCTCAGAGACGGTAGAATCGTCGACGTACTTCCATAATTCAAAACCTGGGCTGTCGAGGTCATTAATCATAACGAAGAGCCATGGGCCCAATTTAGTACCTTGGTGAACCCCTACCGGGACATCACGCCACTCTGAAAAACAATATTAATCTTGACCTAATTTCACTCGCTGCTTACGGCAACTCAGGAAGTCAGTAATCCAAAGGATGTTAAAGAGGCGGAGCTTTTAGACAAGTATCCCATGATCAATAAGGAATGCTTTCTTAAAATCGAATAACACTGCCCTTACACTGGCCCTGTTGCCATCAGTGGCACTATACCACGCATGTGTCATACTGATAAGTGCCTCTATAGTGCTTGACACAGGGATAGTACCAAACTGCCCCGGATCCACTTTCTCAAGTACAGCAGGTTGTACATACTGTTCGACAACGAATTCTTCAGCCACTTTTGATAGGACAGGTGTTGAAGAAATTGGCCGCAAGTGCTTGTTTACATCATATACCGGCACCTGCTTTGGTATAGGAACGATATCGGCGTGCTTCCAGGACTGCGACTGACGGGCCTCCGGAAACGAACAGTTCATGATGACAGTAACTACTGGGGCCAACAAGTCCGCATTTCTTTTAGCAAGCAAGATGGTATCATGTCCAGCCCTGAGGACTTAGCTGGATTCAGTACAGAGAGTTTCTTTCGAACGCAGAATTCCGAAACCGAAGGCGGATTAGAGTAGCTAGCGCGCATCAGTTGTAGTAACCAGGGCCAGAAGCACAAAGGTACACATGGGCTCAAGGAATGCCTTATTCACTGTATCAGCAATGGCGATAGGACCAGAGTTGGGTCCTGGTTTGACGTGCGTTAAGACGGACACGGCATCTGTTCGATTGGCGGACTTCATTCCCCCGAGAGTCTTTACTTCTTTCCACCATGTACGTGGCTTACAATACATTAAATATTCTGCTTTGGATTTGTAATATTTAGCGCGACGCGACTTACGCAGACGATTTACACCATTACGCAAAGGAATTCAGACCACGTTCATTCACGATCACGTCATTGCGCAAGGAGTTCAGACCACCTCGAGTGAACGCAACTTGACGGTGTTTAATAAGAAATTTCATCTGCTTGTTGATCCATGAGGGGTCGTTAGTCATAACGATCTTGGGTGTTGCGAGGGGGGGGGGATATCCCTTCCTGTCTTGATCACTGTTTCCAAGGTCTCAGGTTTCTCTTGCACGACACCAAGCTACCCACTAGACAGCAGACATCGACTTCCTCTAAATATGTTCGCATTGCTAAGCGATTTGTCCCCCTCAAGTCTCTTGATTGCAGTACGATTTTCTGAGAGGGTAGCATCTCCCTTTCCAAGGGTTGAACTTTGACAGTGACATGATCGGAAAGCCCAAAGGGTGACAACTTCTTGGGCACATCATAATACGAGTTGAGGTTGGTAAAAACCAAATCTAATTTACTCTGCCCACGGATCGGAAAAGGAAAGACCTGTTTCACACCAAAAGCAACACGGGAGAGGTCCAGTTCGTTAAAATCGCCAAGTAAAATAGGGCCGCAATCGGTGAACTGAGCCTCGAGGCTGGCCATAGACTCTAATTTCTCATTGAAGAACCACAAGCGCTTGGTGAGTGGTAAACCGTTCCAACAATGATGGATGATATTCCCCCAGGGAGGCGCTTGGTACAAATTTGCATCCACAGTACTTCGAATTCGTTGTTCATAAAATCATGTAGTGAGTAACGTCTCCAGTCATTTCGTAATCACTCCAAGGGATCCTATAAAAACTGGGACCACTTCTGTTTTCATCCGCCACATCCATTCAATTTCTATTTCAAGGTCTCTCTACTTCGATAGCTTTCTATCACTTTGACCGAGGTGTTTCTGTCAGCTGGTATGGCTACATCGACAAGTATACACCTATTGTCTCTATTGTTCTCGAAAACGTTGCCTGGCCGGATGCTGAGATGGCTCTGTTTGGATGGGCACGTTCCACAGGATGGTCACATTTTCCTTTTCCGCAACTGTTTTAGGAAAATGATTATACCATTTTTCTGCAGCATCTATGAGGTATTTCTTGTACATCTTCCATTAGAGGTAGCAGGTTGCCACCTCGTTACGCCGCGCTATATATTCCCTCTTGGCAAGGTCAGCGCAGCCCGAGATGAGATGGTCTACAGTTTCTTCGTAGTTATTACAGACTGGGTCTTCCCAGTCTTTAATGATGTGATTTCGGTAAGCCCTGCTGGCAAGGCTTTGATCTTGTGCCTCTTCGATGAGCCCTTCTTTTTCTTCTTTGAGCCCGGTAGATTTGAGCCATTGGTTAGTTTTCTTTGCATCCTCATCAGCATCTTTGATTCGTTGGGGATGCTTATAGCTGAATCTGGCCTTAGTGTTTTAAGGCTGCCTGTACTCTTTTCGCATACGCTGACAGTTTCGTCATCCTTGGCTGGGACGTGTTGGAGGCCTGATTTACGTCTAAGTTTCTCCGCTTTTTTCGGGACATAGTAAAGCTTTTTCCTGCCTTCCTGCTGTTGCGTTTAGGCCTTTGGTGGTGGATTTGAAGTTCAGCTTTAGCTGAAAAGGCCTCTTCCCCCATCCTTTTGGAAGAAGTAGAGTTGTTCAACGTCAGATTTTTCGTGGTGCATTTTTTATTATTCTTATTATTATTGTTAGTGTTGCTGTAATAGCTAGAGTTACGGTTATTGTTACCGTTACTGTTACTGTGACTGTAACTGTTATTATTCCTGTTAACGTTCTCAGTGCTATAAATCGCTTCCTCCACTCTCTTCGAACCGGGCTCATTCGTTGGTGCTGAGGTACTAGAGGAGTTTTCCATTGGATGGGCAGAAACCTTCTTAGTATGTGGGCCGCCGGTTGTAAGGAGCAGGATAATCTCTTCAGTCCAACTCATTGATGTTAGTAGCTTGAGGGATCTTTCCTGAGTTCTGGTCCATTCCCTTTGTAATAAGTCCCAGCACACCTTCGATCACTGGCACAGTCTGTGTCCTCATTCCCCACATTATCGTGACTTCAATCTCAAGGTCCTTATATTTTGAAAGCTTTTCAATGACCTTTGTCGATGTGTTTCTATAGCATGGTACTGATACATCTATAGGCTTGCAGCACCGATTGGCGTGGTCCTTTATTACTATATTAGGCTTGTTCGCTGACAACTGCCTATCCCAGTGTATCTGCATATCACGGAGAATTGTAAGTTTTTCGTTTTCGGTAACCGTATCGGGCTTGTATTGACCTCTACGAGAATACGGTATTGTAATGTTGGCACGCTTACCGATGGATGGATGTATGCAGCTGCCTTATTGTTTCCCTTTAGGTAGTCAGATTTTGTCAATTCTGGACAGCCAGATATGATATTATCCACCGTTTCTTCGTGCTTGTTGCATATTCTGCACAGTGGAATGGTGTCAACCTTCACAATTCTTGCATAACAAGACTTGGTAGGGAGGCTCTGGTCCTGTGCTGCAATGATCAGTCCCGTCTGTCTCAGCTGTCTCAGCTTTCAGTCCCGTACTTCTGAGCAACTAATTGGTTTTGCAATTGTCAACATATGCCTCTCTTATTCCTTAGGGACATCTCCTGTGTGGTTCCAATCACGTTTTGAAGTGAATACACACTTCAGCCAATCACAGATCGCAGTAGTTCACGACTTGTTTTTTTTTCTAGCCAATCAGCACTCAAAGCTAGTTAACTCGGCAGCGCCAAACCCGCGAAAACGAAAATGGGGAAAATCGAAATTGGTTTTAGTTGTCTCATGTTATCGGTTGAAATGTTCGCGCAAGCTTTTTGATCCAATCGTAGAGCAACGTAACCCGCAAAACCAAAGTAATTGCATAATTACTTTCGATATTTAACTAAAAACCGGTCTAACTCACAGTCAGTTTGACTTATTTGAGCGTGCAAAGGAAGAACAGTCTTGGCCCATTTGTTTAATTCTTTTAGACCAAAAGTAAACTAACCGACACATGTAATTTATCTTGTAATACATTAGAAACGAGTGCTTCCTGTCAGGGTTTCCAACACCGAGAAATATATGAAAACGGGCAAGACGCCGAAGGCGGAGTGCCTGTATAATTTCCAGGTGTTTGAAACCCCTGGTGAAACACGAAGCACCAATTTTTGGCATAGCTTCTCTAACGAGTGGCTGACTATTGACTATTGTTTCGTCTTGTTGATTAAAAAATAAATAAATAAAAAACGCTTCGATAGAATGTGTAATTTGGGAGTTATAGAAGGTAATTTTATGTTTATGACATCCAGTTTTTGTGCGATGAGACAAGTTCACGGTCTCGGATGCCCAAAACGTTCGACGAAGAAAAGGCGTGTGGCACCAGTTCCAGAATCTGAGGTATAAAAGAAAAAATGGGCGTTACAGATTTTTCAAGAATGGCAAGACCAAAGAGTGGTCACAATCCGATCTGACGGACTGTTCAAAGATGAAGACATTTCCGTGAACTGAAAGTATTGGAACTGAACATGAATGCCAAAAGTTTAAACAACTGGCTATCGAAGTTTGTGCAAGAGGCTGCAGAAAGTGAGACTTGTACTTCGACTACTACAGTTGAAAGTTCAAATGGTATGAAGAAAGGCAAGAACTAAGCTGATATCAGTTCACTATTTCAGGGTGTAACATTCGAAGATTCTATATAATCATAAAACTATTCTAGTAAGTCTACGAACTGGGACAATACGGAATACGCTTTTTGTAATCACTAAACAATTCTCTGCCTTGTTTGAAGAAAATATATTTCACGATGTTTCTGTGAGGTGTTATTTACTTACTATTAATTTAATCAGGTCACATACCTTTTCTCTAAATGCAGACAGCAGAGGAAAAGCGCAAGAAATTTGGAGCACGATAGAGTTAGGTGCCACATACAAATCTTTACAGATTTTCATCATTTCTTTTTTTTTTTGTTTAATTGCGTGTGAAAACGCATCTACGTGATGTGGTATACATCCTGTGATAAGTGGACTTAGTTTCTGAATTTGTAAAGAATTGGAGGAGGGTTAAGCCAAAAAAAAAGGGAATATTAGTGACTGATTTAATCGGAAAACCAACGCAAAATCATTACAACCTTTAGGGTCTAGAGATCTCGAGACAAGAAGAAATAATGAAATTATTTTCTCTTGGTATAGAATACTGCAACCTGGAACAGTGTTAGGTTCCATTTGTTGTCTTCGTGAAAAGTAGTCGCCGATCAGTCAAAACACGATTGTTTTCTTGGGTAAAACATTTGCATTGTATTTGAATTAATTTTCTATTGAAATGTGTGAGCTGGTATCAACTAAAAAGGCAAATGTTCAGACAGCGAACTACACAAATAAATATCAAGATTTCTCCCCGTAGTTTAGTGACGAAGACGAAGAAGAGGACATTCTTTGCGTGGATTTTCTGCTTTGTTAACGGTCGTTAGAAAGTATCAGTCAATTTCTAGAAACAATTTCTAGAATACCGACCCCAACTTAATGATTCCTTCAAGGAATGAGAAGCAAAACTAATGGTACTTACGGCAACCTCTTAGTAGTTGTTGGGAAGTATCTTGTGAGTTTTTCGTTTTTGTTTTGTTTTGGTTTTTTTTTTTTCACACTACTTACTAGGCTCTTCACTGGAGTGGATAGGTGCGAACGCAATGATTATGCAATAAGTTGTAATGACCAACATGATCAAACGTTCCAGTCCTGGTAAAGAACGTGTAGGTATTTTTCTCAAGTGGTGCAGAAAGGGTGAACCACTACTAAGCCAAGAGCTTGATTTCAACTTAGTTTTCTAAAGCGGGTATTGTGTTATACCATGACTTCATGCTCCATTTGTTGAGGAAAAGCCTGAGTTAAATGACTGAACAACATCTACGTATGCAGCAGAAATGTCAAACGCTTTTGACATGTTGGTCACGTCAGCTAGCTACTTTTTTGGTTCAAAAGAAGGGCCACAATTTACGTTTAAAAGGACACCTCGACTCGTTTACAATGGTGTACTACCAAATCAAGCCGCGACCAATAATCTTCAAAACGTGATGATGAATTCACAGTAATTTAGTCAATTTTCCAGTCGCTGATAAAACGAAAAGTGAATAATATTGATCTTCAGTTGAAGTTCAACAAGCCGTAAACGCAACCTGTTCATATTCGTTTAAGTCAAGTGTGTTCTTTAGATCATAACAGCAGGAACCATTGAAGCTGTAGCTCAACCTGTTAGAAACAGTATAGTCAATCCACCGGTATAACTATTTGGAAGTCATTAATCTTATAAACGGGAAATTCCGTTGTAACCAATCACTGTCTCACAACTTCGTCGGATAGTGGTTAGTTAAGAATTTTCGATAACATTACCTCATCACCTAAGTTAGTGTTCTTTGCCATAAATAGAGGAATGCCTTAGTTGTTTATTTGACTGTACTCAAGTTATAGTCTTGTCATTAAACCCTAAATTGGAGCCAAATTCTTTGAGGATTTTCTGTCTCGGAGAAATTCACAAGCCGTAATTGATCCCAGCTTTCTCCAGCCAGCTAGTGTCCCCAGGATAAAGTACTTGCTAGCTCAAAGAGTTTTCCTGTTCGTCCATTTATCCGTTTGTGAAGGTATGAAGCCTAGTTGCGTAGCTTTGCGCCTGTTTTAGCAAGCACCATTTAGAGGTAACAGATATAATACATACATACATACCTACATACATAAATACATACATACTTGGAAGAAAAGTCCTTTCATAGACACGACAATTAATAATGGAGCGAAAGTGACAAACGCCTTAACATGTTGTTTCTTAACTTAAAAAAGTGGCCGCAATTTACGTTTAAAGGGCTTCCGTGACTCGTTTATCATGGTGAACAACGAGATTTACAATGACGGCTGCAACAAATAAATGTTACTATAGACTTCACAGTTTTTTCGCTTAGTTTGCTTTGGCTGCGGAAAATAGAAAATTCAACTTAGGAAATGCAAGTCCAATAAACCACAAATACAACCTGTTCCTATTCGTTTGGTGTAGTCTTTTGAGCGTTTTCACTTGACGTCACGGCGGCCATCTTGGTGTGTCAAAACAGTCCTCCGGGAATTGAACTCTGTTGTTATGCAAGTAATTTCTTTTGTTTCAATAAACCAACATGGCTGCTGGTCACTTGACTGAAAACGCAGTATTATTGAGGATAATAACAATAGGAAGCATTCAAGCTGAAACTAAACCTGCTAGAAACAGTACAGTGTGTAATTAATCCACCAGTGTGACTATTGGGAAGCAAGAGTGAATGAGGTAAGAGTGTTCCTCTATCAGTTTGCGGTCTTGACCCAGCACAGTAAACAGTGGTTTATTTTCAGATATACTTTACGCGCACAAACAAACAAAGGGCCGCAACCATAACCAATCAGGAGAGGCCATGCTACGCGTGACTGCGTGACTTCGTCCGCCATGTTTTTATCGGGTACTTAACGACAAATTTTCGCTCGAACGTGTACTCTAAAAATAGACGCAGTTATGATAGTGCTGGTGAAACCACCCAGGCCATAGGGACACTCTCACTTAATTCACTCTTGTTGGGAAGTAATTAATCTTATTATATCTCTCAGATAGTACGCGCGCTATGATTGGCCAATTTAGAGGGCCGTATTCTACAGCACGGCCCCGCTAAATTTCAGAGTGTGCTTTCCTGTTCGATTCGTTACTAAGAGATATAATATCTTACTAACCTCGTTTTCTCCAGCCGTACTGTAAGTTGCCGTCCCTCGTTTTTTCCAGTTTAATTCAATTGAGCAGATAGTGGTTAGTTAAGAATTTTGTATAACATTCTCATCTCCTAACTTTATTTTTGGCATAAGTAGAGGAATGTCCTAGTTGCCCAGGATAAAGGCCTTTCTCAAAGAGTTTTCCCCTTCGTCAGTGTGTCGTTTGTGAAGGCAAAAAAATGTTTTCAAAGCCAGTTTGCAAATAGTTAAATTATTCACCGACGCCTAATTTTGCAGCGGAAAAGTCAAACAGTAGGTTGGAAAGGCTACCGTGACTGGCTTATTATGGTGTGCTTACAATTATTCCACGAGCGCGTTCGCTGAATATACGCAGTTAATAGATACGCCCCTCGTGGCTATTATTATCTCATATTCAATAAGCGCTAGTGAAATAACTGTTTTAAAACACCCACAAAATATAGATAAATCTTTAATTTTTTTAGCTCTGTGATGTGGGTCCGGATGGACCGGGAAAAGAAACAAGACAAAAAGTAGCAAAAGCTCCACACACAAACCCTTTTCCACAAACGCACCACTCACCACCATAATATACATTGTTTCCTTTTAAGAAACACTGATGATTTTAATCACGATAAAACAAAAGAAACAAAAGACAGAAAACAAAACAACTCCAAATAAAGACTAATCCCAAGTGAACAAAAGACAGTGCTTTCCCGTACATGCAGAAAGACCCACTTTCCTTTTCTTTATCAACTCTGGCGCTCAGCTTTTCGTCTTTTCTCTTCAGTATTTTTTCGTCCATTGAAATTCTCGTCGCTCTATGTTCCTCCACCGTAGGCAAGGGGGTCTTGTGTTGACATACGCTTGGGGTTCTGCGGATGACCTTCAGCAGTGAATTCGCTATATTTTTAGCGATTCTTCTCCCCCTTTCCTCAACTGTTCACCTTCCCTCAACTGTTCACCAGCACACCACGTTACTTATATTTATACCTGAATATCCAGTAATTAATTCCACAATTAACACTTAACGTACATACTTATTGTTTAAAGACGGTAATTTCATTCCTACAATCCAATACCGTACTAAATCAACACTAAAAGAACAAGAAATTTACAACTGAGCATTTTTTTTTACAGGCTTAGTTACAATACGACTAGGGTTTTCCGATTTAGCAGAAGTTCATTCCAATCTTCCGCGCACTGGTAATTGATTAAATTAAGAACTGATAATGTTTTTATTAATTGGCGATGGTTTTTCCAGTTAACTCAGTCAGTTTGCCTTTTGTTATTTCAACGATTTCCGCTTTGCTAGAACTTCCGCTAAATCGGAAAACCCAATTACGTAATAAACACTTCGACAATTATTAACGCTCGGTAATTAATGAAGACTAAATTTAACGGAACACTAAGACAAAGAAAAAACGAAACAAACTAAGCTTAATTATAAATCATATAGCATAATTCCATAACAAGCTCCCTTTTCAATCTGATCTGACAAGTACGTTTACCATATTTGAAGAGCAAGGTAAGCTCCTAATCCATGGTATCGCTTCGCGACTCCGCCCAATATGGAATATATTTTCTCCCAACTAGCCGTCAATATAATGTGGTATTGCCGTCTCAAAATCACAATTAGTTTATAATAGTTGAACTAATTTGCCAGATTAATTCTTAATTGCATTATCCAATGATCCAGTCTTTAATGATACACGATTTACAGTGACAGCTGCAACAAATAACTTTTAAAAGGTGATGATAGAGTTCGTAGACATCTTATTTCAGTTTCATTTCGCTGAGGAGAAAATACAAAATCCAAATTGAGAAATATTCACTCTTTACTTCACGTCCAATAGACCGTAAACACAACCTATTCGTATTGGTTTAGCGTAGTCTGTTCTTTAGGATCACAGAAATAGAAAGCATTCAAACTGAAACTCAACCAGTTAGAAACAGTATAGTAATTCCACCTTTATCACTAATCTCATAAACGGGAATTTCAGTTGTAACCACTCACTGTATCACAGCTCTGTTGGACAGTGGTTATATTAGATAACAATTTTCATAACATTTCCTCATTACCTAAGTTTGCTTTTTCGGCAGAAATAGAGATAATAATAAGAAGAAGAAGAATAATAAATAATAATAAAATTAAGCCTTTATTTAAAAAGGGTAGCACTTAATAGCCAAAGGCTAATAAACTTGTGGCCCTCATAAAATACACAACTATTTACAATCTAATAAAAATTGTAAGCTAAAACATACATACACTTAAAATATAACAAGATTCGATTTTAAGAAAAAATAAAAAAATTGTTAAATAATAAAATGATGCAAACATTGTTGTTCCTTAAAAATCTTGGCAAACATGTTCTTTTTAAAACATGTTACAGAATCTAGTTTCCTAATTTTAATTGGTATACTGTTCCACAGTCTTGTTGCCGAAACAGCGAAAGAGCGTCCTCCCTCTGTTTCTCTTCTAAATTTAGGACAAACAGCATTAATGCTTGAATATCTAGTGTTGCGGGAGTGCCGCTTATTATTCAAAATTAAGTGTTCATTTAGATAATTCGGCAAAGACCCGTTAATTCGCTTGTACATTATTACGCATTTATCTATCTTATGTTGCTCATAAAACGGAATCCAACCTAGCTTGTTAAACAAAGCAACTGATGGTGTCATGCGATCGGCATAAGAAATAACGCGTGCCGCACGTTTTTGCAATCTTAAGACCCTATAAACCGACTCTTTATCGCAATTTGCCCAAACAACATTTGCGTAAGACATAACAGGGCGAGTAATGCTATTATAAAACTGAAGTCGCTGTTTAAGAGGTAGACAGGCCGGGATCTTACGCAGTATTGCGATTCTTGAGACCAACGTTTTACATACTTTCTCAATATGTTCATTAAATGACAATTTGCTGTCAATTTCTACGCCTAATAAGGTAGCACAATCCACATTACTGAGCGGGTTTCCGTTTACGATAACATCTATGTCACTTCCATTTATATTAGCCACGCATCTTTTCCCAGTGATCGTAAGTACTTTAGTCTTGTCTTCATTTAATGGGAGCTTATTCGCTAAAGCCCATAATTGAATTTCAGAGACAGACTTATTTAGTGATGAATTTAAGGTGGCTAAGTTTTTCACATCCGCAGAAGCAGTGACAGTCGTATCGTCTGCGTAAAGGTCCAACTGAGCACTTGTATACAAGGGCAGATCGTTGATAAACAAAATGAAAAATAAAGGACCTAAAATACTGCCCTGAGGGACTCCATGCAACATCAAAGCTTCGCTTAACTCACTCCCATTTACACGGACCACTTGCTTCCTATCCAGCGAATAAGAGTGACACCAGGCAAGCTCCCGGTTGACTATACCGTACAGTTCCAACTTGCGCAACAATAGCTTATGGTCCACCATAAGAGGAATATAAGTTGTTTCTTTGGTTGCATGCTGACTGTACTCCAACTATAGTCTTGGTATTCAACCCAACGCTGGAGCAGTTATGTGTAAATTTTCTGTGTCGAAGGCATTTGCTCGCATTAATTATATCCCCGGCCTTTTTAAAGATTTTTCCGTCTATCCGTTTAAAGAGGCAAAAAAAATCTGTTAACACAGTTTGGACTGTCTTTTTTTATTTTTTTTTTCTTTCCATTGCCAATAAATTATTTAATACAGATAGTCCCAATAGGATATGATTCAAAAACGGGATCTGGGCGACCGCGTCGCATCCAGCAAAACAGGAAGCTTACGAAAAGACGACGCCGACGGCAAGGAAAACGTTACCAAACCGAAAACGTTGCCCATTCCGGAGATTCTGGGGTACATTTGAGGGCTCAGTGACATACACCCCGTTGTTATTGTGGTATCTAGAACTCGGGTTGAAGATAACCGCAGTGCATCGAGTCATAGAGAACGACCCCGAAGTGATATTCGACTGATATACAAAACCCCTTGTGCACCTTATAGCTAACACTGTATGCACTTTAAAACTTCATGTATCCTGGGAGCAAAACAGCATATACATATATACATGCCTCATCGTTGTGAGAGAAAATAAAGAGAATCAGCTTTCAATACAGATTCCCACCTTAGCCCCGGTGCTGTCAGAAACTGACCTAATCCCGATCACAATCACAATCATAATCAAAACTTCAACAGCAATTTACTTATTAAGGGACAACTCATATCAACTTTCCATCTTAACAACTAGTGCGGGTTGAGTAATTTTCAAGTTTTCCAATTGCTAGAGTCCCTTAGGTCTGCACTCTGGCTGGTAATGTCTCAACAACTTGTTGGAGATGAAAATGGGACGCTAAAGTATCCAGGCTTCTCACTCATCCAAAACAACGCTCTGTGAATGGTCAGAGAGATAGCTCGGCTTACATATTGGTAACTTGAAAGAACGGAGATCTACCGACTAGACCGGTGCGGCGTTCCCGCAGCTTCGCACGAAACGTCGTCACCTTTCGGGGATAATTCCAAAACCACGAAGCACGACCTAGAATAAACTGTTTTAGACCAATTACGGCAGTCTGTGGCCCAGGACCGCTGTGATTCTGGACGTCACCTGTTTATCAAAAAACTTTGGAGGGACAAAAGCTGATACAGTTTTGCGCCAACAATTGCTTAGAAGATCACGAGGATTATTCTACCACACGATACAGCCCCGTGGTTTCATATTTCTGGTTTAACAGCGTGGCTG